>CM060876.1:17962495-18357559 GCA_030737845.1 Acorus calamus
AATGAATCATGAAAATCAACACACATATATCTACTATTGATTTCAGATGAGTAGCAAATTTTGAGAAGTTTTAACATAATATCTACTATTGATTTCAGATGAGTAGCAAAACGCACGTTCTGTCCGTTGTTATACGTTTCAAAGCCCCAACTGATCCAAACGACTAGTAAGGTTTAAGATATGCATGTATTTTTTTGTCACCAAATTCTAATACAAGATAACATGCATGATCATGATATAAGAATAATGTGAGTAGCGGATGAAGCTTAAGAAATTAATAAACAAGTTTGATGTTTATTCTCATTTCCATCTGTTATAACACAGAATAAATTATGTTTGGAATCTATCATTTTGTGTCCTAGAAAATCTATCAGAATTAGATTCATGTGAAAGAAGAATTCTTCTTATAGACAACAGTAATCAAAGTAAACATAAGTTATAGAGTCGTTCTGTTGGGATTTTTAACAATTTTATTTGTGTGAATTAAATAATTATAATCACATAATAACATATACGAAGCCCGAATCAATCACCGACGCAAGCAGAAAAATATAAAAGCAAGAAACCACAAAGAAAAACTCAATTTAACGTGGTTCGGCGTAAGCTTATATCCACGGGACACTCCAACAACAATCCATTATATCAAATAATAATTATAATAATGTACTCTCAAGTTTTACCAAAAACTTGAGGAGTACAAGATGAAGGAGGGATACACGATTACCTATACCCTAAATAATTTTCTAAATAATATGGAGAACATAACCTCGATGTAGGTTATAATGTAGACCAAGCCCTAAAGGGCATTAAATACCACCACGAGATATTGCTCACGTGTATATGCATGTAAACCATGCATAACCCAACATGGGTTTCAAGCCCTCAATTGGGCTGGACTCAAATAAGCCCACAAACCCAACACGTCCTACTTGTTTCTCTAGATTTTGTTAAATACATATGGAAAACTTGCAAAACTAGCTAGATGAAATATTGAATAATCCAATCATTTACAAGAACCATAAGTTTTATATAGATATTGCTTTTTCAAAGAAACAAGAGTTTTTAATAGATACCTATATATCAATTTTGTTTTAGCTTATTAATTTAAATGTATCACAAATTTCAGTCACTTCAAATTTATTTGTAAAAATTGAAATTAAGGCGCCGAAACATAACGGATCATTCTTCTTCTTCTTTTTTTTGATGAATAGATCATTGAATTAAATCAACTCGTTAATTTAAGAATTTTAATAACAATAAAGTTGATTGATTTTGAAATCTTCAAATTAAAGTTGATTTGATGAATCGATAATTGAACAGAGGTGCGTACCCCATCTTTATTTAGAAGATTTGAGTTCAAGTCTTGTCACCTACTGATAAAAAAAAAATTATCAATAAAAAAAATAAAACTGATGGTAAAGGTACGACAAATGGGAAGCCAATAGAATTAGACCCATATAAAAACTATTTAACTGGACCTTGAAAATCCACCACAGGCCTAGAAAATTATATCCCAAGTCTCCAAAAAAAAAAAAAAAAAAAAACTCACTTTTCATCCCTAGTTTATCCATCCATGCTAAAATAATTCTGAAACCAAGGACTTCACCATAGTACTGCATTTGACCCATTAATGATTCAGAAACGAAAGAAAAACAATCAGTCACGTACATTTGAAAAGCAAACTCGTCACGCAACTTTGTGCAATATATCACAAAAATAGAACAATGATCTATCTATCCCAGCTATAATTATTTACATATCAGTTTGGATGAAGGAATTGAGTTATCCAGGATAGATAATTTTATCAGTATAAATAACTATACTAATGGAATAAAAGATTTTCTTTTGTTTGTGTTTTCAATTATTCTAATTGAGAAACGTAAGAATAAAATTTTTGTTATTCGGTGAAAGATGAATAAATTATGGATATGAGATGAATATGGTTTGGAGAGGGATTTATAAATTTGTTAATGACAAATTTACCATTTGACTTTTTTTGTTTATCAAATCCTATGAATGAATTGTCCAACACATGTAATTAAATATTAACATTGCTAATATACATCACGGATCATTGTGCTCCTCCCTTAATATTCTTAGAAATAATGACCCACATTATCATAAATTTTTGCTATTACTAAACGTAATATATTTTTAACAATCACTATAATAAATGTAATTACGTATTCTATTTTTTAAGAAACATGAACTCCAACTTCACCTCCTATTCGCAATGAAAAATAATTAAACACAAAGCAAGCTCATTATACAAAAAGGAGAAAAATATGAAAGTGGATGTGATTGGTTGGAAGTGATAATGGGTTTTCGTACATGACGAGGGGTAGGGAAAAAGTGGATGTGACTGGTAGGACTACTTATGCTGAAGGAACAAGGAATGAATAATTTGGAATAACCAATTCCAAGGGGAGGAAGCATACCAATACCACTTTATACCTTGCTATTCGGCATAACAATTCCTAGCTATTCTGGGTAACCAAACAACCTTTTAAGGCCTATTCCACCTTATCCCTGCTTATACCATGCTAATTCCTCCATCCAAACTGGGTGATAGTGTCTGCCTTCACTCACATGTGTCATTTACATGAAAATCAAAGGTCAGTTCTTTTGATGTCCTGTCACTCTCTGATTCCACGAGTATTGTTAATTTCCAATAAAAAATAACGCGTGTAAAAATAAAATACAAAACCTTCTATGTTAAACATGCATATCATTCTCGGATAGTAATCAAAAGTGGTGACACTAACATTCATTGTACGAGATTAGGATACATACTTGATCCTCTTCAGCCATTCTTGGATCCTGGCTCGAATTATTTGTTTGTACTAATGAAGCTCGATGTACATGGATTGCTATTTTTCTCGATATAGTTATAGAGGGTAAATAAATATATGTCACGACAGGAAAAAGAATAACTTTTGTGTGGTCTGTAAAAAAATCTTATAATAACTTTTCAGGTGATTCTTAAGTAAAAATACAAAGGAAAAATTTATGGATAGCCATATTCTTGAAAAATACAAAGGTTGGGTTAGAACTTTTTGTTTTTCAAATATCAGATTTAGGTCTTGAGCATCTTAAGCCCATTTGGATCAGTATTTGGATAGAATCCACATTGAAAAATCTCAAAAATCACATATGCCGATCCAAACAATTTAATATTTTGCTTGCAAATCTAATATGTATTTTTACTTTGCATTTAAAAATTTATCAAAATTATGCTTTTGAAAAGCCATGTTATCTTGACAAGATGTTCAAAATCTCAATCTCGAAAATTCATTTAAACAATATGTTTAAGGAATTCTTTTTATTTAATAGTCATTAAATTATCATATTAAAATCTAAAAACTCAATGCTAAAATGCATAATTTAATATAACTCACTGATCATAATTTTACTCTCCTTGGTAAAAAAAAATAACAAGTCTAATCAAGCATGTAGAAAAGTATTTCCATGTCCTTGGGTTAATTTTTACCATTATGTATGTTCAGTGTAAACTAGTTTTATGCATGAGGTAAAATATTTTAGGTTATATATTATACATAAAGAATAAAGAATACAAGGAAAATGCACAGGTCTCATATCTTGTTTAATCTGTCGTATGGATAGGTGGTGATGAATCACATGGATAAGGTAATGTGACCAATTAATGATTCAAAAACCAAGGGCTTCACCATTTGTGCAATTGTTATCTAAATTAATGTAACGTAGAACTGACTTAGGCTGTGTTTTGATTACACAATTGCAAAAATAATTTTAGATAAAAGTTGGGTTTAAATGCAGAAAGCTACCTCTCTACAACTTCTAAAAAATTTAGGTTTTGAACATTTTTTTATATTAATTTGTCTACAGTTTTTAGTCTCAGTTTTTCAATTTAAAAAAAAATAATTTTTTGAAAACTAAAAAACTACACAAACCTAAAATTCAAGAGAGGGCCTTAGGCTATTGTGTTATGAATTCGAATCAGTAAAAGTTTTGAAGGAAAAAAATATTCCTCATGAAACATTGTGCAGTGGAATGACTTGGCAATACGTGCTAGTGTGGTCCTCCCAATCCCTTCCATCCCCACAATCTGACCATGGTTTCCATGAATTTTTCCTTTGTATTTCTATTTAAGAATGACTTCGCAATACGTGCCACTCACGTGCCTTATGTCCCCAGCCCACGTTTTACAAAAGGGGGCCCCATGCTCTGGAGATGAAGCCCAAAATGTCAATTTAACTATGTTTGATTGCACGACTGTAAAATTGATTTTAAATAAAAATTGATTTTTAACTGATATAGTAATGATTTTTCACATCTTCTGAAAAACTCAGGTTTTTAACAATTTTTCATATAAATATGTATTTTGATTTTTGCTATAGTTTTTTGTTTGAAAACGGGTTTGAAAAAAGTAGTTTCATGTAAAATCAAAAACTATTCAAACTTATTTCCAAACAGAGTCTTAACAACAAAAATAAACCCAAGAATTATTAACTAATTTCTTTGATCTCATTGGCACTAATTATATAATGATTCATAAACCTAACCATTGCAAATGGGAGAACAAATTCAATCTGAAGTACATAATCCACTTAGGCCTTGAATGTGAGTTTCAAACCCTTGCTTTTCGAAAAACCACCCAGCGTTTCAAAAGCTTTGTTTCCCAGAAGTTTCAAAAACAGCTATTTTATTGAATAAAACACAAGAAACATTGAAAAACTGTGTTTGTACGTTGGAGTCCCATTTGAATCTATCTACGACGTTTACACCATTGAATCATTGTAAGCGCAAATCCAAACGGGTCCTAGTGCATGTATGCTTTTTCTTTGCTTACCAACAACACAAAAAAAAACCCTCATTTAACTTTGTTCCATGCATCACATGGATGATGATGACTCCAACAAGTCATCTGCCTTGATCTCAATCAACAAATCTGCATTTATTAATTTATTGCCCCTTAATTTTTCTAATTGTTAACCATTTTTTTGAACGTGGAATAATTTTAGAGATAGATAGTCGTCTCACATGTAATAACCTTTGTTTTTTTTTAAATATATAAAATGTATATATTATGTACCCAAATGAATTGTTTTCATGGAAAAAAATCACTTGTTTAGATGATGGAGTGTGTCTGACATTCCCACAAAAAATTAAAGCTATAAATAGTCACAGCCCTTGGTTTTGGAATCATTAATTGGTGCTGATGAGGTAAAATTATCCAATGTAACTCAGTTTTCCAAAGTCAAGCTACTGGGATTGGACTTAATCCGGATAAAGTGGCTTAAAGGATGGATCAATGTCCTCCTCGATTTTTAAAATAAAAAATATATATATTTGTTTACAAAGAATAGTTGGGTATAATTATATTAGAATAAGTGAGAATAGATTTAATTGTATTATTCTACCCAATTTATTCATTTGTATAAGGGGATACATGAGGTCCACATATCAAATCATTTTGATCTATGTTACACTCAGTCATTTTTATAGTACTCCCAAATGTTGTCATATATATCTCGTTAGTCTCATTCACTCACTCTATCGAGGAATATACATCGTTAAAACTTTTTCACATTTCTTATAAATAAAATCATTCAATTCATTGGAGTATATATATCACTTTTTATAAAAAAAAATGCATATCTCATTAGATGAGGCGACATATGATTTTTAAAATGTATGTGTTTTTGAATGGTAAAATGGACCATGTGTAACATCTTTCAATCATTTTTTCAATTGTTATAAATGTTTATCCACATCTTATTCATATTTTATCCACAATTTATCTACGGTCAACCAAACAACATATAAAAACTTCATTATTACCTTTTTAAAGAGTAACAAACTAAAACACAATCAAACAAAAAATAACTTATTCATTATCTATACTATGAATAATTATCTATTCTAGAGTAGTTTATGTCGATACCCAAAAGGAGGCTCACCACCCGTTTGGCTGCAAAATAAACACAAGAATAACAGGAAAGAAGAGAGAATACACAAAACATATTTCCAAAAACAAAAAATTTAGAAAATGATATAGATATCATTTAAAAAGCTATTAATTTTTATCTATCTATTATTCATCATTTATCCTCACTTTATCCAAGATATATAAATCAGACAACTAAAAAGTTGAATTTATTCCCAATGAGTAACAAAATAAATAAAAGCGTAGGGACGTGAATGAAAAATACAATTCAGGCTATCTCGTGCACATGTAAATCAAAATAAATAACATGCAAATGAACAAATGGACATTTAAAACCAACATTTATGTGAGGGACAAACGATAACTCACATAAATCTAAAAAAAATGTGTCCAACTACGTAGCGTGCATGGGCACGTTACGTGATATTTTGTCAACCTAGCTATATCTATGTGCCTTTATTTCATGCGGGCGACCTAATAATTAATTCCCATTATCCTTATAATTGCTATGGCTGCTATACCACTATATATATGGGTCAATCCAAGAGAGAAATCCTCATCAAGCATACAAACTCACAGCAAGACTAGAGACCTTTGGGAGCTCTTTGTTTTTTCATTTCTTCTCTGCATAATTCACTTGGTAATGAAGGTTTCATTGTTAAATTGTCAAACCTATTCATCCAATTTTTCCAAGTTTTCATTGCATCCTTACTTCATATAGTGTGAAAATTAAATATGTATCCCTTCTATTTTCATGCAAGTTTGGAGATCATGTCGATTGGAGTCGGGCAATATGGCGGGAACGGTGGAAACTCTTTCGATTACAACAATTCAAATGCTGTCACTGAAGTCACTGTTAGGTCTGGAGCAGCCATTGATTCAATAATGTTCAACTACTATCATGATGGAACTATTTCATTGTCCCCTAATCTGGGGGGACAAGGAGGGAACCCGCATAAGGTTTAGTTTTTTTATGAAAGTCTTTCGAGCTTTAAAGATTTTGTTCTTGATTATTATTCTAGTGTGTCACTGTGGAAACTCAAAATTTTGGCAAATGGTCTTATTAACATTTTTTTTTTGTATTTTGTAGTTTGTTTTAGATTATCCTAATGAGTTTCTAACGAGGATTGAAGGTCACTATAGTCCATTCAGCAATGTTGCTCAGCTCATAAGGTCACTCACATTTTATACTAACATGGGAAAAAAGTATGGGCCATATGGAGTTGAAGAAGGAACTTATTTTAATATTCCAACAAAAGGAGCTGAGATTGTTGGATTCTTTGGAAGATCAGGGGGGTTGCTCGATGCAATCGGCGTTTACCTGCGAGCTCGTTGAGATCATGCCATCCAATAACATCGATCAATCCTTTGTGTGCAAAGGTTGGTAATTAATAAATTATCTGACAAATATATATTAATAATTTTTATATGCATGTAATTAATTTAGTCTTAGAGATATTGGTCTTACATGAATGAACAATAATTTTAGGTGTGCTAGATTCTGATGTAGACTTCCTTAAGATCTTCCAGTCTTGGTTAATGCCTATTTACAAGTTCTTTTGGTTAATTTTATATAATTTTATGAAGAAAATTAAAGTAAGAAAAATAATTAATTTTTTTTCATTGGTAGCTATGAATTACTTTTAAATTTCTCTGTCTCTTTTTTTTTATAAAATTGTAATTCCTAATGTTTGGAAAAAATTTGTTATAGGTCATTTTTTAATTTATTGTATATTATTTTTCAAAATAACCATAGATTCTCAATCCCTAACTAGCTAGGGACATAAAATTGTTTTACGTATTAGTTGTTAATTTGCACCCTGCAACATGAGTTCTATTTATTACATATATGTCAATATATATAACCTTTCACATAAATATAATTTCTAATAATATTTCCACATCTCTTGCAGGAAGGAGCAGTGAATAAGAGATCGATGAAATAAAAAGAAGCTTTGGCTTCTTCTGCTATTATGTTTGTTTGTTGATGTTGCTTGGTACTTCATGGTGTAATGTTTATGTTTGTTGTATGGTCGTTTGGTTGGATATGTATTGAATAAATGTACTCTGCTCCTTATATATTTAATAAATTAAAGTTTGTATTATGCTTTTGATGTATATATGCGTTAACGGAATGGTGTAAATCACGTCTCTAATAAATTATATATTTTAATAAAGAGTGTATATATCCATGCATTTTGAATTGAATGGATATATATATATATTTTTAACAAATGTCAATTAAAATTACCAAGATATATATGATACTATATTTAAAACTACATATAAAAAAAAATATGTGTAACATTTTTTTCTAAATGACTTCGCAAGTCGTCCCTCGCGAGCCTAATTAATGTCCCAAGCTAGCCTAGAATCATCTTTTGAAATATATAAAGTGTATTTTATTTCATTGGATGTGGCGTCCCGCGCAAATGTGTTTGGTGAATCATTTATGAGTCACACATAAATGAGTCACACACCCGAAAAAAAATTTATTAATATGGATGATGTGATTAGGTCAAAGTAAACTTATCCATGTGATTCATCATCAACTACTCATACTGAGAAACACAGGCACACAGCTCTAAAATATGACTATAAATGATAATTTATCACCACCAAATATGGCTATCATAGTTCTTTCTAATTAATTAGGAGACATGCTATAGTTTATCCATGCTATAATGATTCAGAAATCAAGGGCTTCGCCATAACACACTGCATTTGACCAATTAATGATTCAGATTTTGTTAAACACATATAGAAAACATGCAAAACTAGATGAAATATTGTATAATCTAATCTTACACAAGAACCGTAAGTTTTATATGGATATTGCATGTTTAAAAGAAAAAAGAGTTTTAAATAGATACCTATATATTAATTTTGTTTTATATTATTAATTTAAATGTTTCATAAATTTCAGAGACTTCAAATTTATTTTTAAAAATTGAATTAGACTACGAATCATGATGCATTATTCTTTTTTATTGGATGAATCGATTATTGATCATTGAATTAAATCAACTCATGAATTTAAGAATTTTAATAACAATAAAGTTGATTGATTTTGAAATCTTAAAATTAAAGATTGCTCTCTGTCTTTAGTGTTAGTTTTAGTTTTTTTTAGTTACACTCTCTCATCAGTGTCTGATCTTCCCCACGTACTCATCTCTGATTAGATATTCAATACAACCAGAGTGAGGAGACATCAATGGATGTTATGGCTACTCCGACCCTTCCTGGTATCCTCCAATATCCCATTGCCTTAACAATTAAATGATTACTGATTTAAAAAAACTCCTAAACTATTTAATAGTAGACATATTTTAAAGGTCTTAATTAATGAAACCTTTCAAATGGTATATATATATATTTTTTTACCAATGGACTAATATTAATAATATTTATTAATGATTTTTATATAAAGTTATATAATTTAAAAAACTATAAGAAAAAAAATGAGGGGAATGATTGGAGTTCAATCCCTTCCAAAAAAAAAAAAATTTCTCCAAATATAAAAGATCAACCCTTTATATTTAGAGACTTACATTGGAGATGCTCTGATATGAAGATCATGTGGTTATGTAAACCTGTACAAAAAGAAAAACCACAAAGGGTAAACATTAAAGTTAGTGTTAAAAGAGATTTTTGTCAAGCTGTCAAGTGTCTACTGGACACTGACTGGATTGATGGTTTTGGGTGATAAGATCCTATTGATAAGATGTGTTTTGTCAAGCTTTGAAATGGACATAGGTTTATTTTAGAGAAATATAAGGATAGACTACATCCAATTTAAATATTTGTTGTTATTTGAGAAAATTTCTTGTGTAGATTTTTTTAATATTTTTAAAAGATTATCATGTAAAAAAAATCATTATATTTAACATTTTAAAAAAAATTCTCTATTTAAGGTTTTAATATTCAATAAATATTTAAAAGGATAGATTAGATTTGATATATTTGGTTGTTAATACTTGGGGGGGGATATGAAAAAGGGAATTGTTAAAAGAGATTTTTTTTTTTTTTGTTTCGTTAGTTCAGGTGTAAGTGTTCATTGGTGAGCGTACTGATGGTGTTGGGTCTGGTCCCAAATTGAAGGCTTTCTTGTGCACATTGAAAACAAGTTTTACAAAATGAACAACAAATGAACAAATGCCTTCTAGATTAATTGACATTTTAAAAGCTACGTACATTTCTGTGAGGGAACTAATTGCCATGTCATTTTGTTAACCTATATCCATCTCACCTAACAATTCCAATTATCCTTATAATTGCTATGACTGCTATACCACTATACATATGTGGGTTAATCCAAAGAGAGAAATACTCATCAAGCATACAAACTCACAGCAAAGCCTTAGACACCCGGAGCTCTCTGTTTTTCCTTCTTCTCTGCATAATTCACTTGGTAATGAAGGTTCCAATGTGAAATTGTCAGCCTATCATCCAATTTTTCATGTTTTCATTAATAGCATCCTTATTTAATATGGTTAGAAAATTAAATATGTATCCCTTCTTTGTTCATGCAAGTTTGTAGATCATGTCGATCAGAGTTGAGCAATTTGGCGGGAACGGTGGAGAGGTGTTTGATTACAGCAATTCAAAAGCTATCACTGAAATCATTGTTAGGTCTGGAACAGCCATTGATTCAATAATGTTCAAGTATAACCATGATGGAACTATTTCATAGTCTCCTAAGTTGAGAGGAGAAGGAGGGTCCCCAAATCCCGACATTCAAAAGATTATGTTTAAGTCTAAAAAAACTCTAAAATATGTTTCATAATTCCAACACATTTTTTCAGACTGTTTCATCCCTATTAGAAAACTAAAATTCCTCAATCAATCAGTACGTCATGTCATCCTTTTGGTTAATTGGTTTTTTTTTTTTTTCTACGGTGCATGAAAAAAACAATTTGAAGGCGTTCTCGTGCACATGTAAAACAAATTTTACAAAATAAACAACAAATGAACAAAGGCCTTCTAGATTATATTAATGGACATTTTAAAGCCCACATGTCTGTGAGGGAACTTGCGACATAAATCTCACAAAAAAATGTTTCCTACGTACGTTGCGTGCATGGGCACGTCACATATATATATATCCATGTGACTTTATTTCATGCGGACTACCTAATAATTCCCAATATCCTTAGTGCCATATATGCTTTTTTGACTTTGGGAATAAAAAACAAAAACAAAAGAAGACAATTCCTCATTTAACCTTGTGCCATGCATTGTATCACATGGATAATTACTCCAAAAAGTCATCTGCGTGCGTTAATCAACAAATCAGCATTTATTAGTTTATTGGTCCTAACTTGTTCTAATTATATATTAAAAAGCATTTTGTAGATGTGGATAAAAAATAACTTTACACAGAGTCTCACGTGCATGTAATCTTTGTTTTATATACATATTGTGTACCCAAATAAATTGTTTTTAAAAAGAAATAAATATCACTTGTTTAATCTTAATTAGGTCAGTGGATTATGCACAAAGGGCTTAGATGAAGCAATGCGCGTATGACAGCCGCCCACAAAAAAGCTATAAATAGTCAAGTCCCTTGGCTTTGGAATCATTAATTAATTAATTGGTGCTGATGAGGTAAGCTTATCCAACCAGCTCAGCTCGATCAGTTTATCAAAGTCAAGCTGCTGGGATTGGACTTAATCCGGATAAAAAGGCCTAAAAGATGGATAGATGTCCTCGGATTATTTACACCACCAACACTAAGCAAAGTTTTCTTCAGGGAATAAGTCTAATTAAAAACATGTTAGTTTGTAAAAAATAGGTGGTTATAACTATGTGATCAAAATAAGTGATAATAAAAATGATAATTATAAAAATTTCGAACCTCCGATGTGTAATCAATCTGGTGCTATTGAAACACTGTGATTTTTAAAGGAGCCAAGTTTTATTTTCAGAATCTTTGAGAAATGTTTTGCTTGCGCACACATCGAGGATACATAGAAATCTTTTCTACTCTCGTTTTTTGGATGTAAATCAAAATGTATAACTAACAAATGAACATATGGACATTTAAAACCAAGATTTCTGTGAGACAAGCGATAACTTGCATGGGCACGTCACATGACGTTTTGTCAACATATATCCATGTGACTTTATTTCAACGGGTTACCTAATAATTAATTCCCATTATCCTTATAGTTTCTATGGCTGCTATACCACTATAAATATGGGTTAATCCAAGAGAGAAATCTTCATCAAGCATACAAACTCACAGCAAGCCTTAGACGCCTTTGAGAGCTCTCTGTTTTTTTCTTTCTTCTCTGCATAATTCACTTGGTAATGGAGGTTTTCATTGTTCAATTGTCAACCTATTCATCCAATTTTTCCATGTTTTCAATATTGCATCCTTACTTCATACAGTGAGAAAATTAAATATGTATCCCTTCTTTGTTCATGCAAGTTTGGAGATCATGTCGATCGGAGTCGGGCAATTTGGCGGAAACGGTGGAGACACATTCGATTTCAGCAATTCAAACGCTGTCACTGAAGTGATTGTTAAGTCTGAAGGAGGTGCCATCAATTCACTAATGTTCAAGTATTATCATGATGGGACTATTTCATGGTCGCCTGATCTGGGCAGAGATACAGGGACCCCGAATCAGGTGTTAACATATATAATTTGAATTTTTTAGAGTTTCATAGCTTTAAATATTAGTTCTTGATTAATTATCATTCTAGTGTATCTTACTTGGATGATCAAAATTTTGACAAATGATCTTATGAACCTTTTTTGTTTGTAGTTTGTTTTAGATTATCCTAACGAGTTTCTCACGAGGATTGAAGGCTACTATGGCCCCTTCACCAATGTTGCATCACTCATAAGGTCACTCACATTTTATACAAACATGGGAAATAAGTATGGGCCATATGGAGTGGAGGAAGGAACTTATTTTGATATTCCAACAAAAGGAGCTGAGATTGTTGGATTCTTTGGAAGATCAGGGTGGTTGCTCGATGCCATCGGCGTTTACCTACGCGCCCGTTAGAGATCATGCGATCCAACATCGATAGATCCTTTGTATGCGAAGGTTGGTAATTAATAAATTATCTATGAAATATATACCAATATATTTTTTATATGCATGTACTTAATTTAGTCTTAGAGATATTGGTCTTCCGTGAATGAACAATAATTGTAGATGTGCTTGATTTTGATGTAGACTTCTTTAAAATCTTCAAGAAGTCTTGGTTAATGCCTATTTATAAGTTCTTTTGGTTAATTTTATATAATTTATGAAGAAAATTAAAGTAAGAAAAATAATTATATTTTTTTCATTGGTGGCTATGAGTTACTTTTAAATTTCTGTCTTTTTTTCGTAAAATTGTAATTCCTAATGCTTGGAAAAAAATTTATTATAGGTCAGTTTTTAATTTATTGTATATATTCAAAATAACAATAGGTTCTCAATCCCTAACTAGCTAGGGACATAAAATTGTTTCATGTCTTAGTTGTTAATTTGCACCCTTCTATTTATTATATATGAATATATATAAACTTTCATATAAAATATAATTTCTAATAATATTTCCACATCTCTTGCAGGAAGGAGCAGTGGATAAGAGATCGATGAAATAAAAAGAACCTTTGGCTTCTGCTACCATATATGCTTGTTTGTTGGTGTAATGTTTATGTTTGTTGTATGGCCGTTTGGTTGGATATATATGTATTGAATAAATGTATTATGCTCCTTATATATTTAATAAATTAAAGTTTGTATTATGCTTTTAAAATATATGTTTTAATGGAAAATGTGTAAATCTCATCTCTAACAAAGTATGTATAAGTGGAAGACATTCTTAACAGGATGGTCAAGACACACCCTCCCCTAAGGAAAGATCAAGAGTTCGACTTCTAAGATTACCAATAAAAAAATATATATATATATATATAATTTAATGGAAAGCGCGTATTACTCCATTTTGAATTTAAAGAATCTATATACTTTAAAAAAAAATTAACTATACACACACCCCCTCATCTAAGAAGTTACATGTTACTGCATTTGAAACTACATATAAAAAAAAGGTTGTGTGTAACATTTTTGTTTAAATGACGCCACATGTCTTAGAATATATAACGTGTATTTTATTTCAATGGATGCAGCTCCCCGTGCAAATGTGGTTGGTGAATCATTTATGAGTCACACATCAACAACAAAAAAAAAAAAAATTTAATATGGATATATGATGTGACTAGGTCAAAGTAAACTTATCCATGTGATTCATCATCAACCACTCATCTTGACAATGGTACTCAGGCCTCAGTGGATCCGGGCTTCTTCTTCTTCTTTTAATTCTATAAAGGAAAAAGATATATGTAGCTTCAATTACAATTTATCTTATTTTTTTAATATAAAATTATACATTTACCATTTAAAATGCATGTTATTATATGAAATGAAGTATATATTGAGATACATTATTGTATTTTTTTAAATGTACTAGATGAATCAATGTTTTTTTTAAATAAAATTTTTTCACACTGCACTAACAAAGTATATACTGCAATATAACAATATATACTCTACTAATTATAATGTATAGACAATTAGAAGATCGTTCCTAAACTACAAGTCTATAAAAAGGACTGAATCTAAAAAAGGTACTGTGTTATCAGCATGCTTTGTCCCTAAAATATAAAATATTTTAACATATTTTTAAATGAAAAAAATGATTAAAAAAATTGATGGTCATGGCCATAGATGATACGAGCACGAGTGACATGTTGGTAGCGCAAGAGATTTTCATTTTGCTAGTGAAGAAGCTTTATCAAGCGCAGAGAAGCAAATATTATAATTTATTTTTTACAATTTATGAATTAAAATAAAAAATAATATTGAACCATGTATATCAAAACACAATATCTAGTATTAATTTTGGATGATAAGAAAATTTTGAGAAGTTTTAATTTAACATGTTTCAGCGGATGCGAGATTCTCTAGTATTCAATGGATTCTAACCACTCTGAATCTTCTTGGTCTCCTCCAAAATCCCAATGCCTTTAACATCCAAATAAGAAGCATTAATTTTACTAAAATTGTTAAGAATTCTAAATGTTTATAATCACCTAAGTGACAATGAAGATGGCATGTGCAAGAGATAAGATAACATGATCATCAAATAAGAACATTGTGAGTGGCGGATCATGATTGAGAAACTAAAAAAACAATTTTGGTGTTTATTCTCATTTCATTATGCTACAACACACAAGAAAATCATGTTTAGAATCAGGGGCGGCGCTACGTTTTGTGTGGTGGGGTCAATTGACCCCACTGCACACACACACACACACAAAAACACAAGGTTTAATTAACCCATCCCAGCCCAATGTAAACCGTATCATTGACCCACTAAAAACCAATCCCCACATTGAAAAAACTAAAAAATTGTGAACCCCAAAACCCTAATATATCCAAATTAACAAACAAAAAAAATGATAATAATAATAATGTTACGTATGTACAGTTTCAGTCTCAATTCTAGTTAAAATGTGTTTTGAGTTTTTTAAAAATAGTATACTCATCTAATGAAGTACATGTTTTTTATAAAAAATGAAGTATATACTCCAATGAATTACATAAATACATTTATAAAAAAATGTAAAAAATTTCTATTGAAATATATACTTCGTTAATGTGAGTATACATTCATTGCTCCTGTATGTTAATCTGAATCTCTCATCACTGCATAATCGTGTATGAATAATTAATAAAACCCCTTAACATTACACCCCGTTTTCCTTTACCTGTTTGTGTATCAGAAGCCCCTTTTTATGTATTTATATTTATAAAAAATTTATTTTACAGATTGTGCCATTTATTCAATGGATAAATTTTATTTTATAGACATATTTAATAATGTTCATAATGAAATTATCATGCAATGATTTCAAAATATGAAATCTCGTCGATGGCTATTGTAAAAATTTATATATTAATAATCATTGATCTCATTTCTTTGGTGATTTATTTGTTATTAATGTAAGTTGTTCTATTTTTATTAGAAAATTTTATGTTTTGATAAATATATGATAATAGTAAATTTTTAAAAAAAATTGAAAAATTTATTTTTTTTAATGACCCCATCTATAAATATTCCTAGAGCCGCCACTGTTTAGAATCCACCATTTTGTGTTCTAAAAAACCTATCAGAACTAGATTCATCTGAAGGAGAAATTCTCCTTAGAAACAAGAGTTATCAAAGTAGTCCTAATTAATAGAGTTGTCCAACTTGTTTCTTTAGACTTTGTTAATTACATATATAAAACATGCAAAACTAGATGAAATATTGTATTGTTCGGTCTGTTACAAGAGCCCTAAGTTTTATGTAGATATTGCATTTTCAAAGAAAAAAAATTTTAATAGATACCTATATATCAATTTTGTTTTACATTATTAATTTAAATATTACATAAATTTCAGTCACTACAAATTTATTGGCAAAAATTGAATTAGGCTCCAAATCATAATGCATTATTCTTTTTTATTTGACGAATCGATGATTGAATTAAATCAACTCATGAATTTAAGAATTTTAATAACAATGAAGTTGACTGATTTTGAAATCTTAAAATTTAAATCTTCTAATTGGGGAATAAATGAATATATCGAACGTGAGTCAATAATCAACTTTGAGAACATTAATTAAAATTCTTTTCTTTATCAAATAAGGTAATAGGTATACGATAATAGATTAGATAAATATGTGAATCTACAAGTCATGTTTGGCTACAAGCCAGAGATATATTTAAAATAGTTGAGATTTTAATTTTGACTATCAGTTATTCAGATCTTTGAAAGTTAATGTATATACTCTTTAGACGTCGATGTATATATATATAGTGCGAATGTATCCAGTTATATGAATCTTAGGTAGATGGTAAAAAAAAAACATGATATGATAAGAAGCTCTCAGCCTATAAAAATTAATGTATATATTGTGGGGAAAAAAATGCTCCCTATGACATGTAGGGAGTTTTTTTTTTATCATTCCAAAAGCCACTTCATTCTTATCCTATCTTCATTCCGAATGACTCATTTACCCCGATTCACATCTATAAATTATAAAATTTAAAATCACATTCTATAATTTACCAAATATTGACATGAAATAAAGATCTTTTAAAAAATATAAAAGATAAATAAAATTATTAAAAAACATAAAATCATGTTATTGAAATCTTAGAAAGAGAACCTCCACATTTAATAGAAACAAAAAAAAAAAAAAAAAACTTTCACTGTTTCGGTGTGAATCAATGAAGATGGTTAAATTAATGTCCACAACAAACCACAATCCACAAAATATAATGTTCCGGTGTGAATCAATGAAGATGGTTAAATCAATGCCCACAACAAACCACAATCCAAAGATTTACACAGAGAGAGAGAGAGAGAGAGAGACCGGTGGACGGACGGCAGACAAACGGCGGCAGACGGACGGAGGCGGACAGACGGCAGCGGACGGACGGAGGGCAGATGAAATGGAAGGTTCTGATTTTTTATTTTTTTTAGGGTTTTTAGGATAGAGAGGAATATGGGATACATTTGGTGAGATGATTTAAAAAATGGGGAGAGAGAAAGTTTGGTTGAAAAAAATGGGGTTTTGTTGAAAGGGGTAAAAAAAATCTTTTTGCGTAGTTTTCCCTACAAGGCTCCATACATATATGGGTGAATTTTAATATTTTTAATTCTATATATAGAGAAAACTGTGGTGTAGGGAGTCTTAATGCATCTTTAAAAGACTTCATACACCACAAAGTTTTGACTCCCTATGTAGGGATGTTCTTGACCACTGTGGCAAAGCCAGTCCTTTAAAATAACATACAATGCATGGACATGATTTTGGAAGAGTTGAAAATAAATTTAAGATAGAATTAGGCACAGTGGAGCTCTCACTTATAACTCATTTATTTGACTTGTTATACACAAAATCAATGACACATTATTATTACATTATCACTACTCTTGCGCACGTGTGTGCACAGTTGTGCGCATTATTGATTATGTTTTAATATTCATAACGTTTAACAAAAAATAGTGACAAGTGAAACAAATCTTAATTAGACATGAATCTTTGTTAGAGGCAAAGAAACAAGGGAGACACATTATTCTTATTTCATGATCATGTTATCTTACTCACTTCGGTGATTATAAAAAATAGTGGCTATAAATCCATTGATGTCTCCTCATTCTGGTTGTATTGAATATCTAAGAAATGAGTGATCAGACACTGATGAGAGATTTTTTTTTTTAAAAAAAAACACTAACACTGAAAGACTGAGAACACATCTTTAATTAGATTCTTGAAACCATTATCTCAGGGGAATCGAGCGCAAAGCCTGCTAGCATAGTTGTCAGGGCTGCTAGGTGAGCTTTAGTGGTGCTTAATTATGATATTTAAAAAATATTTAAAAAAATGACCAATGTTATTATATTATTATACACATAACAACAATACCATAAATAATTGTTTATCGTATAGGACAAACGAGACTTCACCATATTTTAACATTAATTAAGTTTTACATGCAAAATTATCAGTAGACATTTATAAATAAAAAAAATAGCTGAGACACAAAACGAGGGAGAGAGCTAAATAGAGATAGAGAATGAGAGAGGGGGAGAGACAGATAGAGGGAAAAGAGGCTGGGGTGGGTGACAAACTGAGATGGTGGGATCTGGGGGCCATGACTATGTTACGCCCCGAGAACATACCAATCACACAAAAACTGACAAGGATCGAATAAGGTAACAAGGCTACATGGAAGCGATAGCCAATAAAAAAAAAAAAATGCGGAAGTATAAAGTATAAATAAGTCTGTAAATCAAAAACATTATTACAGAC
The DNA here is from genome assembly GCA_030737845.1 of Acorus calamus. Classification (NCBI taxonomy): domain Eukaryota; kingdom Viridiplantae; phylum Streptophyta; class Magnoliopsida; order Acorales; family Acoraceae; genus Acorus; species Acorus calamus. The sequence goes on from CM060876.1 coordinate 17,981,301, forward strand.
CTGAATACACAAACATTGTCCTGTGAGAGTCCAAGTCTAGTCCAATACAGCCATATGTGCAACACGCACGATTACTAATACATATACAAGAAAATAGGATTGCTGACAGCCTCGCACTCGCCAACTGAAAGATGGGACACTCCACGCACGAACCACGCCAGATAGATGCTCTAGCTCCACGCCAACCCAATCCCTGGTGAAAAAAATAACACACGAGGGGTGAGCTACAAGCTCAGTGAGTGGCAAGGATCCAAGCTCTATAATAATCATATGATATTAGTTCATCATCTTTGTTTTTCTTTCTAAGAAAAAAGAATATGGGATGAAACTCAACATATATAAATGTCACGTGAAGGCGCGATCTCACCTCACCCTAACCCTCGACCCGTAGGGGGGAATCTCTTAGAACTCTTGGAGAGGAACCAAACGGTTAACCATAATGAATATCATTATTAGATAACATAGTACCTTAAGTCTAATCGCAATGCCTCACACCATTCAGCAGATGTATTATACTTTGGGCATTCCCAATATAAATGTCACGCGACAACGTGACCCAAACTTACCCTAACCCTCACCTCTAGGGGGTGAAATGGGACTATTGAAATCAGAAGCCAACTCGCTAACTCCTTTAACCTTCCGGTAGCCCTCTCCCGGGTAGCCCTCTTCCTAGCAACCATCCATGGTAGGTCCGATGCCAAAACAGTGTTAAAATACACCTTGGGCATCCTACGATGTGGAGGCATAGTCCAGGATAGCTTCAACACCGGGTAGCTTCAACGCGGATACGAGGTAGGGGAGAAGCATTCAACGCTCGGAAACTTCGACGCACGACGATGCGGGAGGAAGCACTCCAACCTCGTCCCCATCTTCACCCCTAGGGTGACATGGGACTATTAGAAAGGAAATCAACCCGCTAACTCCCTTAACCTTCCGGTAGCCCTCTCCCGGGTAGCCCTCTTCCTGACGGCCTTCCAAGATAGGTACGAAGCCACAAGGGTATCGAAATACACATTGGGCCTCCTATGATGTAGGAGCAGAATCCAGGATAGCTCCAACGCCGGGTAGCTTCAACGCGGATACGAGGTAAGGGAGAAGCATTCCATGCTCACAATACGATCCTCAAGGATCAACTATAATCATCTAGCAAATAACAATGCTAATGAATTCTCTTGAATTGCTATACAGATGCATCACTCGGACGTGAGGAAAAACAGTTAAGTTCTCGCACTTAACAATACGATGGCAAGACCCTAAAGATGGGTCATCCACACGCCTATTACAGATAGACCAAACATACTATCATAGATATCGGTTAACGAATACAATAAATGAATTCTTCTGAATTCTTATATGAGAGCATCGCATGGATGCAGGGTAGATAACCTGCTACATTTGCATAGTAAAATAAAATATGATCCTAACCATGGATCGCACATATGTCTATCACAGTTATGCCTGACTAATTAAACACACACACAATTATTACAAGAGAAACTCTATCATAAAAGAGGTATATGGACCACATGTCCAAATAACCTGTGATTAAACCATATATATACACATATATGCACACTTTATACAATCCAACAAGAAGAATTCTGTCATAAAAGAGATATATGGACCACATGTCCAAATAACCTGTGATTAAACCATGTGCATTCACATATACACATATACGAGTTCAATTAATTGAATATACAAGCAAAAATACAGTTCACTCTAGGCTTCCAAACCTCTCACATAGAACTAATGAATAGAATGGAAGTCAAACAACACAAGTCATAGACTAGCCTGCATTCCACAAGACAGTAATAAATGAAGCATACGAATCAATTAGTGATCAATAGTGCTAAGTATGACTACGCATCGAGATAATATCACATATAAACTAAATATACAGGTTAACTAGCACAATATCGATTTAGTATAGCAATACTCTTTTAGAAATAAAGATTGAATATAGTTATAAGGCCCCAGGGATACGCGATGCATGACTACATGCATCGAGCGCTTCCCAAAAGGGGTGGATCGAACCACTCACTAGTACTTGGATCGCCTCGCGTCCGGTCTACGAGATCTGCAAGAACAACCAATGATGCTCCATTAAATATAAATCATCTCGACACATATACAAGCCTTTTTCATGAAGACATCAACTCCTGGTATTGCCCACACCATGCATAATAACTCTTTGACACATATTTATACAAGATTAGACCATCTACTACAACCAGCCCCAAACATTAGTCTCCACAGCACAAAATACACATCCAAAAATACTGAAATAAATCACACACATTCTATGATATGTTAGGATCATATTCCATGAAGACATAATAACTTGATAAGATCCCTAAATGCCCGAAATAAATTATTTTCCGAAACTGGTTAATTTCTGCGCGAATCCGGACAGACCATGAACATTAGGCTATATCTTTCAATACAGGTAACCAAATGACACCAAATTTGATATATAGCATCTAGACACATAGATGATCATATGAAATGAAGACACAAGCCTCAAAATATGCCTCCAAATACCTCAAACACAAGGATCTTAAAGAGACAGAAAATCTGCCTTACAACATAAAACCACCCCATTCATGCATTAATGCAACCATCTCATGTGCAGTAGCAATTACACATTACACTCTTCCAACAGCACCAAAATTCAATAATACACACTCATACAAGCATAAACACAAACACATACAAGGCACAAAGGGGAAGTGAATATACCTTGGGAAGAAGAGGAGATGGTGCACATAAGGAGTTCCACCACCATCACCACAAACAACCACCATCACACATGCCACATAGCACAGCCACAACCACCACCAAATCAGCCATCTCACATACACCCTTCATAGATGCATAAAACCAAACACATGGGGGGGGGGCTGATTTAGAGAGGGAGAGAAACAACAACAACAACCAACAATAAACACAAGCTCACACACCTTTCTCTCTTCCACTTCTTCTTGTTGTTGCATAAACACAAGCACCTCATCTTCACCACCATCCCTAGCTGACCCAACACAAAGAGGGATCAAAGAGAGAGCTTGAAAGATAGAGATCAAGCAAACACAAGGCTCCTTCCCTTGATTTTCCTCTTCACCTTGATCTCCTTCAACTTCCTCTCCTCCTTTACACACACAAAGGGGGGAAAAGAGAGACCAAATAGAGGGAGAGAGAGCTCTATGAGAGGGTGAGAGAGGGCTGAAGTCGTAACATATAGAGGGGATTTAATGGGCAAGGTCGGACTGAATGTCCGAGCTGTCCTCGGACTAAAACCTCTGTACAGCCTTCACTTAAAAGGCCATAACTTCCTCAATACAGCTCGGAATTGCATGATTCCAGTGGCATTGGAAAGCTAAGAAGATTATCTACAGCTTTCATGTTTACACCCAGATCAAATAACCTCTTCAGCTATTTCGAAATCTAGGCTAAACATCATACAGGGCTGCTGCCTGGATTTCATATCCCCAGGGTATAATTGGAAAAACACCCATAACTTTTGATACATGAATCCAGTTGATCTAATTCCACTTTTGTATGAAAGCTAACTTAATACTGAACATCTCATGATAAAACTAGATTTTTACTACTTCATCTTGGTCATTAACAAAATTAAATCCAAATACCAATCGAAACTGCATAATTTCTAAAAGACCTCAAAATGCTACAAAAACTTCCATGTAAGCCCAAGTGAACACCAGAACCACAAATATGCAATTTGATTTGAAACTGAATGCCCGAACTATTAAAATAAATAAAACGCGATATTTGACCTTTAAAAGTGACACAGTCTTAACACTAGAGTTGGAGAAGAATAGGAGGGAGGGATTGTGGAGGAGAGATAGGACTGAGAGACAAAAAATCAGTAGAGACTCACTGGAACTGGAAGAGAATTTGCTGCACTGTTGGCTAGTAGAATAGGTTATGTTTCAATCTTTCGATCATGTTTTTTTCTCTTATTTTTGAAGTTAGGCGAGGGATTAAGCGGGCTAGACGTGATTTAGGCGGGCTAGGCGGGTAGATGGGCTCAGGCGCCCACTTAATGAACCTGCTGTTAAGAGAGCAATTGCCCAAGTCCATCCTGGACCGCCTAGGCGACATCCAAACAACTATGCCTGCCAGAAAAGGTTCCTATCTCTTCCCACTCCGAGGACACCCGCTCGCTACCCCGTGATCGAATCAATCTTATAGTTGATTCAACAATCATGATAGACACATACACTTGGGGGGTTTTTGGAGTGCGGTGGAAAACTTCGTGTTCGAGAAAGCAGGGGGGCAATAGAGAAATGTTGTTATGGGTTTCTCAAACGCAGAGAATTTTTGCCCAAAACACAGACGCCAATTTTCCATTTGGATCCACATTGACGTTATCCGAAGTTCCCACTATAAAATCCGTTCCACCACAGATCCAAACAAGACCTTAGACAACATTTAGTTGCACGATTTAACAACTTTTGCGTTTACAAGAAATCGTTTCTACAATCGTACAATCAAACAGTTTTACTATAACAGCTTCCTATAAACATATTTCAAACAAATAGTACCCAAAAGTTACAATTTCCAAATGCTGGGGGGACAGCTTCCTACAGAATCAATTTCCAAAATCAGTTTTACAATCCCACTATCAAATGCTAAAAATGAGCTTACATAGCTTTTGGAGATTTCTGCTCTTATAGGAATCATACTGGCTCCAAATTCATTTCAATCATCTTAAGTGGTATCATCTTTTAAGAATCTAACTAAGCACGCTTATTACAAAGTTGTTTTCAAAAGTTGCTTCAAGTGAAATATTATTATTAAAATTCGTTTCTAAAACCTTTTTTTTGTCAGGATGGAAGGGGCTTAGAATAGATAATTAGTTTTGGAACCAATAGAACTGAAGATGCCCTGGGAACTGGCATGTGGATGACTGGATACCTCACATTATAGAAACGAAAGAAATCATGAATAGTTCAATTCGAATTACTTAGTTCAATCAAATGATTACACCAACTGAACTTAATTTAATGCAAGGTCTCTTTCAGTTCAATGCAAAGTTGTACAGTTCGATTCAATCTTACAAATTCAGTTTGGCGTTAGTTTGATTCATGGGTTGTTTAGTTCAATAGGATTATTCAGCTCAATTAATAGATTATTCAGTTCAATGCAGAATGTCCCTTGTGTCTACCACGTGAGATGTCCATGTATCGGTCTGTTAGGAACTAAAAAATCTTCTCACCAAAGCATGATAGCTTTTTACTTATAAAATCATGACACTTGTTCCTGTTAAGAAGCTATGGCCACAAACAAATCCTTTTAACATGCAAGGGCTCTGATACACTCAATTATATGAAACCTCTCATCAAGTATATACTCAGTTCGGGAGAGTATGTACTTGATTATGAAAATTGCAAGACAACATGCATTCAATTCATTCAAAATAATTCACTTGACAGATATATACCTTCAAAAAATAAAAACTTGTTGCAATTGCAAGAATGACAGTAGGAATAATTGTCCCTAATATTTTTTTATAAAAGAAAAGATAAAATCTTCCCACTAAAAAGACTCATCCTTTAATACATACTGATCAGGTGAAAGCGAGAAAACAAAACCAGACACTTTCAATGCCAAAAGTTGGTGATACCACTTATAAGAAACTGTATATAAAGACAATTACAATAGGCAATCTGTAATTGTACGTACACCAGATTTTTCATCTCTGAATGCTCGCAAAAAAAACACCCCTCTCATCGCCGTTTCATAAATGGCAGCTTTAGCTTTAGACAGCTCAGAAACCTCTTCATAGCTTGAGCTAGTAATTTACAACAGCTAATGACAGAAAAAATATATATATAACATACCTGTATGGTACCAAAAGGAAAGTCTTCTAGCGATCCTGAAAAGATGCATTCATTAGGTTGACAGCTGAATCTAAAAACTGCAGAAGAAATAAGAGGAACACAAAGATCAGTTTGACTGAACAATATCTCCCAGATTCATGCATACAATTCTCTGTTACATCGGTTGCATACTTCTTTTCCTGAAATTAAAATTTTCATTCAACAATTCAAATATTGCATGAACATTCCCTGTTTGGTTAGTAGATCGAATAAATACCAATTAAAGAATAACTATTGATTTGGATAAATATATGATAACTATTCATATTATTATTTGGTAGTTAAATTTTTATCCTAACCAAGAATAAGTCTGTCCTAGGGAGAACCTAGGATTTGTATCCTAGGGATATCCTGGGTTTGGTGGGATCAAGATAAGTCCTGTCCTACTAATATTTGTGAAACCAAATGGGATGATTTATGAATTTACCCCAATTCCTAACCTTATCCTGGATTTCTTCCCAAACTAAATAAGGGCACTGTTATCCAACCTGTCTTAAAAAAAAGTTAAAAAAGCACTGAATTGTGGCCATTTTGATAAACAGCCATTTATTTTGTGTTAAGTTGTTCAATATGATTATGTACACTACCCATTTTTATATTTGGCCAATAGCATGTGGAGAGTCGCATAGAAATAAATGTCATAACAAAATCCTTCCAAGCACAGTAGTGTCAGTGATATTATATAGCATCAGTACAAATAGACAATTTAGCAAATTAGGTTCAGGTAAAAAACATATATTACATAATCATATTAGGTTCTGTAGGAATGGAGAACTTGTACAAGATAAACTTGTAAAGTCCCCCCCCCCCCCCCCCCCCCAATGTTGCACATTTTCTGTATTTATTCAGGACTTTCAAATTTCTTGGAAAGGTCATGTCCTTGGAGGGGATGCATGTTGATTAAATTCAACAGTCCCTCCCTCTTGGGAGATAGTCTTTCCAATGTATTTTGTGAACTTTGAAGTCACATCTATGTAATTATTTAGTTACTTGTGAAATAAATATTTCTCACCTTACCAATCAAAAAAAAAAAAAAACATATATTACAAGTGCTATCAGGAAATCGTAGTTGTAATCAAGAGGCAATCTTCTAGGCGTTTAAATAGATTTGTGCACCGAGAACAACATAAAATGGACGAGTACTGCCCAAAATTTTTACAAATATAAAACAAAACTGATGCAAACATAATATCTGGTTGACTGATGGAAATGAATGGCATGTTAAGCCTGAACAGATAAATCAGATTGCAATCTATTGTGATTAACAAAACATGCTCCATTCCTACATAAACAAATCTAGGATTCTAAAGAAATAACTTTATGACAAATTGAGTTGATATTTTTACGCACCTTTGCAATGCGAATTAATTAATGAACCATGCTTCAAATAAAGAGATCACTTGAAATCAAGAGATAAGTGACCAAGAGAATGCTCAAAAATCAGTACATTTAATGAAGAATCATGCACACATGAATAAATAACCATGCTAATGTACAGATTATGCTGCTTTGTAATTATCTGGTAACCCAAATATATATTCAATAGGTCACTTCTCCAGATAAATTCTTGAATATGATAATTATGATAAACTATAGAGTCATGCTCGCCATTTTCAGTCATTATCATGTAACTTATAAATGATGCAGAATTGACCGACATTATAAATACCTAAATTTAGTTTAGATAATACTCGTCTTTGCAAAAGAAGGCATGATCTAAGATTCTGTTAATGCTGATTCATCTTATACATGAAACTACTACAAGACCATCCGAAGTGTGTGCAAATAAATTTTAAAATCTCACCTTTCCCATTGTCTGAAGTTCACGCTGAACAGGTTCTATAAATTTCAGGTCAACATTTACTGGCCATACCTGTGTATTTCAAAAACACGATGATTTTTTTAATGAGGAGACTAATTAAGGCAAGATCTTGTCTGTAATCCATAGATGGGGTGCTCTTATCAGACATGAAAACCGAAAAAACTCCCTAAACATAATCTCAGATGGCAAAACTTGGGAGATTTTCAAAGCACATGTCCGGGTATTAATGAGGAACAGAAGAAATAAAATATACATGCAACACAATCAATGCAGAAGTTATAACATGCAGCTTGATGGAAATGCACTCAAATAAATTTGTTGTTGCTTCAACAAGTAACCAAAAGCGTATTATTACATTAGATAAAAATAAAAGTGTCAAAAAACTCTTACAGTGGGCATTCAAGCTTGTACCATGAGCTTACAGTTGACTTGGGTCTACATTCAGTGTTGTCCGTATGCGAAATTTTACTCTGCACACTATGGCAGCTCGCAGTTGGAACAGTTTTTTTTTTCTTGGGTTGCCTAAAGGAAAGAAGATATGAGGATTTCATAGAACGTGAAGGTACACTACCAGAAACGTTGACTTGGTGAGCAGCCTAGTGAATTGCAGAACACTACAATAGGTGGAAAAATAGCACTTGGTTTTTAAATCCTCACATCCCATTGATTCTGAGCTCAATGCGTGAAGTATAAACGTCTTAAGAAGTATTCCAAAATCTCTTCTAAGCGCCGATTAACCCCCCACCTAGGCCTAGGGTGTCACAGCCCACAACGCCTAGCGTCTAGCCACCTTTCTGACTAATCCATAGTTGACTAATAATCTATCAGGTTGTCTTATATATTATATTTATTAATTATGTCTCATATGTGGCAAAAAAAATATTGTATGTTACCCCTAATATGCTTATATTATCAATTTTATTTTAATGTTACTTTGTTATTATTTTGCAATCTAAAATTTAACTTTTTTTGAAAAATGGTACTCCCCAAGATTTGATCCCTTGACCTCTTTCATAGAGGTGGGAGGTTATAATGTTATATATCTAATATTTGTATGTATTATATTTATTAGTTTAAAAAATGATTGATTAATCCCCACCTTGTCGATTAATCACTAGCCAGTCACCAACCGCCTAAATAGCACCCGCGCTTTTTAAAACATTGGTCTTAAGTCATTATATTTTATATTGAAAACTACACAATGAAAAGCATCAGAAGATATACAACAATGAAACATAAGTAATCCGAGGTTGACAACATAATTAACAATCGAACAATATGCTATTGATCTTGGACTGTTGGACCCATAGCTCAATGGTTGACAACATAATTTTCAACCACGAGATCATAGGTTCGAGTCTTTTACAAAACCAAAAATAAAACAAGAATCAAACAAGAGTCCTCAAAAATATGTCCAGCTCTAACGAACAATTTATATACTCCAACATTGAGCAAAAATTCAAAGGTTCATATTACAAGCTGATGTGTTTGGAAACAAGTTTGGAACCCAAAAAAAAAAAAAATCATTTCAAACAGCTTTTGAAATTAGCTTTCAAGAAGCATATTAGTGTTAGCGTTTAGACAAATAGTTTGCAAAAGAACTTTTTAGTTAAAGCGGTTTCTAAAATAACTTCCCAAGAAACATACTTTTGTTAGATTCCTGAAAAGCAATTTTTGTAAACTAGATCCTATTTAACAACAGGTTTGAGAGTTAGCTTTTCCGTATGAGATAGGTTTAAAACTGAGTTTGCAGAAAATTATCGCTCCACAGATTATGAAAAAGCTAGTTTTTAGACATTTTTTTATAAAAATGTGTGCAACTTTTAAATAAGGTGCAACTTTTTTTCTTTTTGGAAATAGGTTTGGGGAACTCAGCTTCCTACAAATCCAAAAACTCCCCGAACCCGTTTCCAAATGAGACTTAAAAGTTGTTTTTTGCTTTCTGGAAAAGCTAGGACTGCTTAGGATGTTTGGATACGAATTTAGATTGAATATAATTCCTCAAAAATAGAATCTTTAAGCCACCCAAACCCATTTCCAAACGCTAAATGCTAAATCCAAGCATATCACAATGATGCATTTCCTTCAAACTAATGCAAACCACATAATCACCACAAAACAAAAACAGAACCCAACCAAACCACCAAAGCAAGAATCTTTTCTTCAACACACAAATCACAATACCCAAGGAACCAAAAAAAAATTGGGGTTTTGATGGTGGGTGAGGGGGATTCAATGCATCACCTTGAGACCGAGAATCCGTACAGGGGCGACCTGGCCGGGGACGACGCAGTCGGGCCCGGCGGGCTCGAGCTTGGCGTCGAAGGCGAGGCCCCCTCCGATGGGGTTGGCGTGCCTCATGACGGCGAGGCCGTAATCCGAGGCCGGGCCCTGCTGGACCCTGATGAGTGGGTTTTGGTGAATTTTGGGGATGGGTTTGGACCCGCTAGGGTTCTTCCTCCATGGGGCGTCCTCGGCCAGGACGATTGGTCTCTTTGAAGAAGCCATTGGGGAGAGATAGAGAGAGAGAGAGTTTGTTTAGGGATTTTGTGAGGGATATTTGAATTTGGAGGATGAGAGGGGATTGGTTTTTGAGGATTGGATGTTGCTGTGGATTTGGTCCTTTCAAAATTTTGATTTTTTTTTTAAATTGATCCGACCCGAATTAGTATTTGGGGTTGAAGTGTAGTGACATGGGTAAGGTCTCACTGGGACACGTGGTGAGCCGGATTATAACGTCATCATAGATCCAAACAAAATATTGATGTTTGTATTTCACGGTGAAACAAGCGTTGAAAGGCATTTTTTTCATGTTTTAAAAACCCTAAAAACAATGTTTCTTTATTGTTCCTTTGTTTTTTCGAACGCGGAGTTTTTCACCACGGTCGCAAACGAGACTTAAATCTGTTTTTATGGTTGGACGCATTGGAGTTTCTCTATCTAGCCCCAGTTACAGTTCTCTTTTTATTTTTTTAAGAAAAAGATAAGCATGTGCCTTCAGGGGCGACGCCACCTTTGTTGAGATGGGGTCAATTGACCCCATTAAATTTTTTTGAAAAACAAATTAACCATTGGGTGGTGGGATTATTCAATAGACTCATTTATACAACTATATTAAGATGCCCATTTATACAACCAGACCCCATTAATTTTTTTTTGGGCGCAGTACACTCATTTTTTTTACAGTTTTATATACCTCGTTAGAAATTCAGTTAAACATATATCTCGTTAGACAATGTATATATGTCAGTAAATATGTTCTTACACTTATTAAAAATGTGTTCATTCAACTCGAAATGAAGCGATATAAAATTTTTATCAAAGCATATACTTTATTAGATGATGTTTATTTATTTTTTAAATGAAAACATGTGTGGTTTGAGATTTGTTTGATAAAAGTGATTGAATCGAATATTTTCCATTTAAAATAAAAATAAAAATGATATGTGCAAATTCAATAGCATTTCACACTGGGATTTTTTTTTAAAATCATATATTCTCCAATTGAAGTATATGCAGTTATATGGAAGAAGTATATATTGAAATACATTAGTGTATTTTTTTGCATTTAAAAAATGATAAAAAAAATTTGTGTCATACACTATGATAGAACTCTAAACACTATGATAATGTAATATATGAGTATACTACGTTATCATAGTGTATGGAGCTGCAAAATAAATTGAGTGTATAAGCGCTCAAAAACAAACCAACCTTTAAATGGTGGGGTCATTCAATACGCTCATTTATACAACCATATTAAAGTCACAGACATTATTAAAAAATCATATGATAAGAATAATTTTTATAAAAATTTTAGGAAATTTATGTTTTTAATGATACCATCTATGAAAATTTTTGAAACCGCCAATGTGTGCCTTTAAACTTTATTAAAGTAATGACATGTCTAAAAAGAACAGCAATTTAAGTCAATACAATGCTACCATCCTCAATGGGATGGACGACCTAGAAAATAATAGGAAAAGAACAACCATGATTCGGTAGAGGAGGTTACTATCGAACAGCCAACACAATAGGATTAAACCTGTTCTTCAATGACCAATTTTCTCTTGACCAGCCAAACGTTTTTTGCCCTCGCATAGGCGATCCCCCGATCCTTGATAAAATGCACAATTATGTCCCTCACATTTTCCTTGTATGTCCGGGTACCTTTGAATAGTAGGTGGTTTCGAGTTAGCCAAAGAGCCATGTTACAGCAGGAATACAACTGAGAGATCTTGGCTTTCAAACTCATGTCCTTTGATCACCTTCTCTCTCTCTCTCTCTCTCTCTCTCTCTCTCTCCATCTATCTCTCTGTACCTTCAGTTATCCATCCCACCCCAGGAAAAAAAATTCAAGGTGGGATTAATAAATGGAGGGGTGAGAGGAAAGGTTTTCTATTTCCTTACATGATATTTCTCATTATTCTAAATGCGCACATGGTTTTTTAATTTGGACCCCTCTCCTCTTTCAATTTTTAAAATCAATTGATCTTAGAAAATCAAGCCTAACATTACAAACGGACAACCCCCCTTGAGGACCATGCTCATTTCCTACTCCTAATAAGATTAAAAATGGGCTCTGATAATTCAGGACTGCAAATGGGGTTGAATTTAACATACATTTACAACTCTTTTGGGTTAGGTACGTGAGCCACCTGCCCACTGTCTCTTCTAGGCACAAGTTTCCTACATACTCAACATTAGTTTGTTCTCGAGGACTTAATAGGTGAATAAGGTTGTTGTACCAAAAAAATAAAAAATAAAAGAGTAAACATTGTTACATTCAACCTATTTTGTGGCTCTATTTACTGTAACATATAGGCTTATACGTGTGATATTGTTCACTTTATCCAAAAGCTCACAGTTTTAAAATGTGTCATATGTGTAAGGTTTATGCTTACATATAAGTATTAAACATATTTCATCTTTAAATGATGTAAAACTAAATTAACTTAGATTTAACCTCACCTCACCCCTTATTAGGCATGTTAGGCTCTTGGCCTGTTGGTCCAACCCAATCTCCAACCCACCACGTAACGAATAGGCTCGAATATGTATAACCTCGTATATCTCTCTAGCCACCTACACTCATTGTATCATATACCTCTTTAGAAAAAAAATTTACATATTTTATAAATTAATCTATATTATTCATTGAAATATTGATTTCTACATAACTCATCAGATGATATGTATAGTATTTTTATAAAAATCAGATTGCATTTAGGGCCGAGTCTAACATTTTCCCAAAAACAAAGTAAAAAAAAAAACCTTCTCTATTGAATATCAGATAGTGTAATTATAGTCACGGAGACATACCAAGATATTTAACCTAGTACATATAAACTTCAAGCCAAATACCAATAGATAACATTCGAAAAATAAATAAAATAATGTTACATTCACTCTCATATATACAGTCCCTTTTATACTCAATTAAAGAGAGTTTTTATCCCTTTTTTTTATTTGTCAGGGAAACGATTTGACAAAAGCACAAACTCACTCCCTCCTGTAAAATTCAAAAAATATATCCTTTTTGAGATACTAAAAATCTTCACAACCATTCATAATCTGCCTTTCTATCCACAACAAATGATACATTTTTAAATTACAAGCATTCCCTCACATTATCACAGCATTCCCCAATTAAGAACAAATTAGAAAAGAAAACAAAAGGGCCCCAAAAAAGAAAAACAAAGTAAAAAAAAAAAATAGAAGGATAAAAAAAAGAGCAAAATGTAGAGGAACCACAAATTTCCATTGAATTTTTTATTTCTAGTTGACCATAACCATGTCATCCGAAGCAGCAGCAGCTCTGGCTGCTACATCTTCCAGTCTCTTCCAAGCCAACTCCCTCTGTTCTTGCAAGGCTTTCGATTTCGCCTCTTTTTCCGCATACTGCCTCTGGCACTCCTTGAATAGGTCGCTGTCCATCTCGAGGAACATCTTCCTGACGTTCACGGTCAGGCCGTGGACCGCCTGGTTCCAGTGGCTCTGTATGTTCCTCTCAAGCGCCTCGTATATGATCGGGAAGATCACGCTCCGGTTCTGCGCGATCAGGCTCACGATGTGGTCGTTGTTCCACAGGAAGAGCGCGCGCTCCGAAACCTGTCATGCCATTGTTTATTGATTTCATAAATTATACAATGTGGTAAAAAATGGTTATATAAACCATTAAGTGTATTTGGAAAAAAGAAATTAACTCAACATAGAGATCCACATTCTATTTTAGTCAATGCATTACTAAAGATCCACTTCAAAGCTATTGAAATATGCTTTTTCTGGTTTCAATTTCACAATCAGTCAGGACACTCAAGCAATGAAATATTCAGTGTATGCAAGCATTTTCAGCTCTGCTTGAATACAATTTATACAACACACAAAATTTCGTAAAGAAGAAAACAAACAAACACGAATAAAAAATCCAAATGAAAGAAATTGAGGAAGATTGCATAACAGGAATCAACCATCTGATCTCAAAATGCAGACTTAATGCCACACAGGCATGCAATGAGATTTAAATTTGCACAAGGGGTTATAAATTGTCACATAGGTCCAACTACTAATGTTTCATTCGTGCTATCCACATGCAGGCTTAGTGTGCAATAACAGTAATCCCATTTATGCAATTGTGGAAAGCTGATGAAAACAAAATACAAAAGGGGATACCACAAAAGAACAGAGCTAGATATCTAATCTATAACTGTTGTATATAGTCCCCACTCACCACCCAAAATAGCCCAATGTTATTGATGCATATCATAAAGTATGCAATCATCCATACTTTTCTTTTCCCTCCCATGCAAGTGGAGATCAAGATGCAGGAAGAGAGCAGGGTTCAGGAAATAATTTGAAAAACATAAATTATCAATTTGAGATATGAGAGCCACTAACAAAGGAGATAGATTATAATTACAAAGGGCTGTCTATCCACAGATCATGAAGAATCTAACTTTTGGGCACTTATTTGTAACAATGTGTCTGAAGCACTGCAAAAAAATTTCTGTTTGGAAACGGGTTTGGGAAAATCAAACTCCAGCAAACCCATAGTCTTCCCAAACTTATATCCAAACGCCCCTTAAACCTAAAAGCAACTTTAAAAGTCAAAATCTAAAAGCTGGGTAAAGAGTGCTTATGAGATTATAGCCTAATCATTATTTTGGACCCTAATGCCCTTGATTTTTTTTTCTATTAATGACAGATTTTTTTTTCATCTCCACTTAAACTCTTCCTCTCCAGTCTCCTCTTCCCAGACATTCACGCTAGGGGTATTTTTAACAGTTATACAACAAAAAGTTATTTTACAACTAAATCTAACAAACATCCACTATTGCTTTATTCCATGTTTTAAAAACTACAACAAACATAACTATTGCTTATAGAAAAGTTGAAATCTATACTATATAAATTATTATAATCTATAATTTATAAAATAAAGCTGCAACAAACATGGCTATAATCTTATTATAATTCTTTCTATTTTTCCATGGCAAATTAGGAAGAAAGTAATATGCATTTAAACCTTCCACTAAATCTCAGCAAAATTATAAATGAAGTTAAACCTTTCACTGAATCTCATCAATGAGCTACTGGATGAATAAGCCATTCACTGAATATAAATAAAATTAACCCTTCACTGAATATCATAAACAAGCTACTGGACGAATAAGCCTTTCACTGAATATAAGTATAAATAAGCTCCCAACAATATAAATGAAGTTGCCTTTCACTGAATCTCATCAACAATCTAATGGACGAATTTCTGCTTCATATGCATTAAAGTAGAGGTTAGACCTCAGTTAACAAACAAAAATGACATTCAATATGTTTCCACAAAAAATTCAAGATGGCATCCTTGGATACAATTACTGAATTACAAGCTTTGAATGGAGATAATATTAAAATTAAAGAACATTCCAATTATTTATTTGATTGTTAAATTGATGATTAAATTCCATGTATAACTTGACCCAAATTTCTCACCTTTTCAGAGGATATGGTCATATGGAACACCGACTATTAATGCAACACCACCAGCACTTCTCCTGATGTCCCATAAGTTCACAATGAACTTAGGAATTATGCCTTAGCCTAGTAACCTCTGTCTTTAGATTTCCAACAATAAAAACATGATTCCAGCACTCATCAATTAACCAAACTGTGTAACAGTTGGAAATGTATCCAACAATAATAACCCTAAATACTAAAAATAGTTCCATTTCATAACGATATTTGATTAATGATAGAAGTGTAGAACATGTGATGTAGGACAGATTTAGATTTTAGAAAGAAATCATTGCAGAATATTTGATTTCCAAATTTGTCCTCAAAATAAAGTTTTATGAGATTTTGTCATTTATAGAATCACTTTTACTTTTGAATTATGATTTTAGGATGCTTAGGATCTAGTATTTTATTTTATTAGATTTTAATAATTGTAATTGTAATTGTGTTTTTACTATTTAAAGGAAATCAGCGTGCAATGTAGAACAATAGAAGAGAGTATATCATTTAAAGGAAATAAATGGAACAAGAGGTGATCGAAGTAGTGAAGGAGAGAATGAAGAGAGGTGAAGCATTGAGACTAGCTAACATATCAAATTATCAACAGAATTGGATAAGGAAGAGCTGCAACTAATCAACTTGCTAAACAAGATATTTAAGGGTAAGAGAACGTCCAATAGATGAGGGAAATACCACTGCACTTTTATTTTTAAAAGAAAATGTCAAATAAAGGAGGCAAAGAAAAATATAAACCAAACAACCAATAGAAGTAAAAAAGGCATTGCCATTTTGGCAAGAACTACAATATAACAGGCATTGAATCTAAATGTCACATCAATAAAGCAAAAGCAAAAGCAAAAGCGAAAGCGAAAAAAAAAGGGGAAAGGAAGAATCAGTGTAGCTAACTGTTTTATTTAAAAGATCTTTAAGAGGAGAAAAATGTCAAATGGATGATAATGGGTAAAAGTACTATCATAGCTAGTGAGGTGAAACTGATAAGTCACATCCTAGCGACTCAGTGTTTTCTTGACATATACTAATAATCAAAGATAGCAATATTATGCTACTCCTACATAATATAGGATGAAAAGAAGAAAGACAGAAAACAGAAACAAAAACCAAAAATACTAAATAAACTACATAAAAAAGATACATCCCCTCTGGTTCATAATATTCTTTTACCAGCATCCTCATTTGCTGATCTCCTATGAAGATATCTCAGATCCCTGAAGGCCATAAACTTCCTCGTTTTTTTTTGACGAAACGGTCAGCGATCACCTTTGATTAAAAAGGCAAAAGCCCAAATGAAAATACATCAAGCAAGAAAAAACTGCAAAAGGAAAAACAAAATAAAGGGCAAAGAACTAATAGCTACCACTTCCCCGGAGAGGGAGGACCCCAACCAGAACTTTAAAGGTAGAATTCCTCCCCGAAAAAAATCCATCCAACCCGGGCCTATTTAATCACCACGCTGCCCACCAATACCCTCACCTGCATCACCCCTCTGCAGAATCTACCCCACTGTTGTATGAAGCCGATCACCATTTCCCAAATGTTTTCCACATATGAAGTCTACCCCGAAAGCTGGTCATGTTTCTCATCAGCCAAACCACTCAAAACACTGCCGGAATATATCCCCCATTGCCCTCAACCTCCTCCCGGCCTCCCACATCTCATCCACGTCTGCAAAACCAATCCACAAATCCATAGCCAAGCTCAACCACCCACAAACCCTATTAACCATGGGGCATAAGATGAACAAATGATCCGTAGTTTCCGAGAACCATGGGCCATAAACTTCCTTAAGAAAATCCAGTAGTCTTCGAGAGCTCCTCATTTTATCGATACCAAAATGTGCTACCAACTTTGAATCCTCCTAAATCTAGATTTTCTACATCTCACTAGCTCCAAGAATCCATGGCACTGTTTCATTGGACTCCATGATGCTAAATAGAATCGCAAAATACAGCTCAATAGGGACAATTCCCCAAGTCCTGCTGTTCTCAGATTAAATAGTTGAGTACCCATATAATCCTCCACTCCCCAAGCCAGATAGTTTTCATATAAGTCCAGGCTTATCTCCTCATTAATGCTAGTAAGAACCCATCACTCCCAGTTTATGAGAGCCTCTTTGGAGCTATTATCATCCTCATCTTGGGTGACAAATAATCCACCTTGAAACTATACACAGCAGCGCAATCAAAATTCCACATCTCACCATGGGATGTGCTCCTATCTCATACATGATTGCACCTAAGCAAATCCAACTGGATACAATACTTTCACATCAATGTGAATCTTTTTCTAAAAACAATCACCCAATTTCAAAAAGACAATAGATTCATGTAAACAAACAAGAACCAGCCATTCATACACATTGAAAATCACAATTCAAAAAACAAAAAACAAGGAGTGCATCCAAACCTGAAAATGCGAGCTGTTAAGGCACCGCCCGATCTGCCTGAAAAGCGGCACCATGCACCTCTGGAACTCCGCGGACTGTGTCACCTCCAAGATCTCCTCCAACTCCCCAAGAAACAAAACCTCCTTCTGGCAATTCGTAACCGGCCAGTACTTCAACAGTCCCCTAATCACCGTATCCGCAAGCTTATAATCCTTCTCCACAAACTGCGTAATACAGTAACTCAACTGCTGGTGATAACCCCCCACCACCTTCGGCTTATGAAGCGGGATCAACGCCCTCACCAAGAACAACTTATGCTCCTCCTTCATCGGCAAAGCAAACCCATTTATGATACTTCCAAGTATCTCGAGAAGCTCCCCGATCCCGCTGTGCCTCTCCGTCTCAAAAATGAACCTATAAAAGATGTTGTTTATCGCCTTCCGTATGAATGGCCGATGCACCATGAACTTCCCATAAATCCTATGCAATATCGTTTTAAGGTACTCCCTCTCTCTGGGGTCCTCCGAATCGAACAAATCGAGGAACTTCAACACGAAGGAGTGATCGATGTACCGTTTCGCAATCTTGGTGTCCGTGTCGGAGGAGACGACGAACCGGAGGAGGAGCTCATAGACCAGGGCGAGGTGCGGCCACGACGGCTCGAGGTAGGGGTCCTCGTCCTCTGCGTCAGCGCCTCCGCCTCCGCCGGAGGTCGCCTCGGAAGTCGGGCTGGGCGGGAGGCAGCGGAAGATGTTGGCGGAGACCATCTTGATCAGCTCATCCTGGAGGTAGTAGGGGAGCTTCCCGGACGAGCCGGACTGGACGTAATCGACGAGTTCGAGGAGGGTCTGCCGCTTGACCTCCTTCTCCCGGGCGGATCTGAGGACGTCGGAGAAATCAAAGACGGCGGAGCAGATGACGAGCTTCCGGGAGAAGAGGCTCGGCCTCTCCTGGGCGGGGACCTCCCGGAGGAGCGGGAGGGGCTCGATAGGGAGCGACGGATTCGAGGACGTCAGAGGCGGGGAGACAGTCGGGCGGGAGGAGTTGTTGACGGTGACCGCCGCCACCGCCGCCGATGAAGGGGGCCGAGTGGAGGCGGCGGCGGCGGAGGAGGAGTAGATGGAGGGCTCGCTGACGTCAGATTTGGAGGGTTTGCGGCTCCCCCGTTTTATGATCTTGTTGAACATCTCACCAAACCCTGACCCTAATTCGAATGGCGGGATTGGTGGGGAGTGTTGAAACCCTAACTCGAATTGGGGGATTACGATTTCGAAAGCATTTCGCCGGAGTGGGGGGCGGAGAGGGAGATCAGACGGTGGAGATTTTGCGATCGGAAATTGTGTGTGTCGTGAGAGAGAGAGAGAGATGGAGTTAACACTTAACAGTGGAGGATGTGTTGTGATGGAGTGATCTTGGCCGTTGATTGTTTGAATTTTTTTGGCACACGTGTGATCCAACTCGGCGAGGACGGATAGAGAGCCGTCATATCACAAGTGCCGAGTGGTTCGTGTTTGGGAGATTAGGCCTGGTTTTCTCCAAAATTACGGAAAACGCCCCCGCACGTGTAATGCACGCCCAGGATTTACAGTAAAATTTTGCTTCCTTTGTAAATGGGTGCGTACAACTTATCTGTATTTATTTTCATATTTTTTTGAGACACATATTTAGTTTTATAAAATCGAGGTACATTATTCCTAATTCCTATGCTAAATTTGTAACTTTAGTGGCAGTTGGGATGACGAGACCATGATGCATTATTATAAGAAATTTTTTTTGCTTTTTTTCATTTAAGAGGTAAAGTATACTTGATCAAATCATATACAATTTGAAATTATAATTTAAACAGTGAAACAGTATTATCAAAGATTACAAAAACACCTACAAAGCATGATAAGTGAAGACATTTTATATGAAAAGTTTGTAAGGGCCTATCTGGAATTTAGCATCTTTTAACCCAACCAAAAAAAAAACCATGAAATCCAATTTAGAAAAACCACAACAAATCAACATAATCCACAATTATCATGATCAACAACATCAACAATCACAACAACAAAAAAAAAAAATATGAAACTCATTAGGCCAAGTCAGATGGTTCAGAAAAATCTACTGTCAATTATTGGACAAACCCCACACAAGAGTTTCTATTCCTTATCTGTATCTGATATTAATTAATTTCTTCAACTTTGGACCACTTTAAAGATAAGATAAATACAAAAACACGAACATAAACAAAAAGTGGTTGATCTGACCTTTCAATAAGCTTCTTGTGTGGAGGGCATCTTTAATTGGTCCCAAAAGATTAAAGTATCAAAGACAAAGACAACTTGAACCATCATAGTCAATGAAAGGAGAAAGCCATTTCAATCCTTCATCACTGGTTGCACGTCCCCTCGCCTAGCGAGATGGAAGAGTTGCACGAGTCCCTTGGGTTCGAGTCCGATATGTATCCCTCTCTCATGAGATGTGTTCAGGGTTTTGTGTCCTATGTGTACTGTCCTCTGGGCCTTGTCTATCAAAAAAAAAATCCTTTGTCATTGGTTAAAAAAAAAGAAAATTTAGAAAATTAATTAAATCCAAGTATTATATTGACTTCTTATAGCTAATGTGATACGTACATATACATAATTTGATGATGATATGAAAGGATCCACGCAATACACAATAATAATGAAAAACAATTGAGGTTAAATTTTTTGGTTTTTTAATTTTTAGTCCCCATAAACATATCTATTTAGGGATCAATCTCTCACTTATTCATATTTTGGTTTGAGTATCCAGATTTAAAGGATATGTTCATTTTTAATCCCCCAATGACTAAAAAAAATCAAATAATTTAGGGATAGACCCCTTCCAGGGACTAAAAATGAACATATCATTTAAATCTTATTACTAAAACTAAAATACGAAAAAGTAAGGGATCGATCACTAAATCTTATGGTTTATGGGGAACTTAGAAATAAAAAACCCTAAATTTTTTAATAATAACGATAATCAATTGAGGTTAAATTAAAAAAAAACGTATTCTAAAATTTTTTCACAAAAGCCTCATAGGTCTTCTTTAGAATTGGTATATTGACTGATATTATCATAATACAACATTAAAAAAATATTATATTATTAATGATAATAAAGATGCTCGGAATCTGACATTATAATGTCAATTTTTATAAGAAGTATCAGAATTTATACTAAAATAAATAAATATACTTTTATAAACATTAATTGAAGGAGGGATATTTGTCATTCCTCCTATTTCTTTTATATTACCACACATTTCACATATATAGGGGATAAATTAATACTTAAAAAAAGATGTACAAATTATATAAAAAGCTAGGTAAACATAAAAAATGATTTAAATATTATAAGACTAACTTATTAAATTTTAAAAATAAAAATGGATTAATCATGATATACTTGGCCTAAAAATTTTACTGACCTCCCATGCTCTAAAGGAAACCTTGTGGAGAGCTTGGCGACTGTCTAGTGTCAAGGTCAGTCCCCCACACATCATCTTTCCCTCTCTTCCCTGCTGCACACCACCACCTCCTCCTCCCCGCTGCACACCACATCCACCCACCACCGCCTCACCGCCACCACCACCACCTCCTCTAGAAATTTTAGGTGATATGCAATTGACTTTTTTTCAAAGCCATCATTTATAAGTTCTTAAATTGAAATGTTATGCACTTCTAGTTTCTCAATAACCACAAGACTACATCAACTTCTGGCACTTTCAACACTTTGTCAGTCATAGATTCACAAACACCAATGAATTCATCACATATTTTCATTTCGACTAAAATCATAACCAGCCTCAATTAATAAATGAAAACTCGATGTCCCATGTCAAATACACATTGTGTGTAAAAAATTCACAAAGCCAACGCTCAACCTCACCATGGTATTTCAGCTTATAATAATGACAAATGGCCTCTCCAGTATATAAACCAACTAAAAAATGTGCATAGTATATAACATTTTAACCTGTTTTCAAGCCATAATAGAAGAAGACATAATTCCCCACCTCTTCCAAATCTTCACTGACCCGATCATCTTTAAAAGTCAACCTACTATTCTATTTCAATGTGCTACTAAATCCCACGAATCCCAAAAAATCAATATTTACATAAAAAATACATATTAAGTACTAGAATACTTAAAATATACATTACGCATTCATATACACAATAATTCAGTTATGCTTTCTGAACACATTGCTCATACAAATCAAATAAAATTTTAAACAATCTCATAGACATGAACCAATGTATTCATCCATAATGATCAGGCTTTTAGTTGGACCTATGTTGTAGAAGATATACTTCATAGCATGGAGCTTATTTAGCATAATCTTGATGATAGAGAACCAATTGGCCCACTTTTCTTCAACTTGATCATAGCGATCCAATGGATGAAAACTTGAGAGAGGGAGGAGAGAAAAAACAAAGAAAAACATAGAAGTGAGAGAGATCCATGTAAAAAAAAAAGTTGGGTGGTAGGATTCGTTTTGGAGTTGAGAGGTATTTGGGAATAGCTTGGCCGGCGTACCCTCATTCCAAAAGTCAACCCAACTTGTGTATTACACGTGCAACCATCCTGAATACGTTTAAGCCAACGCCTCAAATCACTACCGTCCATTTCCGTATCAAACGGCCCACACAGCGTTGACTCCATTCCACAAAAGTCAACGAAACGATCCGAATATCCAATACCGGCTCCGGCATTTCCCCCCACTTTTCCCGCGTGGTTTTCGTCGTCCTCAAAATCCCAGACTCACTTTAAAAAAGAGGGAAAATCCCAACTTCAGACACACAATCGAAACCCAACAAAATCGATCGATTCGCACGCGATGGATGGCTCTGATTCGCTCTCCCAGGCGACGCGCGCGTCGTGGATCCGGAGGTCCGAGGGCCAGCCCCACCTCGTCGTCCTCGGCCGGCCGGGGCGGCTCGAGATCGTCCCCTTCGACGCCAAGTCCGCCTCCCTCTCGTCATCTCCGCTGGTCCGCACCGTCTCTCTCCCTCTCTCTCTCTCGCTCTCGCTGTGATTTCGATTGTTCTCTATTTTAGGGTTTCTTACGGAGATCGGTTTCTGGTGTAGGTGGAGCATGAAATTGACGGTGTTCCCATCGGATTCGCGGTGCATCCGAGCGGGGACTCCTTCGTCTGCTCCACCGCCAACGGTTGCAAGTGAGTACTTCGTCCCTCTCAATTTTCGCTCCATTGGAGGACTTTTGACAAGTGATGAGTTTTTTTATGGATGATACTGCAATTTGTACGCCCTATGATTTTGGGTTGTCGGAGGGACGGATTTCAAATTTTCATTCTCTTTTGGACAATTTTATTGGGACCGTTTTTTTTAATTTCGTTCGGACAGGGGGGTAAATGTAATTTACAAACAAATGTTAGAGGGGCTGCTTTGTAAATTTATTTTGTACGGGGGGCCATCTGTAATTTGCATGTTGTTTGCTGGAGACCTGTCACTACTGACAAGTGACAAATTTGTTCTTGTATCTCAGGTTGTTCGAGTTGTATGGGCGGGAATTGGATGTAAAGCTTTCCGAGAAGCCCATCGCTTCTCTAGAGAATGTTGGGCGTCAGGAGTGCCTGGCGTTCAGCACCGACGGCTCTCGATTTGCCACCGGAGCTAAGGTTTATATTTTTTTCAACAGTATGTTTTGTGTTAGTGCTTACGTGGTAGTTGTTGAAATGTTTTTTTAGTGTTTACCCCAAGTGCAGAGTGGGTACCTTAACCAACCCGCCAAGATCCGGATTATACAATTGCATGTTGTGTGTAACATCTGTTGCATGGGTGTTTCAGAAGAATTTTTTTTCTTTGAATTTATATCTTAGTTTATACCAGTTGATGAATGCTAACGCAGCGAAAAACTAGATAAAAAGATCCAACAAGCGTTGAGATCTCATAAACACCTTGAATCCACAAGGAACCCTTGAATCCACAAGGAAGAAGCCTCAAAACAGAGGAAATTTTGAAATATTATTGATAAAAAACTGAAAACCCTAAATTACAAGTCTGCTATTTATACTAATAGCATAAAATAAAAAATTACTAAAAATAGTAAAATCCAAAAACTAATTTTCCAGATTCTATGAGATCCTAAATGATCATGGGAATTGATAGAAATCAATTCCGATCTGTTATGATTGAGATATCACAAATCTAAAACTTACTAAAAATAGTAAAATCTCTAATTTAAAGCCCTAAATAAATGAATTTTTGAAAAATACGAATTGTTAGTTGTATAACAACTAATCCAGAAGATCTCCTCGATATATTTCACCATGTCAAATTTCATGCGATTCCGAGATCGTGACCATTGATTTGAATTTATTTGGTGGATCACTTTTGATAGTCCCATCTGCATAATCTGTCCTACATCATACTCCTCTTCTTCAAAAGAACTCGTCCTCGAGTTCTTCCGCTCTTCAATTGATATTTCTTTGTATTTCACCCTTGGCAAGAGAAGAGACGTTTTCTTGACTTTAAATTTCTTCTCAATAAAACCGATCATGGAGAAAATTGAATGCACCTCGATTTGTAGCCAAAATTCCTTCACCATTATAGTAGTTGCAAAGTATTCATCATTATCATTGTTGATGATGACATCGAAAACACTTTTGTTGATGGTGCACATATCCTGCAACACGAGCTTCTGTAGGGGCTCTTCTATCTTGGGGATCACCGCTAATGATAGTGAAAATAACTCCTCTTGTTCTCCTCCAATAATATCTTCAGAATCACCAGAGAAACCAACATCCTCTGCTTCTTTATTGCTCATGTCCTCATCGATCTCTGGTTCAACGATGAAGTTGACCCGCTCTCCTTCTTCGTTTGCGAACTCAGCACCATCATATATATCATCGCAGTCAGTTGTGTTGTTCCTTTTGTCATCATCAATATTTGATTCAACCCGATGTTGATCATAGGGTTCCATCTTCGGACACTTCTGAATTTTTGAAGGACTTTCTTTGGTCACCTCCATCGATTCATCAATCATAACTTGCACGCTTGATCTCTTTAATTGTGATTCTACCATTGCGGTTTGGCGACAATTTTGATACAATGGGGGCACATATCGTTCATAATTTAATGGTAGAAATTGATCCATGAGAAGTGGTTTCATCTTCCTCCACGTACGAACAAGTGCCCTTCCTCGCCGTTGTCGGGTTCTCTGAAGTTGGTCCCACCAAGCGGCGGCCCCGCTCTTCAATCGAAAAGCTACCAATTTGACCATCTTTTCTTCGGGAACCTCCATCATCTCAAAGAATCTTTCGACCTCCGAGATCCAATCGAGAAAATCCTCGATCTGCATATTACCATTGAAATACGGAATATCCGCCTTCAATCGATAATCATTGTATTTCATACGCCGCCTCCCCGGTTGATATCCATGAAGTCCATCATCTTCATCATCCGAATCTTCCTCATCATCAAATTGATAATGAGTGGGGTGTCGAACGATGTTCCGAGCAATAGGTCGGCCTTGGGCAAATCCCTTAGCGCGTATCCTATCACTTTTAGGATGTCTGTCGTTGACGTTGAGGTTCAAGCCAGCGATCATCATGCGGATCTCCTGCAGTTGTTCTCGCATCTGATCTCGTTGTTCTCGCATCTGATCACGTTGTTCCTCGACCGCCTTACACAGATCCTCCAATCCACGACCAGCGTCATTAGATTGGTTGTCTCCCCCTCCATTATTTGCCATCACAGCAAGGCAAATCCTCGCTCTGATACCAACTAACGCAGCGAAAAACTAGATAAAAAGATCCAACAAGCGTTGAGATCTCATAAACACCTTGAATCCACAAGGAACCCTTGAATCCACAAGGAAGAAGCCTCAAAACAGAGGAAATTTTGAAATATTATTGATAAAAAACTGAAAACCCTAAATTACAAGTCTGCTATTTATACTAATAGCATAAAATAAAAAATTACTAAAAATAGTAAAATCCAAAAACTAATTTTCCAGATTCTATGAGATCCTAAATGATCATGGGAATTGATAGAAATCAATTCCGATCTGTTATGATTGAGATATCACAAATCTAAAACTTACTAAAAATAGTAAAATCTCTAATTTAAAGCCCTAAATAAATGAATTTTTGAAAAATACGAATTGTTAGTTGTATAACAACTAATCCAGAAGATCTCCTCGATATATTTCACCATGTCAAATTTCATGCGATTCCGAGATCGTGACCATTGATTTGAATTTATTTGGTGGACCACTTTTGATAGTCCCATCTGCATAATCTGTCCTACATCAGACTCCTCTTCTTCAAAAGAACTCGTCCTCGAGTTCTTCCGCTCTTCAATTGATATTTCTTTGTATTTCACCCTTGGCAAGAGAAGAGACGTTTTCTTGACTTTAAATTTCTTCTCAATAAAACCGATCATGGAGAAAATTGAATGCACCTCGATTTGTAGCCAAAATTCCTTCACCATTATAGTAGTTGCAAAGTATTCATCATTATCATTGTTGATGATGACATCGAAAACACTTTTGTTGATGGTGCACATATCCTGCAACACGAGCTTCTGTAGGGGCTCTTCTATCTTGGGGATCACCGCTAAGGATAGTGAAAATAACTCCTCTTGTTCTCCTCCAATAATATCTTCAGAATCACCAGAGAAACAACATCCTCTGCTTCTTTATTGCTCATGTCCTCATCGATCTCTGGTTCAACGATGAAGTTGACCCGCTCTCCTTCTTCGTTTGCGAACTCAGCACCATCATATATATCATCGCAGTCAGTTGTGTTGTTCCTTTTGTCATCATCAATATTTGATTCAACCCGATGTTGATCATAGGGTTCCATCTTCGGACACTTCTGAATTTTTGAAGGACTTTCTTTGGTCACCTCCATCGATTCATCAATCATAACTTGCACGCTTGATCTCTTTAATTGTGATTCTACCATTGCGGTTTGGCGACAATTTTGATACAATGGGGGCACATATCGTTCATAATTTAATGGTAGAAATTGATCCATGAGAAGTGGTTTCATCTTCCTCCACGTACGAACAAGTGCCCTTCCTCGCCGTTGTCGGGTTCTCTGAAGTTGGTCCCACCAAGCGGCGGCCCCGCTCTTCAATCGAAAAGCTACCAATTTGACCATCTTTTCTTCGGGAACCTCCATCATCTCAAAGAATCTTTCGACCTCCGAGATCCAATCGAGAAAATCCTCGATCTGCATATTACCATTGAAATACGGAATATCCGCCTTCAATCGATAATCATTGTATTTCATACGCCGCCTCCCCGGTTGATATCCATGAAGTCCATCATCTTCATCATCCGAATCTTCCTCATCATCAAATTGATAATGAGTGGGGTGTCGAACGATGTTCCGAGCAATAGGTCGGCCTTGGGCAAATCCCTTAGCGCGTATCCTATCACTTTTAGGATGTCTGTCGTTGACGTTGAGGTTCAAGCCAGCGATCATCATGCGGATCTCCTGCAGTTGTTCTCGCATCTGATCTCGTTGTTCTCGCATCTGATCACGTTGTTCCTCGACCGCCTTACACAGATCCTCCAATCCACGACCAGCGTCATTAGATTGGTTGTCTCCCCCTCCATTATTTGCCATCACAGCAAGGCAAATCCTCGCTCTGATACCAACTAACGCAGCGAAAAACTAGATAAAAAGATCCAACAAGCGTTGAGATCTCATAAACACCTTGAATCCACAAGGAACCCTTGAATCCACAAGGAAGAAGCCTCAAAACAGAGGAAATTTTGAAATATTATTGATAAAAAACTGAAAACCCTAAATTACAAGTCTGCTATTTATACTAATAGCATAAAATAAAAAATTACTAAAAATAGTAAAATCCAAAAACTAATTTTCCAGATTCTATGAGATCCTAAATGATCATGGGAATTGATAGAAATCAATTCCGATCTGTTATGATTGAGATATCACAAATCTAAAACTTACTAAAAATAGTAAAATCTCTAATTTAAAGCCCTAAATAAATGAATTTTTGAAAAATACGAATTGTTAGTTGTATAACAACTAATCCAGAAGATCTCCTCGATATATTTCACCATGTCAAATTTCATGCGATTCCGAGATCGTGACCATTGATTTGAATTTATTTGGTGGATCACTTTTGATAGTCCCATCTGCATAATCTGTCCTACATCATACTCCTCTTCTTCAAAAGAACTCGTCCTCGAGTTCTTCCGCTCTTCAATTGATATTTCTTTGTATTTCACCCTTGGCAAGAGAAGAGACGTTTTCTTGACTTTAAATTTCTTCTCAATAAAACCGATCATGGAGAAAATTGAATGCACCTCGATTTGTAGCCAAAATTCCTTCACCATTATAGTAGTTGCAAAGTATTCATCATTATCATTGTTGATGATGACATCGAAAACACTTTTGTTGATGGTGCACATATCCTGCAACACGAGCTTCTGTAGGGGCTCTTCTATCTTGGGGATCACCGCTAATGATAGTGAAAATAACTCCTCTTGTTCTCCTCCAATAATATCTTCAGAATCACCAGAGAAACCAACATCCTCTGCTTCTTTATTGCTCATGTCCTCATCGATCTCTGGTTCAACGATGAAGTTGACCCGCTCTCCTTCTTCGTTTGCGAACTCAGCACCATCATATATATCATCGCAGTCAGTTGTGTTGTTCCTTTTGTCATCATCAATATTTGATTCAACCCGATGTTGATCATAGGGTTCCATCTTCGGACACTTCTGAATTTTTGAAGGACTTTCTTTGGTCACCTCCATCGATTCATCAATCATAACTTGCACGCTTGATCTCTTTAATTGTGATTCTACCATTGCGGTTTGGCGACAATTTTGATACAATGGGGGCACATATCGTTCATAATTTAATGGTAGAAATTGATCCATGAGAAGTGGTTTCATCTTCCTCCACGTACGAACAAGTGCCCTTCCTCGCCGTTGTCGGGTTCTCTGAAGTTGGTCCCACCAAGCGGCGGCCCCGCTCTTCAATCGAAAAGCTACCAATTTGACCATCTTTTCTTCGGGAACCTCCATCATCTCAAAGAATCTTTCGACCTCCGAGATCCAATCGAGAAAATCCTCGATCTGCATATTACCATTGAAATACGGAATATCCGCCTTCAATCGATAATCATTGTATTTCATACGCCGCCTCCCCGGTTGATATCCATGAAGTCCATCATCTTCATCATCCGAATCTTCCTCATCATCAAATTGATAATGAGTGGGGTGTCGAACGATGTTCCGAGCAATAGGTCGGCCTTGGGCAAATCCCTTAGCGCGTATCCTATCACTTTTAGGATGTCTGTCGTTGACGTTGAGGTTCAAGCCAGCGATCATCATGCGGATCTCCTGCAGTTGTTCTCGCATCTGATCTCGTTGTTCTCGCATCTGATCACGTTGTTCCTCGACCGCCTTACACAGATCCTCCAATCCACGACCAGCGTCATTAGATTGGTTGTCTCCCCCTCCATTATTTGCCATCACAGCAAGGCAAATCCTCGCTCTGATACCAACTAACGCAGCGAAAAACTAGATAAAAAGATCCAACAAGCGTTGAGATCTCATAAACACCTTGAATCCACAAGGAACCCTTGAATCCACAAGGAAGAAGCCTCAAAACAGAGGAAATTTGAAATATTATTGATAAAAACTGAAAACCCTAAATTACAAGTCTGCTATTTATACTAATAGCATAAAATAAAAAATTACTAAAAATAGTAAAATCCAAAAACTAATTTTCCAGATTCTATGAGATCCTAAATGATCATGGGAATTGATAGAAATCAATTCCGATCTGTTATGATTGAGATATCACAAATCTAAAACTTACTAAAAATAGTAAAATCTCTAATTTAA
Organism: Acorus calamus; assembly: GCA_030737845.1. Taxonomy (NCBI): domain Eukaryota; kingdom Viridiplantae; phylum Streptophyta; class Magnoliopsida; order Acorales; family Acoraceae; genus Acorus; species Acorus calamus. The sequence goes on from CM060876.1 coordinate 18,011,315, forward strand.
AGCCCTAAATAAATGAATTTTTGAAAAATACGAATTGTTAGTTGTATAACAACTAATCCAGAAGATCTCCTCGATATATTTCACCATGTCAAATTTCATGCGATTCCGAGATCGTGACCATTGATTTGAATTTATTTGGTGGATCACTTTTGATAGTCCCATCTGCATAATCTGTCCTACATCAATGCATTCTTTGATGATGTAGCGGGGCTTTTTTTTTGTGCTGGTTTGAGCTTTGATGCCAAGAATACTGCTAACAATGAACTTCTGTGTGCCTTTTTCTTTCATTATGTGTATGAGGCTCATGAGCATTGATTTCCCTTTTTTATGTATATCCAGGATGGGCATCTCCGAATTTTTGAGTGGCCAAGTCTAAGGATACTTTTGGATGAACCAACGGCTCACAAGTCTTTTCGAGACATGGATTTTAGGTATGGTGTTTAGTCAAATTCTCTGCATTCGGTGGAGTGCAATTCACGCTTATGGGAACATGAGAATATTCATCTTGCTCTATACTTAGTATTCTGTTTGGGGGGGATCTGTTTTTGGGACTGTAAGGCAGTATTGTTGTCAACTTTACCATGATATAATCACATGATTATTCACCCTGTCATGTCAGTAAGTTGGATGGAATCATATTGGACAGTACAATGAATGAGAGTCTTTATGATTTTATGAAATGCTTATGAAACAGAAATGTTGGTATTTCATCTTCTTGTTTAGAAAGGGTCAAAATCAACCTACTCGTTTGGCATTTCCCTCCTTTCTCTTGCATCATTTTTTATGATGAGCTGTTTTTGAAGAATCTGAAATGCATTCAGCTTATGGTCTGAAATTATTGGACATTGGAAGCAAAATTTAGATGCTGTTCTGATGCCTTCTACTATTGGCCTTTATTAATATTATGACAAACATAAATATTCAACTACTTATTTATTTGGTCATTATCTTATCAGTACAAGTACAACATTTGTGTGCATGTTCAATACGATGATGGATCCACTTTCTTGGTCAGAATAATAGGCTAAACACATTGAATTTTTAAGGAACTATGTTGTACTTGTTCAACAGATACCGTACATATGATAGTGTATATACGCATGGAATCACTGTTAATTAGATACCCTAATTAAGATAACTGCTTGTGAAATTTGGATGCAGACTAGTCAAACACTGGATTCTTAGATGTCTCTTTTCTTTGCTATGATGTCAATTACAAGCACCTTATTTATGGTTCTTGTTACAGTGTGATGTTAAAAATACATGCGTATTATCTATTTAAATAATTTCCATTTTGTTATGTTTTATGTGGGTTTGTTAACAACTTGAACTCAATATTTTGGTTTTAGAATTGATGATGTTCTTATTCGTTCATTTATATGTGCAAACACAGTCCACTAATGTTCTATTAAATCTTATGTTTCAGCTTAGACTCAGAGTTTTTAGCATCAACATCTACTGATGGTTCTGCACGAGTCTGGAAAACAAATGATGGTGTTCCATTGACGACATTGACACGCAACTCGGTGTGTAGTGTTTGATAATTTAATTGATGAATTAACTGATCTAATGCATAAATATTGTGCTTTCATGATATCTGCCCATTATACATTTTTTATTACATTTCAGGATGAAACATTTGAATGTTGTCGATTTTCTAAGGATGGGACAAAACCATTCCTGTTCTGCACCACAAAAAAAGGTTTGCTTCCCACAACCTTTGGTGAAACTCTTTTTTTGTCCATTTATCAATTTTTTTTTGACATGCATATGTAAAGCAGGTGGCAGAATGTTAGTTACAGTTTGGGATATTAGTACATGGAAAAAGATTGGTTACAAAAGTCTACTTCGAAAGCCTATTTCTGTTTTGTCCATTAGCTTGGATGGGAAATATCTAGCACTGTAAGTACTTATTCTTCCTCATCGGTTGTTCAATACGTATACACTACTGAGCATTGCCTTATTATATATAATGGGGCCTGTAATGTAAAGATGCCCATATGCATCAAGTCTATAATGCATGGATATCAGGATATGGTATTGCTGTGACTGGGTTTGCCTGTGAATTGAGGTACATGGATTTAATTACTGAAACTGGAGTATTTGATATGGATGTCATATGGAGAAGTAACCCTTTCTAGGAATCTGGGCATCACAGCGAGGAGTTTGGTCTTATGAAAAACTTAGGGTAATGATCATGTTCATTGTGGTGTCTGTCTTCCTGATTTTAATACTTAAAAATCCTTAGAACTGACCTCTGATGGCAATTGATAACTGACTTATCTATCTTGGGCAATCCACGCATGTGCCTTATCCCTATATGATATCTGCATAACTGGAACCCATCTATCCTCCCGACTGAACAACCTCCAAATTAGATCTTTGGCGAGTAATACAACATATTAGTATGTTTTTATTTTCTTCTCAATTGTCTAAGTAGAAGCACTTCCTATATAAATCATTGTAGTGTGACTGTAATTTATAGGACAAAGTGGTTATGGATTTACCCCAGTTAGTGTGGAATCAATGAGCTTTGGTGGTTAGAACTATGAATTAGTGAAATGCAATGATACATCCAACAACTTTAAGCTTTTTTTTTTATAGGGGAAGCTATGATGGCGACATTTGTGTAGTCGAAGTGAAGAAAATGGAGATCAGCCACTGGAGCAAGAAACTTCACCTTGGTGCAAGCATTTCATCCATTGAATTCTGTCCAACTGAAAGGTAATGAAATATACTTCAGTTACAGAATTAAAGATATTAAAATCTTTATCGCTGAAAGAAATTCTATTTTGTAACATCAAACTGGTTGGAAGGAAGAAAACTACCAACAGTATGTTCATGTCAATGCTGAGACAAAAAGGAGAAAAATTGCATATAAAGTCAAATAAGGAAGTCAATTAAAAACAAGTTTTGGATTCTATTTGTGGTCTGTCAATTTACATCATGGATAGCTAGATTGTTATTATTCCCTTCTTTGATGTACCATAAGATTTATCTTGAAGCCTGGCAATCACATGGACCAATAATGATGTTTTTACAAGTTTCTTGCTGAACCTAAGCTACTATATATGATCTGATGTTTATCAAATCTTCATAATATATTGGGACATAATGTATATTCCATACTAGACACATAACTAGATATTTAAAAAAAAAAACCACATTTTGCGCAAAATTATAAATGGGTTGTTCAACTGTGTTTGTTTATAGATCGTCATTACATAGTCCTTATATGCAGTCCTGATTTTATAATGATATGTATATTTTGTTAGATGATGTATGTGATTATTTTGTGCAAATGAGTATTTTCAATTCATTGGATCATATACTTCTTTTTTTCTTTTTTTATAAGGCTTCATTACATGTTTATATCTAGGGAAAAAATCAAAGCACGTGGGGAATGCATATAAGACCTACATGTATTATTATCGTGGTTTTTTGGGTCATGAAAACAGGCAAAAATCTTTCCTGTTCAAAATTGATTACTAAACCGAGTTAAAAGGTACTTGAATTTGCATTTATTTTTAATCTTGCTTGCCAAAGATCCTTTCCAAATCCTCCATTCCCCCCTTTGTGCATGATTTATTGCTTTGCTACTCCAAATTCTGTAGTCAACCATCGAGCTATGGGTGATGAACCCAAAATATGTTGGTGATTCATCCGATTCTCTCTAAAAATGAATGAGTTAATGCAGGGTGATACTGTCAACTTCAACTCAGCATGGAACAGTGGTGACCAAGCTCAGTGTTCCTGCTGATTGGAAAGGTATAAAACGCTCAGCATCTTCCTCTAATACCAAAAGTTTTATAAAACAATATTGATAATTTCATCTGCTTCACTACAGAGTGGCAGATCTACTTGCTGCTTCTGGTGCTTTTCCTAGCTTCAGCCATTATATTTTACGTGTTCTTCAACAACTCCGAGCACTTCTGGAACTTCCCCGTCGCTAGAGAGCACTCATTGAGGCCTGAAATCAAGGGAGTCCTCAGCAATCCCCAGTTTGACGAGCAAAACGTGTGGTGAGCAAATTATCACATGTAGTTTGATCACTCTTTGATTTATATCAAGTCATAATAATATGAGAACACATTCAGTTCAATGTCGTTTTTGTAATTGCGATCTCAATTGATTTGTTAACTATCATTCAAATCTCCCAATACATATTTTTTTGTCATTAGTTTTACATTGGATTGGTTTGAAGCTGTCCCATTAGTTGGGCAGGGTTGTATTTGGGTTGCATCTGAGAATGAGTTTGATAGCTTTTGGAGATTCTGCTTTTGTAGAAATCATGTTTAATCCAAACTCATTTTCAAACACCTAGCGATCCCGTTTTTGGAGAAAGCCAAAATGTCTTTTATAGTTATAAAAAGACAGCTTTTTAGGAATTTAATATAAGTGTTTTATTTGAAAGCTAATTTAAAAAACTGTATTTAGTAAAAACTCTTTTCCAAACTCAGTTTTACCACATCAACGCATTTTTTTCATAGGAGTTGAAGCTAATAACTCAAGGTAAGTTGATTTAAGTTGATCTAATGGTGATTGATTTGATCTCACCAATTGGTTTGAGTAAGTGATTGGAAAACTTCATTTCCTTAATTGTGATATATAAGTTGAAATTAAGTCTCTATTTGGATAGAAGAATAACTAAAAACACAATAAAATAGAAAATAAATTATCTCACTGGTATAGTAATCTATACTAGAATAATTATATATTATTAAAAAATAATTTATTTCATTGTCCAAATGAGATTTCGGGGATTATGATACCATTTGAACGAGGGACTTAGGGATGGCATTGGAATGGGATAAAATGGGAAATCAGTCTCAACATTATTGGCACGAGTTTGGTCTCCTAAATTTCAAATACGAACCTAACCCATCTCAACCCAAGAGATACTGGACAAATTTGGAATTTAAGTGCAAAACCTACTACATCCTAATGTAGCGTAAGATTATGCTCTTTTGCTGATCTGATCAACCAACAATGTTGATTCGCCTTGAATATCATAATGGTGAGCTTCAATGTACATATTTCTAAAATGGAATACCAGATCGATAGAATTTTATGTATTAGATAATCCTCCTATGATAACAAAAAAATACAATAGTAAATAAAGATAATAAAATTCTATTATCAAAATCCTTTTTTTAATTATGTGGTTACAAAGTTGATTTTATAAAATCTCAAATTTAAATTAAAAATCAAATTCAAATATTAAATAAAAGAAAAGAAATCCTAATCAAATTCAAATCCTAAATAAAAGAAAAGTAATTCTAACAAATTCAAAAAGAGTAATTCAATTTTTACATCACCCTCCAATCACGTTCGCTGTAAATCACTTGTATCTTCAAAATTAATATAATATAAAATAAAATAAAACTATCATATTATTATTGTTACAATGAATAAGATGCTTAAACATGTTTTATAATAAAATATAACATAATGAATAATGAAATTATTTAGTTTATAAGTTAAAAAAATTATAATATATTAAAAATATTTTTAAATTGGGACTCTTCAACAGATTTTCTTCTAAATAGGATTGGACATAATGGGTTTTGGTTTCTTAAAAACCTCGAGTTTGAGACGGAACAATCAAACTTGTTACAGGTTTGAAATGAGATTTTATCAGTCGGTTTGAAATTGAGATTAACGAAAAAAAAAAAAAACTCTGGATATTGGTATTTTTCTTCCTTTTTAATAGATAACTACATAATTTAAAATTTTCAATTATTCAAAAAATATATACAGCGTCTAAAGGTAAAGTACTTTGTATCAATGTATTTATAAATAGGGTTTTTTTATTTTTAAGTCCACACAAACCATCATATTTAATGATCGATCTCTAATTTTTTTCATTTTTGGGTTTTAGTCCTCCATTTAAAGGATAATTCCTTTTTAGTCCTTGAAAGGGACCTATCCGTAAATTATTTAGTTTTCTTTTTAGTCCCGAATAGGGACTAAAAATGAATTATCCTTTAAATCTGGGGACTAAAACCCAAATACGAAGAAGTGAGAGATCGATCACTAAATATGATGGTTTATGAGAACTTAAAAATAAAAAAAACCCTATAAATATGGTAACTTGTATTATACGATTTTTAGATTTAATTATATTAAATCAATGTTCATGTAAATTTAAGGGAAAGCGACCAAAAAAATCTCATAAGAGTTTGAAATACTCAAATCAGCCATTTTTTAAAACAATAATGATTTTTTGGCCCCAATTGGTAGACCCCATTCTAAACCCCATGAGGTGGCAAGACTGAATTCTCCAAAATACCCTTTTATGTTATATTCACCTTTTTATTTCATATATCATAACCGATCCCCATATCGTAACCGTCCCCTTAATTAGTGGAAGTAAAACCATAATTTCGTTTTTTATGGAAACAATTAATTTAATTCAAAGCAATTGTGTATATTGAATACATTAATTGGTTTAGATTGATTAGAGGAACAGAAGAAAAAAAAAGTCGATTCTCTGTTTTGGGGGATTCCATTTGTTTTTATTTTTGTTTTAGTTCAATCAATGAAGAAGAGAAGAGTTTTGATTCATTTAGTTTTGTTTGTAACCAGTTTTTTGTGCAAACAATGACGATCCATTCAGGCTAGTTCTTTTTCGATCTAAATATATTATTTTGATTTTGATTTTGATTTTTCGTCATTCATTTGAATCATCGTATACATGTTTTGAATATGAATTTCATTTTAAATTCAGATACATGACGTGTATCTTGATTTACATGTATTGTTGTGTACCAAGTTTGATATGTACAATCATTTATGATTGTGTGTTTATGAATAATTATGCATAATGTGTCATTTATCATATTTTTTAGCTTTGTATCAGCATATTCGACTTATTCAGATTCAAGATTTTCAAATACAATGCACATTCACTTGTATGGAATGTGTATTTGTTATTTCAAATTTCAGATACACCTGTATCTGAATTTGAATTCTAGCCTTTTTTTAAGATGTTTGTCAATTCAAATTCAGATACACATGTATCTGAATTTGAATTGCAACTCATTTTTTGAAAGTTGTTATTTTTATTTTTATGGATTTGATTAATGTATAATTGATTAATATTTAATTGCTTATTGTTGGCATTTTGAAAACTTTTTGTGAATTTTCTGTGCAGTTTCATGCAAACCATATTTGTTTATTTGGATTTTCAGATACATTATTGTATCTTAATTGATAATATGTGATTAATGTTTTTTTTTTCACTAGACGTGTTTCAGATTTTTTTCAAAATATGTTATGTCTGGTGCCACCTTTTGTGGGATTTAGTTACAAAGTTTAATGAGGATATTAGTTAGTTAGAACTAATTTTTAAAATTATAAAAAGGGCAGTCTTGTCATTGTCATTTTGGTGGTTAGAAAAAGTCAAATAGAGAACCAATAGGAGAGTGCCACATATTGGGGCTCACAAATGGGGCTTAATTTATGGGGCCCAGGTAGTAGCTCCCTTTTTAAAATTATACCTAAAAAAATCTCATTTCATAGTTTTAGAAACTCAAAATATTAATCTGCCCTTATATAATTAAATATTTAATATTCATCTTTATTCCACACTAAAAATCTATTTTTCCTACAAAACAACAACCTCTCTATACATGATGAAAATCAATCTTGAGGTTTTGTTATTATATATCATAATGTGTGTTTTTTATATATATATTTTATATGATATTGTTTATCATTTTTCATTGTGTATAATTATAATATGTAATTTAAATCTGTGTTGTGCCAAATGCAACAAATGGTATTTTAGTATTATAATTTTTTATTCACATTTTTTTAGCTATTTACATATTTTTATGATATCATTAGTACATATCCATTTTTTTTAAAAAATATCAATATTTAATGGAGTTCGTCATAAAAAAACTCAAATTATATAGGTTCATATTTCATAAAATCCACCTAATCACAAAAAATTTACAATAAAAAAAATTGATCTACATGAAAATTTGTGAAATATATTAATAAAATTAAGAGAGTGAAATATTTTAACAAAATTAAGAGATATAGAATGTATTAAGGATTTAATTGTATAAGGGTATATTAGTCTTTTGTGTTTCTAAAATGAAACTTTTTTAAGTATAATTTTAAAAAGTAACTGATTTGGGTATTTCTAACTTTTGTGAGACTTTTTAGTCATTTTTCTTATATTTAAACATGTGATTACTTAAAAATACCTGTTTAAATTCAATTATATTAAATCAATGTTCATATTTGGACATGTAAATTATTTAAAAATATCACTAAAAAATCTAAATTTGAATATTATTAAATATTTGTATACTAATTATTTGTTGTATCCGATTTAGACGGACTTAATATGATCATGCGATGCATTTCGATCCGTTGATCTTCAAATCGACGCTTCTACATAGATTAACACGGGAGTGTTAACATTACACGTGTATCACAAGAAGCGTAACTATATAACAAAAATCCCCCACCACAAACAGTCGAAACTATTCTCCTTTCCCACGCACGATTTCGATTCCCTCTCCGTGCACGGTTTTCAAGGCGGACCCGCGCCTCGTAAACGGCGACAATGTTCCTCGTCGACTGGTTGTACGGGGTCCTGGCCTCGCTGGGGCTCTGGCAGAAGGAGGCGAAGATCCTCTTCTTGGGCCTCGACAACTCCGGGAAGACCACTCTCCTTCACATGCTCAAAGACGAGGTCGATCACGATCTTCGATTTCTCGATTTGGGTCTCTTCTTTCGATTAAAGAATCCTTATTTATTTATTTATTTTAATAGAGATTGGTCCAGCATCAGCCGACACAGTACTCGACTTCGGAGGAGCTGAGCATTGGGAAGATAAAGTTCAAGGTTTTCGATCTCGGTGGTCACCGGATCACCCGTCGCGTCTGGAAGGATTACTATGCGAAGGATCACTCGACTATATGACTCGTGATTACGTGCGGTCGTGCGGTCGGTACGGATTCAACGTGCGTCGTCCGATCGCGGGTCCATCGCATCGGACGGTCGGGTGCGATTCACGTTGACCGTTGGATGCGATGGACCCGCGATCGGACGACGCACGTCGAATCCGCACGACCGCACTGACCACACACTATCACTCGACTATATATATAGGGAAGTGATTATGTGCGGTCGTGCGGTCGGTGCGTCCGCGATCACGGGCCGTCGATCACGGGTCCATCGCATCGGATGGTCGGGTGCGAATCACGTCAACCGTTGGATGCGATGGACCCGCGATCGGACGGCCCACAACCGCGACCGCACGACCGCATATTATCATCCCCGTATATATATATATATATATATATATATATATATATATATATATATATATATATATATATATATGTTTACTTTGTGTGGTTTCTTTAAATGGGTGGTTGTTTTTTTCTTTTTTTTTAAAACGATAGGCGGACGTCTTAATATATTAAGGGATGAGAGCCCAATGTAGAAAAACAAAACATAACGAAAAAGAAGCAGTCACATGGGAACTAGGTAGAGGAGCATTCTACCAGTACCCGCAGACTGCGGGCCAGGAGCCCTTAAACCATTGTCATCTTCGGGTGGCATTTTAACCAAATTAATCACCATTATTAACTTAATTACCGAAATAATCACGGTTTTTTAAAAATTACCAAACTAGTCATATGACCCAGTCAAACCCGCCACGTCAGCATTTTTAATTTTTTTTTAATCTACACGCTAAAAACGCCAACGGAGGTGGCGTTTTGGGTACTTGTAAATTTTTTTTTACATATTCTTCTTAAGACGCCACCCTTGTTAGCGTTTTAATCCTGGAGGAACAGTAAAACGCCAACCCCAGTGGCGTTTTTTGTATAAATTCACACAAAACGCCACTGGGGATGACGTTTTGTTTAAGAAGCCCTAAAACGCCAACCCCAGTGGCGTTTTTAGGGCTAAGTTTAAGTAAAGCGCCACTGGGGTTGGCGTTTTACTTGGAAAAAGGATAAAACGCCAACCCCAGTGGCGTTTTATGCTGGAAACACATAAAACGCCACCAGGGGTGGCGTTTTAGGCTGCTATTGGCAGAAAAAAAGTTCTTACAAAGACACATGATGGAAACTGACAATCTGTAAGCATAATTTCAAACAACTGACATCCATTTCATGAAAAAAGAACGCATTCAAATCTTACAAAGACACATGATCGAAATAACGTACATTCCATCCATATTTACAAATTTCCACACACATACCAACCCAAGTTCATGAAACTCAAAATGGCCAAAGGTTAAACCTTCGAACCTTTCCCCTCTTTGGCTTCGAAGGCCCAGTGATAGGAGGAGGTTGTGGCAGGTTCTTTCTAGGACGGCCACGTCCACGCCTAGGCGGAGATGGAGGAGGTGGGGGAGGTGAAGGCTCTACATTGTCACCTCCGTCGTCATCATCATTGTCGCCATCGTCGCCATTGTCCCCTCCATCGTCGTCTCCTCCATCATCGCCATCATCCCCTCCATGGTCCTCGTTGTCTCCCCCTTCATCGCCGTCGTCTCCTTCATCGTCACCATTGTCCTCGTCGTCTCCTCCATCGTCACCATCGTCCTCGTCATCTCCTCCATCCTCGCCATTGTCCCCTTCATCGTCATCTTGTTCTTCATCGGTCTGAGGAACATATCCGTTCGGTAAATCTCGTGGACGCACCTCGCGCATGAGATTTTGCATTTGAATTCGTATGCTCTCCATAATCTCATGTGCTTCCCCCACATTTTGAATGTCAAGTGCTCGTGGGGAATTTATGATCCCCTCAATGCTACTAAGGCATTGCCCCTGAATAACAAAAGTTAAAGATGTATAAATCATAATTTTTCAAGTAAATTAGTTGATTAAGTATGCATTACTTACCATGCGCTCTTCAATAAAAGTAGTTGGATGCCAAACTACTCCTTCAAATATGATGGGTGGTGTCAAATATCGAATCGTAAACGCCCAATACCAACTTAAATATTGGTCCAACGGGTATGCTTCTATGGGAGCAATGACCATCCTCCTTCTTATGTTCCATCTCTCAATATGCACACGATGGAGAGCAGAGAAATCCTTAGTCGATCTACCACGCCTACTCTTGCGATCAATGCGTCGCACCTCCCGTGGTATGCGTTGTGGAAGTCCAAATTGTCTCATTACCCTGTCAGGTACATGCATGGCCACAATTTCAAAGCAAATTATTGGAGTCCTCGATAGCCAGATCTCTTCTCCCGCACGACATATATCAGGTAGCTGTGCAAAAACGTCTGGTGTATAGGGCTCCCATATTACCTACCACATAATATGATTATAAAGTGTTTGTAAATCATAAATAATGAAGAGAACACCAAAAAATGTAAGTCATGTTACCTGCGTCTCCTCTTGTCGATCCAGCTCCGCCCTATACAAACGGAGACACCGAATTGGATTCTCTGTGGTAGCTCTAGGAACATTCCACCTATATATATGATATGACAACATTATTTGAGGGCACATGATATTTCGAAGCAAAAATTTGAATATTGATACACACCTAGCACCGAGAGGTGAATCTTCTTGCAAAATGAGAACTCTACGACTTGGGCGACCAACATGCAACCTCTCCCATGCCCAAAGCTAATAATAACATCAAGTAACAATAATATCAAAGTTGTGATTTCTTAATATAGTTAGATTTTTTTAAATGGGGGGTACCTGTAATAGGGTTAAACATCCGGTGATGGTCTTAGTTTTTTTCACACATTCTCTAGTTAGGGATTCATACAAAGTTGCCAACGCCGCAAAGCCCCATGAGTATATAGGTTCTAACCGCTCCAAGAGTCTCAGATAAGATGAATGAATGCGACTGCCGGTTGAGTTACAGAATATCGTGCATCCGAGGACGTACAAGAGGTAAGCACGGGCATGATAACATAGTATGTCACGTGATGCTCGACGAGGAACGACCATGAATTGTTGCCTCAACCATCCCATCTCAATGAGACGTGATGTCCACCCACATAACGAGGTTTTCCACCATTGTTCACTAACCGTCCATCACAATGGCAAATTATTGGAACTTCACAATCCATGTTCTATCAATTCACAAGAACAAGTATTTTTTAGCAAACATAAGATTTACACCATTGGATTGAAATACAAAAAAAAAACATTCACAAACCCACTTTATGATATACTTCTATTGTAGTTCAATACAAAAGAAAAAAAAATCACAAAACCACTTTATGATATCCTTCTATTGTAGAACAAAAGCAACATGATGTACTTCTATTGTAGTTCAATACAAAAGAAAAAAAATTCACAAAATACCTTAGCAGCAGGTGACTACGATGGGCTCGGATTGGATTTGAAAAGCCCAACCAACAAGGAATGGAGTTGGGGGAAAGAAAATAAGAAAATGATGGGCTGATTTGGGAGTTTTTGGGTGGGTTTGGAGGGGATGAGAGTAAGGGTTTTTGGGGCTTGAAGGGTTGAAGTCGGGTAAGGGAGAAGAGGGGGGGGGGTTTTAAGTGAAATTAATCGGTCCGGATCCGGATCCGATTAAATCAGTGTAAAACGCCACTGCCAGTGGCGTTTTCACCTGATGCCCTGATGTGGGCATTTTTTCAAGGGTGAAAATTTTTTTAAGTGTGAAAACGCCACTGGGGTTGGCGTTTTAGGGCTTCTTAAATAAAACGTTAACCCCAGTGGCGTTTTGTGTGAATTTATACAAAAAACGCCACTGGGGTTGGCGTTTTACTGTTCCTCCAGGATTAAAACGCTAGCATGGGTGGCGTCTTAAGAAGAATATGTAAAAAAAATTTACAAGTACCCAAAACGCCACCTCCGTTGGCGTTTTTAGCGTGTAGATTAAAAAATAAATAGAAAATGCTGACGTGGCGGGTTTGACTGGGTCATATGACTAGTTTGGTAATTTTTAAAAAACCGTGATTATTTCGGTAATTAAGTTAATAATGGTGATTAATTTGGTTAAAATGCCTCTTCGGGTGATCGAATGATGAGTTCTGGTAGGTGCTTGGTCGAAATCTTTTCTACAAGCCCTAGCCTATCTTTTTTTCTTTTTTCTCATTTCCTAATCTCTTCTACTGTTCAGATATGCTCTATTTTGTACTTTCTTTTATGAAATAAAAATGCCTACATTTGCTCAAAAAAAAAAAACTATTATCGCTTGGAATCTAATACCCCTTGCCCCCACACATATATTCCCCCAATCAAGAATGAGGCCCTTGGTCAAGGGCGAAGAATTGATTTGATTTGTGTTTGTTGGAAGATTGTGTGGCCGATCAAAGTCTGACAATTCGTGCTTCTCATGAACGCCTCCTTCCACTTGGAAATCCTTGTGGAGTTGGTGAAAGGGGGTGTCCCTGCCAAAAACCGTCCGATGATTAAGTCAGTAGAAGATTAGTAGAAAACGTAAATGAATTACTTACTTCACCCTAATGATGGGGCGAGGATGCAGTGGGATCCAGGGTTATCTTGGGTGATCGGGGGGGGGGGGGGGGACGTCTCATTTAAATTATGGTTTGAATACACATTTTTGACGAGAGGGTGTTCATGTCCGATCGGGGAATATCAACTGAACAAGTGGGTGGCCCGATCAGTTGGTGACACGTGGAGTGCTGTGCTTGGGCCAGAAAAAGGGGCCCTATAGATTGTTTGTTGTATTATCCATCAGAGAAAGAAGATTGTAAATTTTCCAATATTAAATATTTTTTAATATTGGGAAAGCCTCAGATGCATAGAGTCACCCATAAATGGTGCATTAGCTAAGTCCAGGAGGATTTAAACTCGAGCCAAATGGTGTAAATATAGGAGATGAATGAGTGAAGGGGGTGATGAAAGCAGAGTGATATGTTTTATAAGACTAGTATGGATTTTTGAGTGTTTGTGGCCTTTTGTATCTGTCACAACCTTTTTGGCTTCTTTTTTATTGTGGTGTTGGTGGCTGGGGACAAGGTGAATGTTATATATAGGAATTTAGTGTAGGTTTCTTTCTCAATTGTTATGTTTTATGCTATTGTTTGGGTCGGGGTCTCAAATTCCAATTTACCTATAAGAAAATTGATGTTTGTGTGTATATGTGCCTTTCTATCTTGCAATATTGTATACAACACTTACAATATGGTATCGGTGTGTTCCATTGTCAATAAGTGATGGAATGCAAACATATGTAGATGACACTGCTTAATGTGTTAATTTCTGGCCTCTATATAATGGGAGGGGGAGGAGAAAGAGAAGAATGATGGAAAAACATAGAAAAAGTAGAACAGATGAATAGGTAGTAGAAGAACATTAGAAAGAATAAGAAGAAGACATAGAAGAAGAAAGTGTTTCACTTTCTTCCTTTGGTCCGTGTGGTATTGCTCAGTATGTTGGTGTCACATGTTTTTTTAATTTTCAATAAGGGGCTGTTTGGTTGACACTCATTTCAGCACTTATTCTCCTGAAAGAGAAAAATAATTACTTATCAAGTTGTTTGGTTGTTTGGTTGACACCCAAATAAGCAAAGAAACATTCCTCGTTCAGATAAATTGACCCAAAAATTTTCAGTGGTCCCCTCCTCACTTTTTCTTCCGCTGACCGCCAATCGCATATTTACGGGGACCTGAAATGACGGTACTACCCCTGCTACTTATTAGGAATTATGAATGGTATATAAGGCATTTTTTGAGATCCTCTCTCTCCTCACCCCATTCTTTACGTTTTTTATCAATTGAAACCCTGATCATATTCATTTGCTCCCACACCTCTCTCTGCGCCGCGAGCGAAGAGACTCCACCTCCGTCGCGAAACACATGTTCCCTCCTGCAGATCGACCACCACAACACCCCTATCATCTCTCCTCTTTGGATCTCCATGGCAAATCGAGTTTTGGAATCATCCGCCGCCGCATCAGGCCATCCTCGTCGCTTCTGGAGGAACCACCCGTCGCCGCAGCAGGCCATACCCATCGAACTAGAAACCGATCTGAGGTATAATTTTTTTGAACTATGAACCCTAGATTCGCAATTTGTTTTATCTGTAATTTTAGGGGGTCTAGTTCTGATTCAACGAAAAAGGTTATTATATGTGGTGTTTGTGCTGTGAGGGATGAAAAGGTGGGATTTATTCCCCAACCACTTTATTTATTTTCACTCAAAAATGACATTTGGTTGTGCATATTTTCAAAATGTATTGTGCCATTCCAGAAAATGCAAATCGATCATGGTTTATGGCGGATAAATGGTCAATTTATGAAGAATCATGTTCTCTCAGTTTTGAAGGTTTTGCAGAAAAACCTAAGCTTCTTTTCTGTCATCTTTTTTTTCCCCTTCTTTTCTCCACCAAGGATCAGTTATTCTATGGCTTGTTAGGCTGCTCGTATTTGATTTCCACAAATCCATATATAGCAACTGCCCTTTTCTTAAACTGTCTACCTTTGAGCAATTTTTACATATTCTTTCAAATTTTCTTTCCTGATTATCTGTTTTCAGTTCTACCGAATTAAAACCCGATAATGTCTTGGTGGTAGACAATTATGCATATAAAAAGTGAAGTATTTCCGTTTATCTTAATCTACTGATGTTAATCAGTATCTTCATGACTGCATTTTCATGGTGCAGTTGTAACTCTTAGGTTAGTAGAGGAATGATCTTCTAGGATTGAATAAATACATGTAATCTTTATTTCTTTAACAGTTTACAAATTAAGAGAATATGCTTGTGTTCTGGTTGTATATACCGCAGCCATACTGTTTACAATGACATAATGCTTCATGACATGTGTTGAAATATCCTCAGCTTCATTGTTGCTGTGGCACAAAAATAAAGATATACGCAAGTAGGCAGCCATTATTATCTACAAACTCACATGGGGGCACACACCCTCCTCACCTGCAAATTTTATTTTATATATATATACATGTTTTCTTTTTCTTGTATTTAATTATAACCAAAGTAATCATCATTTGTAAAGGACTGTCTTTCTTGTCTACATTCTCTTTCATTTTTTGTCAGAGCATTATTATACATATTCGAAGTTACCCTGATTATGGATCAGAAGAACAAACAATCATGTTTTTGGATTCTTACATTTCTTGCAATCTGTTGATTTGTTGCCACATACTTGAAGATAAGAGTAGAAGGGATTGTTCAGAAAGTTCGTGATGAAGAATCAGAGAGCTACTTCCATAGTCGTCACAGAGGAAGTCAAATTGGAGCAATTAGCAATCGGGTTTGTACCACTTGTTTTAATCCTATGTTAGGAGATTTGATTAATTTCCACGAAAATATTCATTAGGTAGTTTGGAGCTGCAAGAATGTTAACTGCTTTTGTTTGACTGTAGAGTATCATGATCCATGGAAGGCATGTACTTCACAGATAGTAAGAATTGGAAGTAAAATTTTCTGATGGGTGCATTTAACGGATGTTTTATTAGATTGCCTTTTCTTATCTATGCCTATTTAAACTAGCTGTGTCTTTCTTCCTATTTTCTATTTCCCTTGAACATGATTGGAATATGGAAGCAGATAAAATATGGGTATGTTCTAAATCTTAGAAAAAAAAGTTATAACTAAAATAAAGGTCCCTCAAGTCTTCTATCTTGTAAGGTATTCTTTTGCATGGGTGCAATCCTAATATCACATATATTAAGTTGCATACCATCTCAGTCCTTCACGCTTTATCGTGTGGCACTCATCTAATGTGTCTTCTAAATTCGAATGAGTTTAATATGGGGCGTTCTTTAGCATGCAACATCTATATAAAGAGTGGGTCCTTTTCTGTTAGGACATGTTCATCAAATTCCAGAATAAAAATAGTGTGCCGTTATTGAGAGTAGTTGATTCTGATGTTAATCCTTGTGGCGATATTTTATATGAACCTTCTTTGGAATCATATGCACAAATTCAGAACCTTCTAGTCTTTGCTTATTGGAACATGTTGTACCAATTATACTGTAGTTTATGGATACAACTAAATTTTAGTACTCCGATTTAGCTAATATATTGTACCAGGCTTGGTGTAGTGTCTCATGTACTAGTGAAAGTTAATTGTGAAAAGTCCAGTGGCCTTTCATTTGCTATAATAACTATATTATCGTTAAATTAGTAACGATGCATCTTGATAAAATCCCAAGTTATTGTGAATGCAGGAAGGAAAGGCACTCAAGATATTAGCAACAACTGCTCGGCCTGACATTGAAGATTTCTTACAGAAGAAAATGTTTCTTGAGGTATATCTAGCAATGTATCTTATTGTTGTTAATGTTACCTTTCATTCTTCTTGATTATTGGCTTTGATATGGTTGAAGAGCAGACAACATGGTTAATGACCACTCAACATATGATGGTTTATGCGGTTTTATCGAATTTTTGCGTGGATATGCAGACCAAACATCTTTCTAATAGTAATAAATGTAGGCAAACAAACCTGTGATGAAAAATTCAAGAGAGAAACACAAAATCGAAGACATACTACATCCAATAATAACAAAACAATCATTCATCAGACATTCAAACAATAAAAGTATGAATCAGCTAATGAATCTGACACATACCTAGCAATCACAACAAATACAACAGTGGTATAAGAATCCATCTTATACGCCACAAACAAGAGTATAAGTAAGACCACAAATGCTCCGCATTGAAATTCTAACTTATACCGAAACAAATAACATAAAATGACAACACAACAAAACAATCATATAAGCTTGGTCCACAATGCTTCCGCTGCGCCACTCTGATATACAGTGACCCAAACCACAAGTAGATTAACGTATACAACACAGACAATAACAACAAAACATTCACAAATCACAACAATTACTGTATAAGTCAAACCCACCTACGCCCCACACTATATGTGTTTTAACTTATACAATATAAACAAGAACAACAATATACATAAATTGTAAATAATTATTTGTATAAGTCAAGCCTACCTATGTCCCATTCCACAGGTAGTCCAACTTATACCATACAACAATAACAAGCATACAATTCAAGACAAATAATTTTCATCCAAATTGTACAAGTCAGGTTCATTTACGTTCCATACCATAAATGATACAACTGTACAACACAAAAGGGGCAATTATGACAACAACAAGACTAAAGACATTCCTATATTAGGAATAAAAATTTACTTACCACGATGTACATTCATAAATTAAATGTGCCTTTCACATTGACATCAAACATGAATAATATTCTCGAAAGTCGCAAACAGTTAGCCACATATAACATTGAAAACAAATCTCAACCTCTTTGGTGCGCCTTCCAACGTGCGCTTGATCCACCAAAATTGCGCTATAGTAAAAACAATGGTTAGAATGTAAACCCTATATGCAATGCATCTTAACACACCTTAAGCCTATCCTAGGCTTCAATTAAATTTCTCTTAAAGGCCTTCTTAAGCTCCGATAGAACAACGAGACATAAAAGATCACCCTAAGCTCCATAATCACTATAAGGTAACAAAAATAACCCAATCAAAAAAAAATTTCTATAGGGCAATCAAACTTAACTCTTTAGGTTATTCGAGCTTATACCCAAAACTCAACTGGTCAACTAAACTGGCTATAACCTACAGTCTGAAAGTTGAATCTACGCTCTGATACCATTTCTGTATCAGAGCCAAAAAATACATCTACTCCATAACTCCAGAGGATAATTACCCTAAGCTTACAGGGAATCGTAAACCTAAGCTCTAAGCCAACTAATATATTCATAACCTACAGTCCGAGGGTTGAACCTATGCTCTGATACCACTCTGTAACGCCCCCGAACCCACGACTCCGTTTTGAAGCGTAGAATCCGGGTGCGTTAACCAAAGTTTCCTCGAATATCAGAGTTCTATTTTTTTTCTTTTCCTTTATCCAGTTATAGAATAAAATAATGATAAAATAAACTTCATTCTTGAGAATAATAAAACATCAAATATTCCACAATGCTCTCAATTTGATCTGGATATAACTTATACAAAAATACACAACTTCATACAAATATGGTTACTAGGGAGATGGGCCAACTACATGCCAAATAAATGATCAACACCTTCTACATGAGTCTAGTGCTCCGGAAATCATTATACGAGCTTCAACCTCCAATGCCTTAACAAGATCGACGACCACCAATAACTAATCTGAAAGGTTGGGAAAATGAGGGGTGAGCAACCACACGCTCAGTGAATGGACCTATGACGTCCCGTTAGTACATTTATAATCAAAATATAATAGTCATAAAATGTCCACACAGACATGTAATATATCAAGAGAGAAAATATATAAAAGGCCACCAAGACATTTAATAATATACACACACACACACACAATCCTATCCAACATGATGCATGCAACACCACGAACACGCATGTCCGTCTTCGCAGCACCTAGCTCGCGGGGCCTTCCACAGGCATGGTCACGTAACATAGCCACAAAGACTTGGGTCCTACGTTCTCGGACCTGGCCACGTAGACGTACGCCCACCTAGACGTTGGCCACCAAGATCGAGCCACCTAGACGATGCAATGCATGTGATCAACCCTTCATTCCAAAACATATGCATGCGATAAAATATGGTTTCCAAATATATAAGTTATATATATAAAACAATGCATCAAAATCATGACGACATGTTCAAGTACTCCAAACCCCAAATAACAATTATATATTTTAAAGTAACCATGATGCAGAATGATATAACATATAGATAGTTTCAAAAACTACATATGAGACTAGACCCACTCACCTTCGGTCCACGCAAGCATCAACGATACACACTCGCACGTTGATAACCTAGCATAACAATTATACAATAATAGATCAGAAACAATCAATCACGACCCAAACAACTGACAGTCAACTTATAACAATACTATGTCCAATAATCCCAAAAGCCCATATCTTATAGACCTACAATCAACAACTCACTTCAAAGTCCTAATGAAAATCCCAACTTCGAATAAATATTAGAATACTCATACTCACAATGATCCGATAATCAATATTCATTTATTCCATAAGACTCATATGATCGATCAATCCTCGAATAAATATTTGGACAAATCCAGTAAGGCTCAACTATAATTTCATAATCGAGTAACTCAAATCCAATCAATTTATATTCAAATAACAATAATATCCAATCAATATTCATTTATCCCACTAAACCAAATTATCGATTTAAGATTTTATTTAAGTTATCAAAATCAATAAAAATCATCAAAACCCGCAAAACAAATTTATACTTCATTAAACATCAAATTTGGGATCCCTTAAATCTCTAAAATTCATCAAACTTGGTCATCAAGTTAAATATTTGAATTCTAATAAACTGCAAAGAAATCTTTCAAAATTCATAACTTTCTACCCGTAACTCCAAATTAGACGATTCATGATTCGTTGGAAAGATCTTTTCAAAATCTATTTCTGTTCGTCAAATACATTTTTCCCAGAAACGATTCTATCATAGTCAAAAACATGATTTACGTCCAAGCATAAAATCAACCCGAAAATAGGCATTAAATCCCCAAAACTAATAAATCTAATTTGATCTTAAGAATTCCTTCGAGATTCATTGAAATATAATCAAATAATCAACTAATTAAAATCGATCAAACCCTAACCCTAATCCATCAAACTTCTTCCCCAAACAATTAATCGACACATTCGTATCCTAACAAGAAAATAAATTAAAACCCTAAACAACAAAAACCATTAGAAGCATGATTTCTCACCTTAGATCCGGTTACACCACCCACCATCTCCATCTAGGGTTAGGTCATCACCACCCTTCACACCTTCTGAAATTTTTTGATAAAACCCTAACCCAAACATGTTATTTAAAGGGGTTTACCGAAATTACAAAACGACACTTGAAGTGTTTCCAGTTTACAATGAGATCCCTATCCGATTTACAAACATATCCCTATCCGATTTACAGAAAGATCCCAGAACGCTATAAAAATGTATTCTGGATTCGCAACTAGATCCCTAGGCCCAATAACTTGACACTAAGCCTAAAAATCAAATTTTTCGAACTCCGAATCTCACCAAATTTCAACCAAAGTATCTTGACACTATAAAGATCTACATAAAAATATAAAATAATTATTTCAACATCAATTTATAATTGTTATAATTATAAATCAAATTGGACTCATTTGGGCCCACCGCCAAATCTAAAAAATGAAATATAAAAAAATCAAATTTAAAATTTACATTATATATTTAAAATAAATATATAAAGCCGAAAAATTACCGAAACGTTACACCATAACCATGTCTACATTTTATATTTATGTAAATGCCTTTATTTTGATGTTGCTTGTGATAAATATAGTGAGGTATATTGTGTATCTTTCTCTAAAATGTTTGAATTAATTGCAATGCCTGTTTTCAGTTGTGCATTGTTGAGCTTTTGTTCTTTCACTACACATCTATGAACTCAAATGCCCTGTGAAATCCTTAGCAACTTCAGACTACAGTGACAGATCAGTTGGTAGAAATTTACATCTTCATCCTTTGCATCTATATGAAAGATATTTTGACTGGCTTAACACTCTTTTGAATTGGCTGCCAAGTGCCAACCTGAGTTAATATCTATTTTTGGGCTTAACATTTTTATGGGTGTATATTTGTAGAATTAATTCTATTGTCAAACTCTTACAAAAAGGGCCCACAGAGTTTTTTGCTGTCCTTTTTTTGGATGAGGGCATTTGGATGTGTTAACAGTTCAATTGAAGAGTCTTTGCAATCCTATGAAATAAGTGAAAATATATTAATTATCAGAGTTTTTAACGGATTAAACAAATAATATATTGTTTTTGTACGTGTGGGCATCCAGACATAATAATTTTTAGTTCTTCAAATGGTAGTAGTGGTTGATGTATTTTTAAAATGTTAAAAAAGAATAATCTTTAATATTTTTTTAAAAAAAAATCATGTTTTCTCCATTTCAACCAAACATCAAAATAACATTCAGCACTTATAAAATAGACCAAAATATCATTCCAATAATCACATAAGTCAACTGGTTAACCAAACACACTTATTTAAATTACTGTTTAATATTTTTCATTAAACCAAACGCTTTTTTTCCTAAATTTTTAAAGATTATCATCCTTCCTCTTTCTGCACTTAACAATAAACACTTAAAATCCGCTTTCCGCCGCTGCTAAACAGCACCTAAGTGGCAATGTGACAACATGCAATGTATTTTAAAACCATGTAGGTGATAAGAGCTTTGACAATATAGGAAAATATTTCTAAAATTGAAATACTTCTGCACTTCACCTACAAGGGTTTTTTTTTTCCCCATAGGTAATGAAACGGGAGGATTGTCATCTTCAAGGAAGTTGGGCAAGGGCACATAACTGATTTAGATAAACACTCTGGTTACAGGAAAATAAGTTTGTTAAACATTTCTAGCTTATGCGACTCTAATTCATATTCTTGTATCATGATCTCTCAAATTAACTTGAAATATATGGGAGTGACGTTAAAAACCATCCTCATGATTCTTAAAATCTTCTCTAATTCTAACATTTGATCAAGTCTATTCAGAAAAAAAAATTTCTTCCTAAGTCGTTCTATAACCGACATTCCCACTTGGACTCCTTCATTCGACTTGGGCGACATGGAGGAAGAGGGAGAAGAGAGTTGTCTTGGGCATTGTGAAGGATGTTGGTGGGACAGTCAGATATGCTTGTCGCCTGGGATTTTGGGAAGACTATAGGCCTGGGTCAGGTGTTAAAGATTCCTGATTTTGTTAGGTGGGTTTGGGCCTCATCTATGCAATGAACCAATTTTTGCTTTCTAGGACTGAGGAGTTAAAGTTTTTGAATGTTTTAATATAGTCAGAGATATAATCCACTTCTAAAATAATCATGCAGTGTCTGGGATCCTAAAAGTCAATGCCACTCTTTTCTGTGAGAAACATGTTGTATCTACTTGGCATTGTGAGAAGTTTGACTCCATCTTTCATTGGATCATCAATTTCATGTAATAACTTGGCAGTCTTGGCCTAAGATTAAACTATAGAAGAAAGCTTCTTATGATCTTTTAGTTGTTTTAAAACAATTGATGTGTGTTCTTAGGATCACAATGTTCCATTTAAAAAACTTTCAGTAATCCAGGAGTTTATTTAGCAGTAATCTACCTTGGCCTGGATGTATTCACTATCCACTTGTTAGTCTGAAATTGATCCTATTTTGATATATTATGATTGAATAGCATGCCATTTCTCATATTTTGATGTGTCTTTTAGACACTTAACATCTTATGCTTTGCGTCCTTAGAAACATATACGGTGAGCATGTATTTCCTTATTATCATGACCTTCTACCCGTGTCAATGATGACCATATCGAACCATTTATTTTTACATGATTGTCTTATCTTATCCTCTACTAGAGCAACATCTTATTCTAAGTAAAATAAACACCCCTACTATAGACATAATTTGTGAATGGCTTGTTCGATATTTCCATTTCGGGTCAGATAATTGAAATGTACGTCTGTCTTACTCCATTTTGTGAAACTCATGCTTGTTTGGTCATCCACTTTTCTTTTTTTTATGCCTGATCATTCCTCAACTTGTTATCTTTCACATGAATTACATGCTAATGTAACCAAAAAATGTTCAGGTCGACGCGGTGGTTTACTTGGTGGACGCCTACGACAAGGAGAGGTTCACCGAATCCAAGAACGAGCTCGACGCTCTCCTCTCCGACGATTCCCTCGCCAAAGTCCCGTTCTTGATACTCGGGAACAAGATCGACATCCCATATGCAGCCTCCGAGGAGGAGCTCCGGTACCACCTCGGGCTGAGCAACTTCACCACGGGGAAGGGAAAGGTGGACCTCGACGACTCCAACGTACGCCCACTCGAGGTGTTCATGTGCAGCATTGTCCGAAAGATGGGCTATGGAGATGGCTTCAAGTGGCTCTCTCAATACATCAAATGAGCTGATTTTATGGTTATCTCTGCTGTGTATTTGCTGCAATGTAAATTTTGGTTTTGGGTGTGTGAAAACTGTTTCTTCTGGAGGTGGCGATCAAGGGTGACCTTTAGAATGGTTTTATGTAGATGATTTGGCAATTTAAAGTTGAATGTGAATGGCTGCTAAGGTTCCAGTTCTTGCAAAATCAGTTTTCAGATAATTGGTTGTTAAACATTCGAATAAATTGTATATATATTAGCAATTTGTTTTACAGCTTACTTTGTAGTCCACATGTAACAAAATATGGACCTTCAGTGAAATAGGGGATTTTGTTGTATGCTTTGCTTTGTGATAAGAGTTGGAGAAACAAGAAAATTATGATTTTGTATAAAATAGTTTAATAAACCTTGATTTTGAAGAAGCTTTCTTTCTTTGTTTTAAAAAATAAATATATACATGTTTAATAAAAGCTTATACAAATTCTTAATTAAACATATTTTTTCACAACCATTTGGAAACATGTTCAACTTTTTTAACCGCATAAGCAAGCCCACACAGGTTTTCAAACGTCCTCTTAGCGAGTCTCGTGCTTTGTTTATACATAGAAAGCTGATTCATAGTGATTGTTATGTAATTGAACATGCCAGTTAGACATGGCAATGGGACACGACGTGTTATTCGCATGAGACGACAAAGCATGTTAAGAGGATATAAGTTGTGTTGGGTCAGTCCCACAAGCTGTTTTGACACGGTACATTAGTGAGTATGACGACATGACATGACAAGACACAAACACATAAAATATAGATTAAGTGTATTACCTCATTGTGTGTGCATATATATGTAGTATATATATTGAGTTTGTATGTATATATGTATATTAAGATTTGTAAAATATTAAATATATTAATGTACATACATAAGATATATTATGAATGATATAATTTATATATAGTCAATGTTAACTAAATTATGATATATAGTGTGGTAGTGTATGTATATATATAGTTTGTGTATATAGCGTATGTTATAAATTAAATTTAATGTTTTTAATTGGCAACTTAAATTCAAGGGATTTTTAGTTTTAAGTCCCCGTAAACTATCGAATTTAGCGATTGATCCCTCACTTTTTCATATTTTGGTTTTAGTCCCTACATTTAAATGATAATTTAGAAATAGGTCTCTCCCAGGGACTAAAAACAAACTTAATAATTTAGGAATAAGTCCCTCCCATATACTTATTCATAAATTATCGTTTAAATATATGGACTAAAACCAAAATATGAAGAAGTGAGGGATTGATCGCTAAATTCGATAGTTTACGGGGACTTAAAACTAAAAATCCCTAAATTCAAATAGTTCAAAATTAAAATTTTTAATGTTTTTTTAAAAAATTGGTAGAAGTCCCATTGGCCCGTGGGCTGTTACGGCAAGCCATGCTGGGCCAAGGGATCTCTTTTCCGGGCCGGGCTAGCCCGGACGAATGCTGGCCCGGTCCCTTAACGGGTCAGGTCGGTCCAATACAGCCCGTTTTACACCAATGAGTATGCTGGGCTGCACTCTTTTTTATCTTTTTAAAATTATAATATTTCTAATGATGTAGAAATTTTTATAAAAATACTTCAATAAATTGTATGAATTCATTAAGATGTATAACAAAAATTCTTTAATATAAATAAAGGATAAATTTATTTTATTTTTCAATTTGAGATTTTATTTGTTTACGCACATTACTCTTTCTTTACTGCCCCTGAATATATTTTGTCCCGTAACATAACCATCATTGGAGGTAATTTTAAAAAATTAATTTATTATACATGTAGATGTTTAATGTAATTATACTTAGTGGTTCTTCGTTGAAAGTATTCTCTTTGAAGAAATACTAGTAAAAAAATGAGAGGGAAGCAACTAATATGGGACTTGGAGGAAAATAAGAGACCTCAGACCATCTTAACTTCTAAATAAGACGAATAATTTGAGAAAAACAACTCCTGCTGCAATTTATAAACTTTAGTTGTGATGACTGATGAGATTTAATCAATGTTGTTTTTCATCAGTTTGTTTTCAAGAAATAAAATACATAACTGTGCTAAAATATGTGAGAATAAGTTAGTATTAGTATTCTATACATGATCCCCATAAAATAAGTTCACAATAAAATTATGTTATTTTACTCAATTTATATCACCTGTATAGATGGGGCTCACATTAAATCACCTTGTCAGCATTTTTTAAATTAAGGAGACTCACAAATCAAACATTCTTTTTACTTTTTATAAATCATTATCTACATCACAATTTGTACATGGTCAAACAACAATTACTTCATTATTACATTTTCTGTTGCAAATAACTAAAATCACAAGAAAAATAAAAAAATGATTTATTCTATTGATATAATTATTTATACTAGAATAATTATCTATCTCGATATAATTTATGTCACTACCCAAACAAAAACAAATAATCAATACTTCTCTTCTCCTAAATGTAAAGAAAACTCCTGACAAACACACCAATGATATATTTATTCACAAAAAAAATACACCTTTAGAAAAATAAAAATCATGTGAAGTGCATGTGAGACTATAATTGGAGCATAATATTATCTATAATTTTTAATTGTATTTCCTCTCTGATTCATATCAATTTTAGTTGAAAGGTGAGGCAATTTAGCTCAAAATTACCATTGATAGTCTTTTTATATGGTCATGTGGATGTTATTTTAACCTGGATAAAAGAAGAATATGTTTTAATTTTAAAAAATAATATATTTGTTTAGTATTAATAAATTATAATAGTTAAATCTGATAAATTAGAATGAACCTTAATAATTGTATATATGAGAGACATATTTTATGATGGAATAAGTTATATGTGAATCGAAAGGGGGGTTTTACTTTTTCTAACTTCTAGAAAATCTATGACCAAATCATTAAAATGACAGATTCTTGACCTACCTGCTCATATTGACATGTCATTATTTAGATCACAGTAAACTAGTCTTTTTATTTGTATTTAATTTTATGAAAAGACTTCGGTCTCATGTTAATAAGTATCTAACCATTGACTTCTTGTTGTTGAAGCACTTTGATGGCATTTTTTCCATCAATAACTGCTTTCATTTTCAACCATATGTGTTGTTCCTTCATGCGCAAGTCTGTTGTTGGTCACAGATGACCTAAATCATTTTCTAGAATACTGGTGCAACTAACAAACCTAAATCATGTTTTATTCTAGAATACTTATGTATTTTGACTTATCAGAAATTCTGTGTGTGGATGCTCTGTTCACATGTTTTTTTCTTTTCTTTTGTTTGACCCTTCTAAGGCTCCGTTTGAAAACACAGATTGAAAAGTAGATTTTGGAATAAAGCTGCTTTTTAAGATGATTTTAGACCTTTGACTTTTTTGGATGCTTTTTTTTAATTCAGGAATCAATATTTGGAAGGAATTTAATGTTTGGTAGAAAAAGTTGCTTTTCAATTCAAAAAATCGATTCCGACCAAAAATCGTTCTTTTTGAGATTTTAAAAACACGGATTTCGAGAGAGAAATTAAAAGGAATCCAGCTTTTGATTCCGCCGGAATCCGACCCGTTTGGTTGCGCGTTTGGGCGGAATCCGCTTTTTGAAAAAGCGGAATCCGTCCAACGCGGAACCAAACGGGGCCTAAGAGTTGTCTCACCAAGAAATCACTTCAATGGCAAGTCTTTGGAGTTTGGATGGTAGTTATGAAGAGGAAAAATAATTAACAAATGGAGGGAACAAAACCTGATCTTCCAGGCTCAATGTTCGGATCTATGCATTCTGCTGCTCCTCCGATCGTCTAGGTCGAAGCGCCAACTAGGGCTACAACTTGAATTGGGTTGAACCCGAAACCGACGGGTTGAATCCGATTTTTACATAGATTGGGTTGTCCAAATCAGGTTCGAGTTGGTCAATTCGGGTTGACTCACAAATCGGGTTAGATTCGGGTTGGCCTCTCTCACAACCCGACTCAATCCGAACTCGTAAACTAATAGTTAAAAAAAAATCATGGTCGTTCATTCTACAGCTTCTAATATGGGTAATCCAAATTTTAGGTAAACCTAGCTAATCTTACGGGTTGGGTCGGGTTGATTTATTTACTTTGCATATCATGTTAAAAATTTAGATTGGGTCGAGTTGGTCCAATTCAGGTTGAAAATCGGGTTGGGGTCGGGTTAGTCCAATTCGGGTTGGGCCGGGTTGATTTATTTAATTATGGATTGGGTTCGGGTTGGTCCAATTCGGGTTGAAAATCAAGTTGAGTCGGGTTAAGAATGAATAGTTTGAAATTCGGGTTAGATTCAGATTGGGGTCAACCCGAACCCAAACCGCCTGAGTTGCAGCCCTAGCACCAACAAATGTCTTCCATGTACCAATCAAAGAAGGGGACATGACCTGCCAAAGGTCCTTCTTCGATGGCCAAGTCAATAATATATAGGTCTAGGGGTTTGGTAAAATGAATTTTACGTAGTTTGTATAGTCTTCCTCCATACACGATGTTCGTGTAAATAAAAAAATATTTTAAAAAAATTGTTCACAGCCAATATCTTCAAAAAAAAATTAATCAATTTATATGTGATGTAATATATCATGTTACAACTAAAATTTGCATATATACCCCTCCACCAACATTATATTGTAAAAATACATTATTTGATATTCTAAAACCAATAATATCGCTCGAATGGATAAAAAAAATAAAATGTTTATGTACAATTTATTTAGAATTAGGGTTATATTTTTACCCTTTAATATAAAATTAAATAAGGGTAAAATTGAAATATAAAAATTAGAAAAGAAAGATTTGATGAATATTTTTATCTTATCCACTAAAATATTAAAATATGTATTTTTCATTTCTACCTTTTAATATAAAATCAAATATCATAAATAAATAAGCGTAAAATTAGAAAATAGAAATGTTACACACACACACAGAGAAACAAACATGAAAATCTAAACACTTCTGATTAGTATAATAGATAAATAGATAAATTAGGGATTGCATTCCTATTTTATAATATCATCCATAACCACCCGTTCGGATCCCCTCTCGATCTTTTGTCTATAGCAATGGTGAAAGGATCCTGTGGGATCGGAAGTGTACTTAACTAACAAGTAATTTGAACAATAAATAAATAAAATTAATAAAATACATTTAAGGAGGAAAAAATTAAAAAAAATACACTACCATTAAAAAATTATCATAATGTTACGAATAGTTCCTTTTCCTGCCCTAATTCCAATTCTATACCTTTTGATTTTTTTTAAAATAGTATAATTCATCTAATGAATTACATGCTTTTATAAAAAAAAATGAAACATATACTTTAATAAATTGCATGAATGCATTTATATAAAATGTAATTTTTTTTATTAAAACATATACTAATATGAGTATATAACGTTTACAAATCATATGGGATTGAAAAAGAGACAGTGTGTAACGAAGCTAAAAAAATTAAGCTAAGTTTTTCTTCGATCAAGACAAAGGAACTACCCAAAGAAACACTTGAAGTGAGCAATTTAAATAAAGGGGTCGTTTTGTTAGGTGAAACTTTTTTTTTTTGTATTTAAGCCATTTGATTATATATTTTATTTTTTAATGTGTGAAGACTTTATGAAAGCATATATACAAGAGTGTTCCTAACATTATCTTTAAATAAATAACAAATACAATATGTTGCAATCTGTGTGCGCGTGTGTAAGTTCTGCATTAGTCAAATTTGCCTCCACAAGTCACCTTGTTCTCATGCCACAACTGATTATTTTGATCTAAGCATATATAAAGTCATGTGACAGCATTAGTTTATGAAAGGCATTTGATTGAGTTTGTTAAGTAGAAAAAGAAGCACAATTGGAGAATTCCGGAGGAGTGGTTTGTCACCGTGATCGACAAATTCAAATGTTTTTAATTGATTAGCTACTGAGAGTTGATTGCATTCACATTGACATTCATAACAAGACCAAACAGCATAAGCAAATAATAAACGTGATATTATCTGTGATTTAGGGTCCATTTGGTGTTCATTAGAAATTCTCATTAATACTAAAACACCCAGAAAAAAATTATGTTTGGAATCCTCATTCTTGTATTAATTCATAAACATATTTTCGAGATCAAATTTCTTCTTCAATAAAATCTATCAGGACTGGATTCATGAAAATAAAGAATTCACTTTTTTTTATCACACGCCATGCCAAAATGTGCTAACTGATCTTGATGAGGTGTTAAAATGTGTCATACGGCTTACTACCAATGCCACACACGCGTGCGTGGAACAACCACCTTGTTCCTTTTATCTTTTTAAGACACCACTCAATAAGTGACACTTATAAGATGAGAATAATTTTTCTATTTTAACCATTGTGGAAGTATTCTGTTTGTATTACAATCCACTCAACACATTCATGATCTTTAAACTACTATTGGGAATTTTTGTCATAAAAAACCATAGAATAAAATGAACCCCCTCACTAATCATAAGATAAGTTCGAGAGAATGCATGGCATGTATTTGGGGATTGCTTAAACCTATCCTGAAAGAAAAGTGTGAAGAGAATTTCACAAAGATCAAGTCAATGGAACATTTGCTTGTGGAAGATAATTCTAGCTTTCAATGCTTTAGCAAAATAACCCACCCCAATAACTTTATGTGAAAGGAGTCCATGACCATGACAATTCATCATCCCCACCTACCAAAGGAGGGCGATTTCAAAATATATTAATTAAAATTTTCATGAAATCGAATGAATTTTTTTTTTTTTTTGTTGAGATTCTTCCTTAAATAATCAAAATATGATTTGGTATGCTGATTCTTATGCATTTTTTGAAGAAATATATGCTAGAGTATCCCTAATCCCAGCGACCCAGCTTCAATACAATTAGAAATACTAAAAAATTCAGATGATCATTCATAATTAAAATTGATTAAATATTATTTTTAAAATTTATTTAAAGTTTTTTTTTTTTGGTATTGGAAAACCTCTTTACAGTCAAACTGAAAAGACCACTTTTGTCTATTTGTCAAAATGTGAAATTAAATAAGGTTAAATTAAAAAAATAAAATAATAAAATAAAAAGATTTGGAGGGTGCAACAGGAGAACTTCTCATGAGTTCACTCGCCCTCGTAAAACAAGAAGTTCGTGTAGTTGAATTAACAAAAAAAAAATTCAATATATTTTTTCAAGATGCATGAATGATTACATTTTCTTATAGTCATCTGCATATCAGTTATTTGTTATATATTATTGTGTCTCATTAATAAAATGCCTAAACTTTACTATAAAAAAAATCACACGGTATCACCCCGCCGTGTTGACTGTTGTATAATATAATAAATCAAATATCATCGTGTTAGATAGATGATGTAAGATTTTGATGTTGACCGTGACACATAATAATAATAATAATGAAAAGGAAATAGAGACACGTATATCAACATATTTATTAATCAGTCAATTTTGATGAGTAGACTAGACAGCAGACTTTCATTTCATTTCTATAAAGCGATTCTTTCTTCGCCTCTGAAAAAAAATGGAAACCTCAACCTTTGACGGCTTCTGGTCAAATGTGTCGCCCACGAAATTAAAATAAAATGCAGAAAACGTGTCTGCCGGATTTTGTTTTTCTTTTATTACCCCTCCATTTCTTCAAAAATTTCTAATCCTTCTGAAAATCAGTGAGGGTAATATGGTCATAATAGTTTTCATCAAAAAATGGGAAAAAGAAGATAAGGGAACGCAAGGCATGGGAAACTTCTTTTTTGTATGGTCATAATAGTTTTCATCAAAAAATGGGAAAAAGAAGATAAGGGAACACAAGGCATGGGAAACTTCTTTTTTGTATATAAACCCCCGGAAAATTGTGTTTTTTTACATTGCCCCGACTTTGATAATTTTTATTTAGATGCATATCGTGCGTAGATCAAAAACTAGTTAAACTTTCAAAAGCATTGCTAATTTACAGAACATGTAGATGTTCACTTTCCTGAATGTCACTCATGTAGTGGACGATATGCCTAATTTGAATATGCATGAGCCTCCTAATGTTGTCATTTTTAAAAAAGAAAGTTGTATAGATCAAAATCATAATCTTTATGAAGTTATTGATCACGTTACTGCACGAGACTTTTTTATTTTTTAGAAGGTGATAAGTCTGCCTATATTTTGTGGATTGCCTGGGGCAGGCCTCAACCCGCCCCCCTAACGCCTTTGCACACTTATGATTTAAAATTGATATTAATTTTTTTTTTAATAATTTACTATCCTCTTAAAAACTCTTCTAAGTTCCAACACATGTTACGCAGCTTATGAGGCACCAATTCAAACAAAAATACTAAATGTATAAATACAGGAAGGATTTTTTAACGGAAACCTTAGGGTCTGTTTTGATAAAGACATGAGTTATTCTAGAATTTATATCTATTTCAATAATAAATAATATTATCAATTAAATAAGTGATTTTCTATTTGACTGTGTTTTCTGTTATTCTTATTGGGAAACGTAATAATGAATGTTGAGTTGTTTGATTGATGAAGAATAAAATGTGAATAACCATTGATATATAAAAGGTGATGACATCATATAATTTAATGTGATAACATGTGATTTGACATGTAAGTCCCTTATATTATCAAAAGAATAATACAAGTTCAAGAAGACCTGAAATACAAATATCAACTTATTTTCATATAATTTTGCATATTTATCCTCTCTATCCAAATATATTTTTTCTGTTTATTCTTCTCTATTTCTATTTATTCCTGGATTGAGTTATAGTTTTTAATTAGCAACCAACCCCCAACACGTTATGATTACGAGAGAATATTTTGTTTTCCCCTTTTGGCCGTACTTTCCATATCGAGATACTTTTAATATATTTTACAAATTGTGTCCCCCACCCCTAGAAAAATGTATATTATAGTAAGGCCTTCGTGTTGGTAGTCATCCTACCTTTACTGCATTTCAGCCGTCTGTTTTGAATGTTATTTCATATTTTTGGGAGCCCTTTTACACTCCGTATTTTTTACAGTATTAGAAACAAACATATATTCTTTGATAGTTTCTTTCACTTAGCCCCCGTTTGGAATGAGTATAACTCTCCTGATAATTTTGGATAAGTATTTTGGAGTGTTTATTTATCTCGGATAATCCCAGATAAATTATGCTAGAATAAATTTTGATAAAGTGGTATAAGAATTCCAATCAACTCTAGAATAAAAGTTATCATATGTTATTCCACCTAAAGAATATGTGGATCCACTGTCAAATCAACTGTCATCACCTCTTATAAATCACCTGTCAAATCAACTATCATTATTTTTTTACCTTTTATAAATCTTTATCCATACTTTATTCACATTTTACCCAAACAATAAAACATTTATTCTTACGTTTACGAACGAGAATAATTCAAAATACAACCAAACACAAAATCATTTTATCCTTTTTTATATTCACTTATGCTTGGATAAATCTATACTCTAAAATAAAATCTATCCCCATTCCAAATGGGGGCTATTTTTTTTATAATTTTTATGAATAATCTCATTCAATTAATTAGATAATATAATCATATTTAAGAAAATCACATACTTTAAAAAATATGTATATATTTAAAAAATACGTGGTCTGTGTTTTGGATTGTAAAATAGATTGTGTAACATTTTCTATCTTTGGTGGTTAAATATTAAACGCTTTATAGATACAATTATAGTTTTATGTATCTTATTAATTACCACGTGCATTCACTATATCTCGTTATAAATCTTTTTACACATACTATAAATGCATCCATATAATTTCATTAAAAATATATTTGTTATTATTATTATTAAAATATATATTTTATTAAATGAGTATATCATTTAAAAAAAAATAAAAAGTGATGTACATATTGTGTTTGGGACTAGAAAGAGAGCTGAGCCAAACATTTTCCTATATATTTTTGTCATCAATTTTGTGGAGTTGATAAAAAAATAAATGGGGCATGTATACAATAATAAAAACTTTTAGAAGGTTCAAAATGCAAAATTACAATCTTAAATCTTACGTTATCAATTACATGCAATGCAGGAGACCCATAGGACTATAGGAGCCTCGTATTTACAACTAATTTTTCAAAAATATTTAACTGACTTAAAAAAAATTATCAATTGATTTTCTTAAAAAATAATAATAATAAAAGAAAGAAAAAAAAGTGAAGAACGGAATCCCTCATTTTTTTAATATTTAATTCTTTTATAAAATTTCGAATGCTCGCTTTCGTTCTATAAAATTTCTCTCGCTCTGATTCGTCTTGCCTGCAAAAAAAGAAAGCTCACAGGCCTCGGAATTCGTGCACCGCCTAACGATCCCTCCACACGCGACGCCTCGTAAGTCGCGCAACCACCGTTTTTGAGATTTGATGATGGCGTTGGGCCTTGTCCGCTCCGGCCTCGTCGTCGTCTTCGTCGTCGGCCTCCTGCACTTCGCGGCGTCGGATGTCGCCGCCGGCGGACTCTTTCCTACGGCGTTCCGGCTGGAAAGGGCGGCGCTTCCGAGGGCCCCCGGCGGCAGGATCAAGGTCGACGAGCTCGTCTCCCGCGATAGGTCCCGGCACGGTCGCCTCCTCCGGAGCTCCGTCTCCGCCGTCAGCGACGGCAGCGGTGGCGGAGGAGTCGTCGATTTCCCCGTCGAGGGTTCGGGAGATCCCTCCACCTTCGGGTAATCCTAAGCTTATTCTCACCTCCACCTCTGGGTTTTTTATGGGTTTCTCATTTGAAGTTTGTTTGGGTTTCAAATTTCGTTTCTTTGTAAATTTTAATATCTGCTTATATGGGTTTCATCATATGTTTATATGAATCACCATATATGACATCAAAATCTGTTCTTGAACAAGAACAACAACCAAAACCCCCATCTTTACATGTTCTTTATGTTCAAACAGACTGTATTATACGACGGTGAAATTGGGGAACCCTGCGAAGGAATTCTACGTGCAGATCGATACGGGCAGCGACATATTATGGGTCACCTGCGCCTCCTGCTCTGGCTGTCCCACGTCCAGTGGCCTCGGCGTAAAAACTCGGCCCCCTCGCCCTCTGTTGTTAATGATTTTTATTGAAAAATTGAAACCCAATTAGCGTATTTGTGTTTTTTGTTCTTAATTTGGATTAGATTACGTTGGAATCCTTTGACCCATCAAAGTCTTCGACTTCATCAGCCATCTCGTGCTCAGACAAGAAGTGTGGCTTGAGCTCACAGACGTCTGAGGCTGTCTGTTCGAATTCACAGTGCGGGTATACGTTTCAGTATGGTGATGGTAGTGGCACCTCAGGGTACTATGTATCGGATACGCTCTACTTTAGTTCTGTCATGACGGATGAGTCCATTTCGAATTCTTCGACCTCTGTTGTCTTTGGGTAAGTCAATGATTCATAAGTTGTTGGTCACTGTTTTATTTCAGTAATTAGTAGTGAATGATAGGTGATTGTTGATTATATCAATATTGTGTATTGGTTATGCTTTAATTGGAAGAGGGGATAACATAATTTATCATAGGTGATTAACTTATCATGTTGGCACTTTGTTTTCTGACAGTAATTTTGGTAGATTATGCATATTCATGTATGGTTTTTACTTTCAGGCATTATCATTAGAATTTTACATATCCATTCTGCAGTTAAAATTAGGAATTTTTTAAAAATTTTATGCAAAGTGTATTCTTTGTGTTTGTGATATTTGCTTGCTTTTTTTTTGTGGTAAGTAGATATTTGTTTGTTTGTTTGTTTTTCTTTCACATTTTTAAAATTTCAGTTTATCTAATTTGTATGCAGTATATTCTGTACCTCTTTATGATTTGTGGATAGCTTTTCCAAGTATAAAATAATTATATGGGGATAGAGGAAAATTAGATGGTTTTTTG
This sequence comes from Acorus calamus, assembly GCA_030737845.1. NCBI lineage: Eukaryota > Viridiplantae > Streptophyta > Magnoliopsida > Acorales > Acoraceae > Acorus > Acorus calamus. Next base: position 18,047,177 of record CM060876.1, read on the forward strand.
TTTGGTTTCTATTCCTTTTTCGGTTTGGGTAAATTTGTTTTTTGTGCTAGTTTGTCTTATTGGAATATAGTTATAGTTTCCAATGGATACACAGGAATAAACTATATTTGCTTCTTCTAGATATAGAGATAAGGGTTTATTCTAATTTATTCAAGTATAACTATTATTGTTTATCCATGCTAAACAACTTAGTTTTTGAGGATCAAGTATATTCTTTTCTTATCCACTTGCTTATTTGTGAAACAAATGGGGGCTTTTGGAATTAACAGGTGTAGCAACTCTCAGTCTGGAGATCTGACAAAGCCGGATAGGGCGGTTGATGGAATTTTCGGGTTTGGTCAGAACGGCATGTCCGTCATTTCGCAACTGTCTTCTCAAGGTGTCGCCCCAAAGGTGTTTTCACACTGTCTGAAAGGCACAGACAATGGTGGTGGTATACTTGTGCTTGGCCATATCGTGGAGCCAGGCATCACTTATACTCCACTAGTCCAGTCACAGTATGTTCACTTTGACTTGGACTTCCTAAATTTTGTTTAGCATATGATTTTGATAAAATTATGCTATTCTGTTTGCCGTCAAAAAATTATAAGTTTTGATACTTGATAATAGATTTTGATAAAATCTGTGAATCGTAAATTTCTAGTATCTCAATCCCCCTTTGACGGCGGATTAAGATTTTTATGCTAAACATACTACAATGCAGGGTCTTGTAATATCCATGAACTTAAACCACTTTCATCTTTGGAAACTTAGTTAGTGTGGTTATATAAACCACTTTTATCCTTGGATGGACTTCATTATAATCCATACAATTTTTTAAATATCGAAATTACCTGCAAGTGACATGTGTGTGGTATAAAAAAGAGGAGAGGGGTGATTGATTCATCTATTTTTTTTATTAAAACCTTATATAAGGGTGTTCACTTTTATCTATACCAGTGATTGATAAAAGGTACAAATCCTAATCCATCTCTCTGGTGGATTAGTTCAACCACTATTTGAGTTTCAAAAATGGTATTCTAATAAGGGAGATTTGCCCAACATCTTTACTGTCAAATAGTATTAGAATAACATTTCAGCTTTATAATGTGATTGTACCAGTTAATATACAAGTACTAAAGGGGACCTCATAGATCTCTTTTTTTTCAGAGGCAGAACATTGATAATTGAATTACAATGTTACTTCAGTAAGACTGACTGTTTTTTTTAAAAAAAAATTGTTGTTCAGGCCTCACTATAATTTGAATCTGCTGAGTATTGCGGTCAATGGGAAAACTTTATCAATTGACTCTTCAGTGTTTTCTACTTCAAGCAATCAAGGAACCATAGTTGATTCGGGAACCACACTAACCTACCTTGCAGATAAAGCATATGATCCTTTTGTTAATGCTGTAAGTTTGTGAATTCTGTTTTTTTTTCCTTTAAGCTTGAACCAAGAATAAGTTGGGAATATCATGAGGGTGACCTCATTCTAATCTTCTTCTTTTTAAATAAGTTTTTCTAGAATCGGGCGATTTTAAGACCAGTTTTTCCTTACTCAAATTTTGGTGTACAAAATATCGCCTGGTTCAGATAAAATGGCACCCTCAGGAAGCATACCAACTTTTGTATATTGTATTGTCAAACTTTGTGTGATGTAAATCTTAAAAAGTCTATTGATGACAAATGATCGTTAATTTTTTTCTCCCTGTAACATGTTGGTCTTGGCATTTACAACATTTTATGTGCAGATAATTGCTGCTGTTCCACAATCAGTAAGTTCCGTTGTTTCGAAAGGAACTCAATGCTTTGTGACAGCCAGCAGGTTCTATTTCTCAAACCATGCTTTATTATTAGGAATTTTTAAGAAAATTATTTTAGTGTGATTGACTATATTAACTTTTGTATGCACTTTTTTTCTATTTTCAGTGCAGATGATGTATTTCCTTCCGTCGTTCTTAATTTCGAGGGAAGCGCGTCAATGAATATAAAACCTGGTGATTATCTTCTACAACGGGGCTCTGTTGTAAGTATTTCACCAGTTCTTGATTTTATTAAATAGACATTTTTTTTTCCTTGTAAAGGATAACTTGGTTGCTAAAAAAACACTGATGGAATCTGTTTATGCTTACAGAATGGTGAGATAGTATATTGTATTGGATGGCAGAAAAATGAAGGTAGCGGAATAACAATTCTAGGAGGTTAGTGTGCAAAGACCTCGAAACTTTTTGGAAATGTTGTTCAATCATATGAAATAATTTTATTTCATTACTTGCTCTTAATTGTTTCTTCATTATTCAAGTTGGATGGAGTCAAATGCATGCCCCATTAATGTTACAAACAAATAAACATATTTTGCTTTGTAAAATCTTTCGGATTTGAAGTATTCGGGTTTTAAAATATTCACTTTCGTGAAATGTTAAATTTGAACTGTTCAGGTTTAATCAAAGGGCATGAACTGGACTAGTAATTGTTTGAAAGTCGTCATCTTGTAGTCATTAATGGCCACTTAGTATCAATTTCAAACATTGTGGTATAGAATATTCATTTCAAGGACAATATCACATTAATTTGTCAGTACCTTACTAGAGGCCCTTGAAAATTTACATACAATCAGAAAATGTGCTAATCCATTGAAAATGCCATCGAGTTTTCATAACCTGGCTTAGCTATTTATTTATGCATAATTCTAGGGATAGTTCACCTTGGTTCGACATATAATCCAAATCAGTATCTGTGCTAATTAAGTGGCATCTGATTATTGAATGTGATATTTGGATTCATATGTTTCACATACAATGCCTCTTCTGCAAAATCAATATTCAGATAATCAGATCCAAACATTTTTTTTAAATTAATTTTAGCTTTTTGTTTCAGATTTTGGTTTTTGTGTGTTAAAAGTCAGGAAACTAGTTTTTATGAAAAAGCTGGTTGAGCACTACTTTTATGAAAAAGTTGTTTTTGAATTGTGATTCCAAACAAGACCTACATCTTAAAATTGACATACAATGCTCATTTCTTCTCTCCAGACCTTGTACTGAAGGACAAAGTCTTCGTCTACGACTTAGAGGCTCAACGCATTGGCTGGGCAAGCTACGACTGTAAGTAACATCTCAAGATGCCAAGCATGACTCTTTTTTTTTATCTCCCCATGATGTGTTGAAATCTAAAATAAAAGAACGCAGAGAAGGAGAGTGACATAAAAACAATAATGTAATGAACTTGAAAAAAAATAATGGAATAGAGGATCATATCAATTTAATCACAAGATCAAAAACTGATCACTGATCTGATACCACATTGAGATCTAAACAAAAAGGAATACAGATAAGAAGAGACATAAAAACATGAGACTACATTTCTTCTTCACATCCTAACCAAATCTTTGCCCCTCCAAACATTGGATTTACAGGCTCTCTTCCTGTAAATGTAAGCAGCAGCTCGCCTGCAGGAAGGAATGAATTTGTGAACACCGGACAGATGAACACGAACACTGCACCATCGCGTCCTAATCTGATCCAATTGGGTGTTCTGGCGTTCGCTGTGAACCTCATCGTGACTGGAATTTCACGTTTGTAAATGTGAGATTGATCGCTACGACACATCGAAAATCCATTCTTTATTGGTGATGGAGAGACCACGCGCTCTCACTGATCTTATTTACGTCGCTCGGTGGGAAGCCAGTCTCTTGGTGTTTGTATATTTGTATGTCTCAGTCTTGTTATAGTTGGTTTTTATACGTAGATGGTGATTGATTTCCCATTATAGGTTATATTTGTCCTTTGTATAGGATATAATAAGATGGCTCCATTTATGGTCTCAGAATTGTTGTACACTGAAATTTTTTCATTGATGTGAATGAATGGCCATTCTTTTTGTCCAGTTGCTTGGTTGATAAAAAGAACCTTGGCACAGTTTATATCCGGAAATATGTTAGGGATGGGAGTCAGCTTTTGAAGACGCAACATGTTTTGAATTTTTTTTTTAAGTTATACATTTGTCTAATAAAGTATATATATTCATAAAAATGAATATATATATTCTAACGAATTCATAACTTCTTATAACTTTTTTAATTTAGCATATTCTAGTATATAACTTGTATAATCTAGTACATCCAACACAGCTGTAGAATCTGTCCCACGGCAGTAGTGGAAAAATGTTAAGTATATACTTTAGTTGATGAAATATATTTTTTTATAAGAAAAAATTAATGTACATAATCGGGCCGGGCCAATTATATTTTGTCATATTAAAAAAGATAGGGGTATTTTCGTCACATAACCAAACTCCAACGGCTCTCTGTTCCCCTTTTATGTTTAGAACCACCTCTCTCTCTCTCTCTCTCTCTCTCTCTCTCTCTGCCTTTCGAAATTCGCAAAAACAATTAGGGTTACAGTTTCGGTGGTTTTGTAGGAGCGATTACACGAATTCGTAAGTGGGTTTCTCCGTACACGCTGCTTTCTTCGCGTATCTGAAAGGATTTCTTGATTTCATTGTCTGTGCATAAAATACTCGTTTTTGAAGTTCATGTGTGTTTAGTTCATAAAAGATCTTGTGGAACTTTTGTTTTAATAGATTGTGGTTTTGGTTTTGATGTTCTTGGAAATGGATTTTGTTGTGTTTTATGTTTCTTTGTAGATTGTAGAAACCCTAATAGATTGTTGAGGATAATAAAGTTGAAAGGATGTCTGTGATGATTTGGAAACACCAAATTTTATGTGGGTTATTGTTTCTTGGTGATGTTATTGAAAAAAATGAAAAATTGACTTGAATGGGCGATATCTGATGTGGGTTTTGGTTTAGTGAGGTCTTTTTGAGATGAAGGAATGAAAAAAATATGAAAGATTGCTTATGTGGTGTGATATCTATGGTCTAATAGTATGGTCTATTATTTAAGTATGTGTTTGTTGGTGGTGTTGTCATGGATAGTCCAGGTGTTATGTTGTTTGTTTGTGTGCAATGTGTATCAAGAGTCATGTGTTAGTGGAGTTAATGTTGTGGTGTGTCAGTTATTTGGTCAGTTATTGTCAGTTGTTGTGTTCGGGATTGTGGGGTATTTATATTATCAATGTGAATGGGAAAGCAGCATCTATCTTTTGCTGTCTAAATTTCACCATTGAGTGATGAGGAGAGTTATTGGTTTCTCTCGAATTGAGCCCATTGTGTTGTTGTATTTCTCACAATAGGAAGGAAGAAGAAACTTATCAAGTGATTGTTGGAAAATGAAGCTATTGAATGCGGTGATGGAGTTGGCTTGGCTGAACTTTGGGTTTCATTGAGAAACTGTTTTTGTTTTTTAGTTTCTTTTAAGTTGGTTCAATAGTTAATTGATTTTAATATCTTTTGGTTGTAAAATCGAATGAATTGTTTGAAATGTCATGGACTGAATTATCTCGTAGAATTTGTTTTTTGTGTGTGTGTTTTTTTTATGGAATGGTAGAACCCTAACAAAATTCATTAAGAAATTAAGAGGGTCCAAAGCATACAAAGACACCTTGGATGGAGGCATACCCTAAAAAGTGAGATTAATAGAAGAGAGATCTACTAAGACTCCCTCCCAACATAAAATAATATACCTGTCAATACAAAGTGTTCCCCTTATGAACATTACATTCTTTGCATCCGCACAAAAAGACCCCACTCTTTGCTGAAGCACATCACCAACTCCCAAAATATTTTCAACATACAACTTCTCCCCTCAAAATACATTGTGATTCCAAGTTGACCAAATAGCCCATATCACTGCTGGCACAAGGGATTGTGATATCTTGGGTTTTGCACTACCGTCCCCCTTCTTCTTGAGCTTCCTACCTGCCTCCCACATACCCTCCGAAGAGGAGAAATTAGCATTCAATCCCAAAGACACACTAAGAAGACACCATATTTGCATGGAGGTAGGACAGTAGGACACTGAACCAACAAGTGTTCAGTAGTCTCCTTTTCCACCAAGCATCTACTTTCTATTCGAGCATTTTTATGTGCATATTGAGTGTTTGCTTCTACTATTCTATGTGAGTCACATGATTGTGCAGACCTTATATTGTTTTTTATCAACTGAGGATCAGTAGGTAGGGTGTTTATGTTGCTAAGGAGTTGTTGTAGAAGCTATATTTCATTTTCATAGGCCAGGTTGGGTGCCAGTTTTCTTAAAGACATTAAATAAAGGCTTGCTTTCGAAGATTTAACTGACATCTTATTTTCTGAAGATTCAATTTTTGCTGCCAACTTTGGAACAATTGTTCTCAGTGGCATCAACTATCTCTGAAATTCTTTTTCTCATTCATCTCATTTTACGAAGCTATGGGTGCCAAGTTTACATATTTATGCCAATATAATAAAACATGTATATCGTATCACATAAAGAAGCTCACAGTATTTTTCTTTGTGCACACTAGTTATACAATTTCATGTTTTTTTGCCCTGTTAATGATTTCTGGCATAATCTGAGTGATAAACAGATAGATTTGAAGGTTGATTTGTTGTGCTTTCAAGATGGCTTCTGGTACATATTCTGCTGTTCAAAATGAAAATTTACACATCTACAGAGGTATATACTTTCCACTCGAGTCTAAATATGAAATGTGATTATGCATTGAACTTTGTTTATTTATTTCATTATTCAGAGAATCATTTTGGTCTATTTACAGGAAAGGGTGTCAATGGAGCAAAGGTTGATGTTTCTAAATCTGAGGCAAAGGGCCTGAAGAACCGAAAGGCTCTAGCAGATCTTTCAAATGCTGGAAAACCTATGACCGGTGCCTTAAAGGTTCATTTGAAAGAGAAATCTGCATTACGTGGAAGTGAAACCATCAAGCAGGCTCCAAAGAGAAATTCACTTACTGAAGACGAAGTGAAGAAGTGCCATGAATGGGCAAAGGAAGGAATCGAGCATATCCATTTCACGGGAAATGACTTGCATAAGCTTCACCAAGACATGCAAGAAGAGCGTGAGTCTCTACCTGTCCCACTGTTATCTGCCTTATCTCATCTCTTTCAGTTGCTTATCATTGTCATTCCCTTTAAATGTAGGCGTGAAAAAGAAAGTTCAAAAGGTGATGTCTGCATTGAGTGAGTGGTGTGATATTACCCATGGTCTGGGAACGCCAAGAAAGGTAGTTGTTAAAAATTTGGAAATAGGTTATATATTGCAAGGAGATGAAAGAGTTACGCTGCACATATAAGATGAAATGTTACAGTTTTTTTATAGTCGTCCATAATATACCTTAATGAATTATGACCATTTAATCTGACCAATGCACTTTTTTGGGTATGGAAAATGCAACATGTAGTCAATCGAATCATACAAACTCAGCATTTCAGTTATTCGTTGCGTAAAATCTATTTGATGAAACAATCAATATGTGGAGGCTTTTGTTTTAATTGGACAATTGTGTATGGATTAGTAGAGAATATTGTGAAGCCTCTAGTTCCCTGTTTTACTATCATCACCATGATGGTCCCAATTTTTTTTTTTCAGTGATTATCTGCAGTTATTATCATGATTGCTAATTCGAGTAGTCTTACTATTCAAACTTTTCCTTAACAGTATTTTCAAGTTAGTCGTATCAATTTTCCGTGCTTCTGGTTTAATTTTACATTCAAATGAATAATTGATCATGTACTAACTACCAGTTTCTCTGTGTTTTATACACAGGATCTTAACAAGATTCCTGAGGATGATATCAAGTTTGAGTTAGAGCCAGAAGTGTTTTATCCTCTGCGCAGTTCATGGACGTCCTTTGGTTGGTCTCTCAATCTCTCTTTCCATGTATATAATTATATCATGGGTTTGATAGATGGGACTAATTCACCATTGGAAATCTTCGTATTTTCCTTGTAGGTACCAAAAAATTCGAGGATTCTCTGGAAGAAGAGCCTTTTCAATTCCCCTGCAACAAGGATGACTTGTATGAGCTGAGGCTGAAAGAGGATGATTAAGATAACATGAACATGTGACTGACTCATCATATGTAATACCAGTAGAGGTTTGAAGCACTGGAATTGCAAACACATGTAATTCACTGAACTACATATCCAGTGTTCATGGTGCCCTTTCTTTCTTTTTTTTTCTTTTCTTTTTTTTAAGATTTGTTAAGAAAGCAAGTTTGAACAGTTCATCTCTTTAAAGTCAAGACATGGAGACATCCCTTTGTTTTCCTTGGAGGAATATATGTTGTACAGGTCTCTATGAATTCTTTAATGTTTACATTCATTAAAAGTCTTTATGGTTGCTTGTTAGATCACTTTCCTTCTATCTATTTCAATTTCCTTGGAGGATTGTCAGTTCATTTTACTAGCCTAAGAAATCAAGATAGGTCCCACCTATTGGAAAATAAAAATTCTAAAGGGAAATGGCAGATGGTACCACTCCAATTCATAATTTCTGAAATCAAGTTACAGAGTTTGAATTAGTGGTCAGTGGAGAGAGCGTATAAATGAGAAAAGGTGAGTGGTGAAAGCATATGGATGAGAAAAACAAGTCAAAATAAGATAAGAAGATAAGAAACAGACAAAAAAATCAATCGGATCTCGACAATCCGTGGTGAGTGGTGAGTCTGAATTGGTGGTGAGTGGTGAGAGGAACTCACTTGTGGCTCCTTCAGAATTGCAGTTCCGTTCACAGTTCTCATTGCTTTTCTTTTTTAAAAAATATACTTTTCTCATTGAAATATAGATTGTTATAAAAAGTGAAATATACATTGAAATATATTAGTAATTTTTTCAAAGAAAAAATAAAAAAAAATAATATTCATATACTAAAATAGTGCAATTGTCATAGTGCATGAACGGTTTTCCGAAGACAAATTGCTTACACATGCAAATTTAAGCAAGTGGAGCCATCTTTGATATTGTGTTCTTTGGGGAGGTGAGGAGACTACATAACATTTGTTCGAGTTACCCACATCCTGTAAGGATATGTGGTTACTTCTTGATAGAGCTTGGGGATTTGGATTTAGGGGTGAGTTGTAGATGCTTAGCCACCCATGGGTTAACTTGCCAAAAAAAAACGGAATAGAAGCATCAAGGCAAAAATATTTCGAATGTCTCTCATGCAGTGTGTTGGTCACCTTGGCTCGCCAGGAATGCCACCATGAGCTCATAATGATACTCTAATAATGTGTTGTTTATTAGTTTTGGCCATGACTTCTTTGCTTCTGTCTATTCTTTTGCCTTCTTCTTTTTTTAATCTATTTGGTTTATTTTATATATAGGAAAAAGCTTTGTATCCAGAGCAGAAAGAAACGGGGCTATTAGACGCTTAACAACCAGCTTAGAGGGTTGTGGCAACTAGTCCAGAGGATTTAATCATTTTTTCTCTCATGCAGTGTGTTGGTTTACTTGGCTAGCATGGAATGCCACCATGAGCTCATAATGATACTAATAATATGTTGTTTATTAGCTTGGGGCATGACTTCTTTGCTTCTTTCTATTCTTTCACCTTTTTTTTAATCTATTTGTTTTTTTGTTTTTTAGGAAAATGCTCTGTATCCAGAGCAGAGAGAAACGAGGCTATTAGACCATTAACAACCAGCCTAGAGGGTTGTAATAACCAGTCCAGAAGGCTGTAGCAACTAGTACGCATGACAGGAATCGAGGATTTGACTTCCCACAAAAGGGAGGGGAGGGTGTCCCTACCACTACGCTAAGCTTATGGGGATAGCCTATTTGGTTTGTTATGTTTGGGTAGTTTTTTGAGCTGCTACTCTTATGGAGTGATCAATTTTAATAAAATAAAAATATGGGACTAACTCCCAACATTTAGATAAAAGCATATAAATTTTTCGAATTGTGTTAATAATAATTTTCTAACCACCAACTCCATTTCTAACACAGAATTCTCATTATATTTTGAATAATGCTCTAAACAATCCTATATTTTGATTAATTACTAACCCTAGTTTTTGTTCGGTAAAGTATATACTTTCACTAAAAAAATATATTTTTCATGTATTGCAGACGAGATTGCACATGGAGCTGGATATATTATTTTCAATTCATGTATCTTTGAAATGATCCTTCTTTGAATAAGAAAATCGTTGATTCTTGTTCTTTTATATATTAATCTGTTGAACAAACAATATGATATGATATGCAATTAACATGGGCAATATGTTGTCAACCTACTCATGTCTAGGGCTGCAACTCGGGCGGATTGGGTTTGGGTTGACCCCAACCCGAATTCTAAACTACTCAACCCTAATCCGACCCAACCCGATTTTCAACCCGAATTGGACCAACCCGAACTCAACCCGAAATTAAATAAACCAGCCCAACCCAACCCGACCTAACCCGAATTGACTAACCCGACCCCAACCCAATTTTCAACCCGAATTGAATCAACTCGACCCAACTCGAATTTTCTAACATGATGTGTAAATTAAATAAATCAACTCGACCCAATCCATAAAATTAGCTAGGTTTACCTAAAATTTGGACTACCCATATTAGAAGCTACAGAATGAACGGCCATAATTTTTTTTTAACCATTAGTTTACGGGTTCGGGTTGGATCGGGTTGGGAGTGAGACCAACCCGAACCCAACCCGATTTGTGAGTCAACCCGAACCCGATTTGGTCAACCCAATCCATGTAAAAATCGGGTTCAACCTGACCCAAATTGCAGCCCTACTCATGTCAATATATGTAAATAAAATGAGAACGTAAGATTCCTAGTATTGGCAACTACGCTAAATTAAAATACAACAATTTCCCCTTTAATTGTTGTCAAAAAAAAATCACCATGGGTCCCCCAAACCGCAAAAAAATGGTGATAATTATTATTCCAAGTTTTAACATGCATTGAAATGTCATGCATGTTTCTTTTCTTTCATGGGCATGAATGAAATGGGACAATCCATCTATTAATATCATAACGCAATCTTTATTTTTTAAGCACCAAGATATTGTCTATTTTATTTTTTATGGTTTTAAAATGCATTTTAAATGGGGAAGAGCTGTAAGCTCTGTTCATAGCTCGACCACACATCCCCCCACGTGAGATCAACCACGTAATAAATAGACTCTTGATATTGAATACGATGCTTTGTACATCCAGCATGCGTATAATGCATAATGCAATACACATCAAGATGGATAGGATGACATATCTCTTATCTATTTAAAATAAACTAGGTTAAAAGTCAGATCACTGGACAATGATTTAATATAGCACAGTATGCATCAATTGAAGCTTTAAAAAATTAACTCATAGCATACTAAAATTGCATCATTATAATTAAAACATTTTACAAAATCAGAAAAGGAAAAAAGGGGGGAAAACCAAGCCCCAGTTGGACTCCCTTGTAAAATCAGGGACCACAATATCTTGATCTAGGTTCCAAAGATGTGTCTGTGAACAGGGGGCTCGAAGGTCCTGACTACATCCAACCATGGTTTGTCTATGATCAATAGTGCCTTATTGGATAAATGACCGACGAACAGAACAGGATCCTTGAACGCATAGAATTCGAAGTTCTTCCTGCTCTTGGGCTTGTGATTTTGGCTGATGTCCTTCCATTTCCGCTTCAACTTCGCGATATTGGAATCATAGCAGTTCTTCTCCAATATGGTATCGAAACCATTGGTGAGAACTTTGTCGTCTTCATCCACTGGCAACCCAAAATCGATCAAGCACATTGCCCTGCATGCATGAAATCAGGTCGTAAATAACAAAATAAAGAGGGTGAACATAACAAGTAGGCCTTATATAGTTATATATAGTCCTATATTTTCTAGGGCATTGTTCCCATATACATCGATCGGTGTCCAATGAGGTATATACACCAGACAAGATATATACTTCATTGGAAATTTTTCAGTTTTTCTATAACACGTCCATACAAATAATTGGGGAAAAAAGTATATAATCCATTTTCTATAAAAAAAAAGTATTGTCTTATTAAATGAGGTGTACTTATTTTTAAAAAAATCAAAACATGTGCGGACTACATTTTCACTTTTTCTAACAGGGCATATGTTTCGTTAGTTGAAACATGTGATTTTTTTATTATTATTTGTGCAAGGAGGTATATACAATTAGATCATTCATAGAATATATACTTCATTTTTGTATAATGATACATGCTTCGTTGCATATGTATACTCCATCAAAAAAATCAAAGCATGTGAGTACTGTAAAAATGATTGTATACAAGACTCATATTTTCCTTTCTATAAACATCCATGTCAGAAACCCCATCACACAGACAACTTTTACAAGTAAACTCTTAATAAGATTTTAAATCTTCTATTTCATTGAATTGTATAGATGTTATAGTAAAAGAAGACATCATTTTCCTTCATGCCGCCCCTTCAAACCAAAGCCTAAAATATCCACATTCACTAAAACTAAGATGTAATGTCATTCCCTCCCCACAACAAACACAAAAAAATAATAAAATAAAAATGTGTACCTGGCACTGTAGACGATAACAGAAGAGCTCGATGAGGGTGGAAATGTAAGTCCTATAACCTCCCCCGGGAATTCTTGAAATCTTCTAGGAAGAACAAACGTATTGCGTCTAGACCATTCACCTAGTTGTTTGGCTTCCACGTCAAATGCATAGACCTTGTTTGAGGATGTTGTGATGATTAGTATGTTGTTCTTCCCAGGGGGAAATCCTCCAGCAGTAACAGAGGCTCCATTTAATCGGGATATGAACCAATGTTGCCTGTCTTACAAAGATGGAATCATGTCACAATCTACAGTAATGGCAAAGAGACATACACATGAAATACAGATTGAAAACTGAAGCAATATTTAGCAAGAGACATACACATGAAATACAGATTGAAAACTGAAGCAATATTTAGCAAGAGACGTACACATGAAATACAGATTGAAGACTGAAGCAATATTTAGCAAGACATACACATCAATACTGTTTTTCATGTTCAGCAAGATAAAATTATCATGCATGACCTGCAAGAATTTCCTACTCTTATTAACTGAAATAACTGAACACTAACTCTCAAAAATGTACATGAACATGTCAACGCTTTGTTTTTTAAATAAAAAAAAGTGTTGATGCTCTTTAAAGAAAAAGCATAATGGCATTAAAAAATTAAAACTTCTGTAACACAAATAGTAGTGCAATATAATTTTCTCAAACCACTCTACATTTCCACACACACATGAATTGACGCAATCATTAATTGACTTGCTAGATGTCATGTACTCTTTCATGTCTAATGGAAGACCAAAACATAAAGCATAAACCTGAAAGAAACGTCCAATCTATTGTACAAAACTCAAAAGCATCAAGATTGGCAATAATCCTCCTAATGCAAGTTTTCAAGAAATTATACAAACATAATAATACACATCAAATCATACTCTACAACAATCGATCTGAGATACAGAACATTTATATATAATATAAGTTATGAGACTAAAGTGCCATGTATGCTTCCTTTTTTTTGGAAAGAGGATAACAGCAATTCAAATTAGATAATACGACCCCTCGAACAAAAAAAGCAGATGAGGGATCTCTCAAAGAACAACATGCCATGTACACTATTGATCACCTCTAATTATAGTGATCTTTATTTAATTTATTTAAAAATAGACTGCCAAGTAATGGTAAATTTTACTTTTTTCCACCAATGCAGTTAATATGTTGCCATTTTTCATCCTCATCATATTAGTCGATAAACAGTTTAAGACCTTTTTTTTACTTCTAAATAGAACTGTTGTGAGTTAACTCTGGTGGCAGTATTTTAAAAAACCAAGAGAAAAGGTAACATGATCGAAGAAAAACAGTAGAATATCAGAGGGGAAAACCTTGATAATGATGGTTGGGTAATGCTGGTTGACCCACTATAGTGCAGATCCAAAGAACCGATTGAATTAGGATTGGTGACAGGCAATATTAGAAACAACACGAATCTCACATTGCATCATGATATTAAACTACTCATTAACCAAGATAATATCAGTTAATAACAGAAAATGAAAGAGGCCCTACCTTTGTGTCTCAAGATGAAAAACATAAATATCTCCAAAGCAATTGACAGCAGCTAGCCATTGTCCATCCGAACTAGTGAACATTCTCGTTATAGGAGGTTCAGCAGGAGGAAACTTCATATCATCAACCTTTCGGCATGGTTCAAAGGTATGCAAAAGTTCTTCTTTATGCACATTAACAATCTGCTCAAGCAAGAATAGGCAAGCAATCTGGTAAGTTATCTCAAACAAATCAGAAAGCAATTTTGCTAGGAATGATTTGAAGGGGTTAAAAAGGATTCCAGCAGATCTGGAATTTAAGCTCACACTATTTTGCAGAACTCTGTTCATTGCTCAAGAATTTTGAAATGGGCTCACACAACTCAAAACCAGGGTAGGGCAACAAATGGGCACTGACTGATTTATTACAATTGTATCGATTTAGGAGGTATGTAGGGGTGGTTCCGTAAAAGAAGAGGGGATTGTAACAAGGCAGAATTTGAAGGCTTTGTCCCACATGCAGTGTGTTGGGCAATTTGGCTTGTATGCAACAAACCTGTTTTTCAAAAGCAATGCATATATGAGAAAAACATATGAGCAGCCATCACAACCTTGCTTCAGGTGTGGGTTACGATGCTCCTAGGTGTAGGCTTGGCACCCACAATCATGGGAGTTAATAGGTGACAATTTTGTTGGGTCTTTTTGGGTGAGCAGAGATCCCTCTTGGTGAATTTAATTTTTTTATTTCTTTTTTTGGTTTTTTTGGAGATCCATCGTCTCATTTTGTTCGGGGGTGTCATGTTCTGATATGAAAGGCTCCAATATTTCCCAAAAAAAGTCTTAAGGAAGCTTACATAAATCTTTTTGTCATGACCTGCTAGAATTAGGTGAGATGAATCGGCACTGAAAATCATACAATGCGCAAAAGGAAGCTCCTGCGGCAGCTTCCTTTTACCGACAGTCCACCTTTTACTTCTTACTTCATGCTTCAATTCAAAGAGGTTAGGTTTCACGTGATCAGAGTAGGCAAAAAATAATCCTGTACTGGATATAGTGCTGCTAATTATTTTCCGAGATCCTTTGCTCTTGACTCGAGCCAGTAATTGGGTGGCTGCGTTCTTTCCAGAACCTGTAGCCTCAGCAGTATTCCTTAGGCGGATGGGTAAAACATCTACTGAGCATGAGCTCTGAACCATAATTGTTGAAGCACCATCAATTGCTGTATTAAGCACCAAATGAATGGGCAACCGTTGCGGTGCAGGACATATATCATGAGGTGAGAACTTGGTGAACTCTCCGGCAGAATAAGCAAAAAGTTTTGTGTCATCACCAGCCGATATAAGCATAGGACACCCATTTTTGCCCACTTATGGTAACTATAACTGATCGGCTTCTGCCTTCGACGGGACCTTGATACCTTGTCATCAGAGGATGAATCTGGGAAGAGAAGATCACAGTTAGATGAAAAGTGTAGAATGGACAAATGGAAACTGAACAGAATTAGATGTGGTTGTTTATCCTGTAAACCTTGTTCGCTAATGGGAACTGTCAACGTTAAGGCCCTGACATCATGAGTGTGAGCTCTAACATAACCAACATACACCCATTTCTGAGTGACTTCAGTAGAAGACTCATTTTGTTCAGAACCAAGCATTTCATTTGAATGCTTGTACAAAATAACCTGAGAAAAATAAAGCATAATTTAAGTGACCAAGACAGTGAGTAATACTGAATCACCTTAAGCAGAATAGGTAGACATAATGGATCTGTCATTCAATTAAATACTACATTTAGAAGATAACAACGACTAGTGGTTGATGAGTAAAGGATGCCTTTCTCAAAAAAAAAAACCGGAGAAAGTCTAGTGGCAAATAGTATAGCATTAAGATAATCAAATTGAAAAAGTTAGTCAATAGTTATGAGATATATGGAAACATGAGTGATTAACTGTTTTCTACACTCACTCTCCAATATCCCTCCCACCCTCAAGCCATGAATAATATCATACAGATTCTCCAATCACCACATTATTTCCAGGTACCCAGAAGAACACACATCTTCTTTGGCCAGGATCATCTTTAGCACTCCCTCGTTGAGCCCCATCATGTTCTCCACACTTCTGATGTCTAACTGTATTTCTTAATTAAGAAAATTGTGTTAACCTTTCATTTAAGATAGTCTAGCAGAACCCTTGTCTCCTTGTTCATGGACATTTCTTAATAAAATTGCTCCAATCTTCATCTCAAAAAAAAGAAGATAGTCCAGCAGAACCAAAAGGAAGTATTTGTCAACTACATAACCTTCAAATAACTTATAAAGGTGTGGCGGGCTTGAGCATGGAGTAAATCAAACTCCAGACATGAAAAGACCTATTGCATTCCAGGAGGAAGTGTTCAACAGCCTCTGGTTCATTAAGAAAAATAATGCATATACTGGTGAACCAGGATCCTCTTCACTGGAGCTACCATAAATCCTCTGCACAGGAGAAACTGAGTTTTTTCTCATGAATTGCTAGCCTATGCTTTCAAAAGGGTTTGACAGAACTCGAACT
Organism: Acorus calamus; assembly: GCA_030737845.1. Taxonomy (NCBI): domain Eukaryota; kingdom Viridiplantae; phylum Streptophyta; class Magnoliopsida; order Acorales; family Acoraceae; genus Acorus; species Acorus calamus. The sequence goes on from CM060876.1 coordinate 18,063,654, forward strand.
TTTGCATTGGATGATTTGCAACAATTTGGCATCAGCTCTGTGGACTATGCTTTGCCACAGGCTTCAGTGCAAAGTCATGCTCACTCGAAGTTCTATCGTATGACAGATCCTTGTGCCTTCCACCCGAGCATTCTATCTTCTGGCCATTTCCCGAAACCATCTGATGTACTTCACCATCCAAACCACATTAATTATTTAAATTTATTTCCCCAAAGATGATGAGAAATAATAACGTATTTTTTCCTGCATTATGATTACCAATTATTTCGAAGAGTAATCCAACATCAATGCTTCTACATTGTTCCTCGCATGGACAAATCTCAATATATTCTTAAAATGTGAAAGCCACAATCATCCAGAAATATATGAACCTTTATTGATTGTGTAACTTTTGCATAGTTTGGAATCCATAAGCATTCATAGAAGAAACACAAATGATACAGGCAATTCAGAAGTTCCATACTTGCCCATCAGAACCGGCTGAAAACACTCTATTGTGACTGGGAGTTGCTGCCAGGGCATTTGCATCACCGTTGTGGAAGGAGTGAGCCTGCAAGAGAGCCCCCTTGCCACTGTCCCAGAACTGAACACTACCTGTACTATCTGCACTGACAACTGTCCCATTCCTGAAACAGAAAGGTTAGAATGAACCATATCAATATATGAAACAGACCATTCAACTGTTCCCAAAACAAATGATGACTGCAAGGCCAGCCCTGAAAAGTAGTATGCTATGTGTTCAATTGATTTTTATAAAAAAAAATCAAAATAAAATAGGGATAAAGAAAAGTAAATAAAAAACACAAATTAAAAAAAGGATAAAAATAAAAATAAATCTCAAAAAATAAAACATTTTTTTCCTTTTTGGATTTAGGGCCCTCTGTGGATGGGGGACCTAGGCGATCACCTTGCTCGCCCAGAGTTAGCCCTAGATGACTGGGAAAAAAAGATAGCTCAAGAGCCAACATAGATAAAAGCAACACATTTTATTGTTACCTTAGAGAAAGCAATGACCATATACAAAGTTCGGGCCCGCTTCCTGAGCCTCCAAGCCCAACTGTCATCCTATATATTTCATGGCCCGATATAGCATCCCAACATCTTATGATCCTATAAATGTGCATGAGAGTATGAGACAGGCAATCTTAGAAAATATAGTGATAAACATTGAACACAATTAAGGTGACTAAGGATATGTATATTAGACAGGCAAGTTGTTAAATAAAAAGAGGATCAACTGAGAAAAATGGGATGCCTTGTGTTAATATGAGTATACCATTGTATTCTTCTAGTTTCATGGAGGACACAAGCCATCTCAGACAGCACATTTTAGTTCTATCCTTGAAAGACAGAAGTACCATTGGGAAACATACAAAACAGGAACCCATTATGTGGGCTAGTCTTTATTTGGTGGTGACTCCCCTGATTAATTAAATCAAATGAAATCCTCTTGCACCAAAGATGAGGGATCTCCAAACAAAAAAAACACTTTAATATTTTATCAAAGTGAATTCTGTTCATTGTTCCAAGTAGTAAACTGGTTGTCCATCCAGGCATACTACACCACCTTTCCAGCTTTGGGTTGCTAGGCATCCACGCCAGTCCTAATTGGTAACCTGTTAGGTTTTATTCCTAAAAAATCTCAAAAAATTCCCTGTTTAACCACTGTCAAGTCATTTAATCAAACGGTTGCCTAGTCCCCTTAAATAAAGCGGACCAAGCTCAATTTCATGTAGGTATCTGCTTAATCCTCATATAACCCTGACTTTTAGAACACTGCAGGGATATATTGAAATACAATGGATGGAGGAGACTGGGATTTTCACTGATTGATAAAAAAACAAAAAAAAACAATAAATTTGACAGTTCCTGGGATGATGGAAGCATATTATAAAGGTAGTAGATAGAGTTGGAGATTGAGGTTGAGGAACCAAAAAAAAGTTGCCAGTGTGGTAAGTTCGAAGGATAAAATGGAAATAAGAGAAACCGTGTTGGTGTATTTGGACTGTATGATTGGAGAAGGGTGATCAGGATAATGACAGGATGGTGTAGAGTTACCAAAAGGAATGATTATGGCAAATCAGAGACAATAAAGAAAGTAAAAGAACTATCGAGATGAAGATGGAGATGGAGAGGAAGATGAATTTAAGGAGAAATAAGAAGAGGTGGGTTTGTTTGTTTTTTTCAGAAATGGAAGGTTGATGGCCTCAAAAAAACTAAGCTGTGAGAAATAGAGAAAAAAATGCAAAGACTTCATTAAATTCCCCAACATTTTCCACATCAGATTTTTTTAATGGCATATTTTCTCATACCTTCAAAAAAATTCATTAATCATTTCTAGTCTTGTGGGAATCAAATATCCAAAAGAGGACAGCCTTCAAAAATGCTTCACTAGACTCCAATCAACTTCCCATGCAAGTTGAATGAAATCTATTAATGTTAGCCCCACATTTAGCAGGACAGAACTGAATATATCAGAATGAGATCTTGGGCCCTTGGCTGTAATTGATAAATTGCCAGTGTCTTAAAGTGGGCATAACCGATTGAATGGGTTATTGAGATTGATAGCCAGTTACGAAGTTTATATGTTCTGATCCCCAGTTCATACTAGATCTAGTTGCATTATTACAAGTGTTTGTGCTCCCAATTATTACTGTTGAAAAAATCAATGCAACATCCAGAAAATTTTGCATGAAGCGAAACAGCTTTTTTTAAATAAGAAATAACTGAATCACCAGTTTCACAGGGAAAAAAAGACACTTCAAAACGTAATTTGCCAACAATATACTTACCCATCACTGCTTCCAGAGAATATTTTTTCCGCATCAAAGCTCCACGCGACACTCAGAATGCGACCTGCCAATGAACCCATAGCCAAAGATATACAATGAAAAAGAAGGCAGAAGAACTCAAAGGTAGAAAATAAAAAACTATATCCATCTCACCGCTAACCCTGGGCAGTGATCTCTTATATGTAAACCCATCAGAATCTGAGGCAATATATATACGTACACATCCATCATCGCAGGCAATAGCCAAGCATCGGCCATTGCTCTGAACTGCTGAAGAGTACAGTTCATCATCGTCATCGTCAATCTCGCTAGAGTCGCCATCATCATCATAATCTTGATCACTGTCTTTATTATATGCGTGGCCCTTCATCACAGTCTGGTGCTCATCATTTGCACCACTCAACAAATGTTCAGATGGCTCTACAGCCATCTGCCATATGGAGACTCCAATTGAATCTAGTACAGTCTAAGTTCCAGGGAAAAGAAAAAGAAAAAAAATCGTTAAAGATTTAGATAAGCTATGACAAAGTAGACTGCATTCATCCTTTTCATGCAATAGAGAACAAGGACAATTCAGAACCCTGCATAATTCTAAAAAGTGTGTGTAACCCTATCTCTGAGGATCATTTAGGCCTGATTATACTATTATTAGCCACTCCATTGACACCGGGTGAGGAAGAAAAGCACTAATTGTGGTTTGAGCCCCATTGTTGATGAATTTTCAATGGAAAAACAAAAATACTATTAAAGCTTGCACATACAACTTCAATGTGTTTGAGTGCAAGATCCATAAATGATAAGATGCTTCATGTGATTGTTTACAAAGGACAAGATCCTATCTAAAGTGAATCAGAATAAATGGACAAATGATGGCAATGTGCTATGTGAGTTATGTAGAATGAGGGCACATCTTTTCTTTGATTGCAGGATAAGTGGGATGGTGTGGAACAACGTGATGATGGCATTGAATGCTCAAGACAACTTCGAAGATACTGACAGAATATGGGAATGATCCAAAAGAAAAAAAAAGGTAATCACAGAAAAGAAAACTAAAAAACTACTAGCTTCCATCTTGCATGCAGTATGCTGTATATTTGACTAATAGCACATCCCCACCCACTCCAAGTGTAAGAATCTTTGTTGGGCTTGAGTTAACTAGTGGAACTCAGTGAGCTGAAGCACTTTTGATATAAATACTTGGCTAAGAAAGATGTATTCATAAACAGAAAGCAATAGGAAGAAAGCATGCCCACCTCTTTAACAAAATCCTGGCTTTATCATTGCTACTAATCCCAACATTCCATTATGAATAAGGGGATTCAATACCCAATAGGTGACATCAGAACACCGAGAATCTGCATGCACAATCCACTTTGTTTTACACATTAAGTTCTCCTTTTATTAATAACCTCATCATCTTAAGTATGCATTGTGCTCTAATTTCATCAAAAACCACTCTGCTGATCTCACCATCCAAAACCAGCATAACCCAAATACAAATTCACATATTCTTCTCAGCATTATCAATTCCCCAACAAATTCAACAAATCAGAGAATACAACACAATAAAAATATAATAAACAAACCTTCTGCGTCAGCGAGAAGAGGTCCCACTCGGACACTGACCCGTCGATGCTCGAAGAGAAAAGCCGACCAGAGTCACCGCTCTTCGATCCGCAGACACACCAGACCAGCGAAGACACCCTCGATTCAGGGTCCCCTTGTATAGTCTTCAACAGCCAAAACAATAAAAATAAAACCTCAATTGAACATCAATGGAAACACAAGTCCATAGAGAGAGAGAGAGAGGGAGATACGAGCTGGCAGTGCCAACCGACGGAGCCGGGGGAGACGATCCAGATCTCCAGTGAGCCGTCGGCGCGGGCGGCGGCGACGTGGGACCCGTCGGCGGAGGATGCCAGGGCCGTCACCGACGAGGGCCTCCACTCATCGGCGGAGGCCCGGTTCCGGTACACCTGCACGCCTTCCATTCTAAGAAACCCTAATTTGGACTACTCGTCGTCGTTGTTGCATGGGCATCGGACGGCGTCGGCCGATTGAGTTGGGGTTTTTCGGTGGGTTTTGAAGCGTCGGCGGGGTTTTCGGTTGGGGGAGGGGATTTTTAGGGTGAGAGAGGGAGATGTTTTTTTCCTCGTTTAAGTTGGCCCGTGAGAAGAGGTCATCTCGACCGTTGGATTTTGATCGGACGATGGTCCTTGTTCAGCTTTCTTAGTTGGGCCTCGGTTTGTCGAAATGGACACGCTCGGGTGGAAAATGTCGCGGTCTTTTTTTCACATTCCAAAACTCCGATGATATGTTTTTTTTTTTAAATAGTAAATATAGATACGTATATTTGATAAAAAAATATAAATTATTTTATTTTAAGTTGAATGAATTTATTTTTAATAAATATAAAAAAATTAATAAGATATATGTACACATCGTTAATGTATATATTTCACTATATTTTTAATCAGATATGTAGGACTATATTTTAGTCCGTAAAAAAATTAATCGTAATAGTGTCATGCTCGTATATATGACAGGATCGAGTCTAGGCCGGTTATATCATGAAGGAGGGAAGAAAAATATTGTACTATATTCATTTTACAATCTATAACACATATCATACATATTTTTTAATTCTTATCTTAGTATAAAATCAAATATAATTAAAAACTAAGAGTAAATTTAGAAGAAAATGTTACAAAGGAAAAATTTAAAAATTTAAATACTTTCGCTTAGTATAATAGAATAGACGTCTTGGATTTGGCATACCTATATGATATTCAGATATTCATACTAAAATCATATTCTACCCTTCTTTTAATTTTAAAAATTGACAAATAATTAATATCCCCATTAAATCTCGATCGCCTAATTGAAAAAATTAGTTAATATCTTGATGTCATAAATTGTTTGTATTGAGAATTGCACGAAAATTCATAAAAGTTAGTTAAGAATTCATTCTAAACATAAAAATAACAACCTTCAAAAAATAGGAATTCAAATTCAGAATTTGATAAGATAATTTATCTATAAATTTGGAATTTAAATGAACCTCTCATAAAGAGAGACTTTTATTTATACACAAACACACAATCATAAACAATTGTACAAATCATATATGATACACTACAATGCAAAAGCATTATCTTAATTTAAAATAAAATTCAGATTATGGATCCATAGATAAATTTTCTTCTCTTCTCCACAAATTGCAAAGATGTTTGTTTTCAATATTTTGAATTTGAAAATTAAAATATCAAAAAGAGGTTGAGAGAAATCACATATCACAATCTGAAAAACAGAAAAATATTTAAGGGAGTAAAACTTAAAAAAATAAATGTGAAGTATAAAATGGGCCATATATATTTTTTTCTCCGAGTAGTTTTTTAAAAAGAAAAAGAAAAGAGAGAAGGAACTCATATAAGCATTGTATCTTATATTAAAAATGGAATTATACTATATGGGGCTTGTATAAATGCTACAGGATTTTACCTCGTGGATGTGGTTAGTTAATATCTTAAATCGAATTTGATAAGATAATTTATCCAGAAAGAGAGACTGTGATTTTATGATCTTTAAAAAGAGGTTGAGAGGAATATTTAAGGGAGTAAAACATGATCTCATGTTTGTTGATAACTTCTACAAAAAAAAAATTCTAATAAGGGATATCAAAACTTCAGTTTTTGACCCAGGAGAACAATATTTGAAAAACAAGAATCAATAATGATATGGATCGAAGATGACATAAACATCGACAGATTTGTTGCTGAAAAACACTAGCAACATCAGTGTCATATCCGATTTTTACACAAAGCAGGGATGCATAAAGCTGTGCATGAAGGAGATTAAACAATGCAACATTGCTAGGATGCTCTACATTAGGTTCGAGCAGAGTCAAGTCCCAAATGATACGGTAAAAAGCAAATCCAAGCATACATAACTTGCATGCACATAGCACACAATGGTCCATGGTTGTTAAGTCAAGTTCTTTGTGGCCATAGCACAATGGTTCAATGTTTACTTGTGTTAATGATAGGTTTTGGGTTCGAGTCTTAGCACTTATCCACCTGTTTGTTAAAAAAATTTCAAAAGAATTTTCTATGGAACCGAAACAAACAGACGAAGGTAGTCTTCCCAGCTTGATCGTTAGATCAACCACGGGAGGTCCATCCGATATCAAAAAAAAAAAACTTACAGGCACATGGGCGTAACATGTTCAAAGTGGAAGTCAAGCCAGATCTGCGTGTGATTACAGCGTGACTTGAGATTGTGTGTTATTGTTGAGTTACACAATTTTCACATTGGCTTGTGTTAAGTGAATTCGTACTTCCTTGAAGGCTTGAACTCTTTTAAAAATTTGCGTTATGTAACTCTGCAACTCCACATAGCAAAAATGATCAGTAAAATTTCATGAATTTCTTCCTCGGAGCATTTACATTGCCGATTTGTCAGATTCATTAGATTGCATTTGCTTTTCCATGGATCGACCATTAAAGATCTTGTGTGCCTATATCATACAGCTATAAAGAAATCACATTGGAATGACACTTAATTGACATGATATCTAAGATTTTACCTTTGATTTAAGAAAACTAATATCAGTATCTTATAAAAAGATTTGTTTGATGCAGTTTGTTAGGATTATTGAAATTTATTTTTATAAATACATTCCATAAATAAAGATGTTTCAACGGATAAGTGTATTATATAACTATGGATTATTAACATAGAAATTTGCACAGTTTTCAAAAAAAAAAAGAGATTTGCAAAGAAAGGTTGAGAGAAGCAACTAAGAGACAGTAACTCTGTAGGCGTTCTATGACTATCTTGTAAGTCATGTAGATGCTCTCCAATTTTGTTCCTTAGATGTAGACTTTGATCAAACCAGATAAATTTTGTGTTTCTCGTGTAATTATATATTTTTCACATGATATCATGTTTGTTAATGGCTTCAAATTGTCATGGGATAAAAAAAGTCACAACCCTCACAAGCTTATACATGTTAAAGTTTCATTGAAAATTGACGGAAACCTAATAGGAGAAACCTAATAGGATCTAATATTAGTTAGATTCTTATCTTCCTAATACTGATTCATATTCAAAAGGTCTCATGAACTATACATTAAAGAGACTTCATTACAAAAAATGTAAAATATATGTATTCAATTCAAATGAATATATAACCATCTCTTATAAAAAAATATACTTCATTACCGAAATATATACTTCAAAAAAGAAAAAATCAAAACATGTGCAAGGCCGCAAAAATAGCTGCAAAAAAAGACTGAGCCTAACATTTTCCTTTCTTTAAAAATAAGTGCATTGATCAGTGATTCCAAAGCAATTCATATGTATATTTAAAGATCAATTGTAGTAAGTCTGTAGTCCTCATATTTTTCAACAAAAATACTGCTAAACAACTAACATTAGAGTAAAGTCACGCCTCATTAAGAAACCTGCAGAAAATCTCAGCTGCGGATCACTCGAGTTCAGAAGAAAAGTTGAATAAAATTAGATGCAAAATATCAGTACTGGAGTTACAAACTCCAGATTGAAATTGATTCAAGAAGCATAATATGGTCGTAGAAAAGAAAAACGCACAACACATTCATACCAATTGATGGCATTCATGGCTCCGTAGATGTCTCAAGATATTTTCCCTAACCACCATTCCACGACTCGTAACCTGGTCACAACTCTTCTCCTCGTATCCAAGGTCATGATGAATTGACAGAGGAACATCGTCACGCAAACCGTCTCCACTGTCAATAATGATATTGTGAAGCAGACAACAAACCAATATCACGCTTGGAAGCTTGTGTTTATCCGGCCTCCACATGACTTTATGCAGAATCCTCCACGCCCCCTTCAGCATCGACAATGCCCTCTCAGCCATCACTCTAATCGCCTCATGTTTCGTATTGAAAAATTCGTTACTTTCATCATCATTGTATGGAGTGATCAGCCATGGAAGAAGAGGATATGCGGCTTTACCCACTATGAACTCACCCTCCAAACGTTTCCCGCCTTCACAAAGCTTGTAAAAGCCCGAACACTTCAAGAGGCGGGAGACTGTCATGCTCCCGGGCCAACCCGTGACTATATCAAGAAATCTTGACTCGTCGTCTACTATAGCTTGCAAAAACATGCTGTAATTGCTTGCTTGATCGCACCAATCTTCAGAAGTCTCGACTGCAGGGAGTGTCATGATGATGTGGGTGGCATCGATCGCTCCACAGCAATTTGGGAAGCCGAATTTGATTTTGAAGTTGGATTTGATCTCTTCGATTCTGCTTTTTTCAGGCCATTTGAGGTGGTGCTTTGCGCGTTCTTCCATGGACTCGATGAAGCGCCAAGTGACTTGGGAGACCGTGGACTGGCCCACACCGAAGGCTGAGCCAACTGAGACTTGGGATTCCCCGGAAGCCAACCTTCGTAAGGCGATGGCGACTTGTTTTTCGACGGTTAGGAGTCTGCCTTCGATGTTTATAAGACCTGATGGAGGCCTTGATATGAGGTCCTCCCTCACAAGGGAACAGATGTAATCAAAGGTTTTCTTGGATACCCGAAAGAAATATTTGAATCCTTCTGCCTCATCGGAGGGTACTGCGGGCTCTGCATGTTAAGGCGATAGTATATTTTCAGTAACATTATTAATAACTTTAGTCCCGCATGCAGTTTGTTGAAATATTTGGCTCACATGTAATAATGTATTTCCAGGGATAGAATGATGTATATGGAGAATATTTGAACGAGACTAAAGTTTATTTGAGGGGTGGAGCACTTCATTATCATTATGGGGGAGGATTGAATGGAATGTAGTGTGTTTTGTTAGTTGTAGTTATTGGGGATCTCTTTGTTTGGTTTCTGTTTCTTTTTAAACTATCTATATTTTTGTTCTGTGAAAATCCCTTGTCACCATTGTTCAAGGGACTTCCATTTTGATTTAATCTAATCAGGGAAGTCCAATCCTCAATCACCAAAAAAAAGACAATTTAATAGCTTGGGACTCAAAAATCTTCCCTCCCACACTCATTTGACACTTTGTAGCTACTAATTATTGACTTTTAAAGGTCAAATTACTGATGGAACATCACCCAAATGCTAGTTATAGTGGAGAAAGACAAACAACTACCAAGAATATGATAAACACTGCTAAAGCCATACTTTTTAAAAATAGTATGCTAATACTGATCTGTTTCATGTATGTTTTCTAAATTGACAAAACAATTTTCATGATTTCATCGAACTATTTGAAGCAACAAGAGATTTGTTCAAAGAGCAAAATTTATGACAAGTTCTTGATATAAAAGTATCAAAGGGAAAAATAGAACCCAGCGAAAATTAAAAACAATCAAATGCTTTTTGTTACAGAATTATAGAACATATGCTTCACAGTGCTCATTCCCATAATTGACCCAGAAATTTTTTGGAAACATATGTACAGTTGTTTTGTTGTATGAATTAGTTGTATGATACTTTGGATTCATTATATGTATCATCTTTCAGGAAAATTTGAATTCTGAGACATATAAAACATAAAATGGTTGCATTCTATCTATATATGTCTTCAAAGAGGCAAGACGACCAAGAGTAGAGGTAAGCTGGTGACTGGTAGTTACTAGTTATATTAGATTTAATACAATTGGGTCTCTTATATAATACTCAGGCCTCACTGACATGTTAAGAACTCAAGCAATTACATGACATTGATGCGTTGAATTATCTTTTTATTCTTATAACACATCCATGAACTTATTGATCAGCTTTTTTCTGTTAAGGACTGAGACTCGAACCCAAGATCTCATTATTGCAATTTCTGTTGTCATAATTGAGCTATGGGTCCAAGCCCCTGGTAATTTAGAAGATATATTACTTAATATTGGAGGCAAAATCCCGTAATAATGAAAAACTTGAATCATCACTATAAATTTCAATTTCATCAGCTTGATTATGAAAAGTAGAGAAGACCTCCACCAGACTACAATTCTTCCTTTCATTTCTTATTTAGTCTAGAAACTTATTCACCACACTATTCAACCATGAATCACATAACAGGAATGTAATTGAAACTGTAAAACAACCTCTTAATTACAGGGAGCTATAACTTTTTTCCACAAATGATACATCTATAAATCTTTGAAATAATTATATCTCACGCTGTATGCAAACAGAACAATCAATGTCTGCGAATTATGCAAGCTTGCTCCCCTCTTAATCTATTGCTATATATCATCTTTCATGATATAAAATCAGCTACCCAAAAATAAGCATCCAAGGAATATTTCAAATCATTTTAAATTTACTGTATTATCAGGCGCGTAGATTAAATTCATACTGACCATATCAATTTGATAACCAATGCATAGCTGATCATTTAATGGATGGTCAAATGAGTAATTAAAACCTACGAATCCAAATAGCCACAAAGGAAAATCACAGCGTAGAATATCAACAACTTCACTTAATCAGTGAAATTATATTATAAGTGGCAGAGACCAATTTAAATCATGCAATCAAGATCGCGAAAAGCAAAGTAGAGACTGCATTGATCCATCAATACTTAATTCAATATCTGATGATGGATTGCTTGATAATGAAATGAAGAACAGTATCGGTTAACAAATAAAACTGAAACAAAGTAACACTAAGCAACCCAAAATCATGATTGAATCCAAAAGGCCAGTGAATAGCCTATCATTTGATGGGTGGTCAAATCAGCATAGAACCACTGAATTCAAAAGCCTCATCATTTTCACTAGATCAATGAAATTATATTTTAAGTGGCAGATATCAATTTAGTTTCATGCAATTGAGAATTGAGATAACAAAAAGCAAAGGTTCCATGCCATTGATCCATCAACACTTCCAATATCTGATGTAATTGCCTGATAAATGAAGTGAAGATGAGTATCAACTAAATTAAAACAACGTAACACTAAGGCAACCCCAAATCATGACAGATTCCAAATACCCCAACATTTGATGGGTGGTCAAATCGTAACTAAACCTCTGAATTCAAACAGCCAAAAATGAAGATCAAATCATAGAATATCTCAACATTTTCACTTGATCAGTGAAAATATATTTTAAGTGGTGGATCCCGATTCAAAATCATGCAATTGAGATAGCAAAAAACAAATGCTGCCTGCCATGGATCCATTAACACTTCCAGTATCTGATTATGAATTGCCTGATAAATGAAGTGAAGATGAGTATCAACTAAAATACTAAAACAAAGCAACAATAAGGCAACCCAATATCGTGACAGAATCCACATAGCTAGTGCACATCCTATCATTTGAAGGGGTGGTCAAATCAGCAATAAAGACCTCTGAATCCAAACAGCCACAAATGCAAATCAAATCATAGAATATCTCAACATTTTCACTTGATCAGCAAAACTATATGTTAAGAGGCAGACAACAATTGAAAACCAAGCAATCGAGGTCAGGAGAAGCAAAGTAGAGACTGCATTGATCCAACAACACTTAAGACAATATAATGTTTGCTTGATTGATGAAGTGAAGATCAGTATCAACTAAAACAAAACTATGAAAAAGTAAATCCAGGGCAACCCAAAACCATGACAGAGTAGACGAGAATTCCAACAAGCAACATCAGATTAAAGGCTCTACCTTTCTTGAAGGGTTCTATTAAACCACCACTAAAAATTTCATGTGGGCCTCTCCATTTCCACGATTATATCAAATAGAAATCACAAATATGGATCACCCACATAAAATTATACTAAACTAAGCACGAAGACCTGAAAAGAAACCCAAAGAGACATAAAATACAACAAGTATCCAATCAATTGGACCCAATCAATGAAAACCAACAAAACCCAAATAAAATCTCACTTTATTATTCATGAAAAACCAAATTAAACTATAAAAAAAAGTGTCTCTCGATACCAGAGTCCGAGTTCTTGAGCCAGAAACAGTTCCACCAATCTGATTCGACGGTTTTGGAGTCCACAGAAGTGCTGACTTTGGTGCTGCATTTCGCTGAATCAGCATGTCTACGTTTGGTCTTCTTGGATTTCTTCGGAGGAGCCATTAAAGCACGAAAAATGTGTGTGTGAGAGAATAATTTAAGAAAGCTTGCTCTCTCTCTCTCTCTCTCTCTCTCTAGACATGTCCTTCGATGTCTTTTCGGGAAGGGAAAAATCCAAATAACCCCCTGTACATATAACCCCCTATAAACTGCCTAAAATCCATACAAGCCCCTGACTTTTTTAAAGTCCACATAACCTCTAAAACACATATGTAAATCTAAATAGCATATTAGGTTAAATTTTCTTTGACATGTTATGATTATTCTATCTAGTTACGATGATTGAAAATACAGCGTACCAAAAATTTCTACAATTTGAGAACCTTCTATAAATAATGTTTTTATCCTTCTGAATAGATTTCAATCAACTAAAATTTAACTCTAAAAGTTATTTGGATTTAGATAGATATTTTTAGGATTATACAAACTCTATAAAAAGATAGGGGTACATGGATTTCATGCAATTTATATAGAGTTATTTGGATATTCCCCTTTCGGGAAAACTTTTATTTTTCGTTTTATGAAAGGTGGGGGCATTTTGGGAACGAAAATTGTTCATTGTATGGTCTCACGTGACATAAAAACACACTTCTTGGTTGATTGCACGGTTTCATAGGCGGCGTAGTGATACGTAAAAGGACTGTTTGGATGGCCGGATAAGCGGTCACACTTTTTGATGCGATTATATTAAATTATTGAACATTGAACATTGAAAGAGGGACGCTATTATCGAAATGGCACTGTTACAAGCAGTCCACTTATTTATAGCCTATCATGTAAAGTACATGACATTATATTTAGGTTAGGTGTTCATTATTGTTATCACTCTGCTTCTAAAGAAATAATGTTTATATCTATTTATTTTTTATATATAGTTTTCTAACCATTCAGAACTTGTCTCCGCATCCTTCGACATACATACTCTCAGTGGTGGCTCTACAAATTTTCATAGATAGTCATTATAATAAAAAAAATAATGAAAAAATTTAAAAATCTACTCTCATCATTTATATACAAATAACATAAACTTTTGTTTTGAATATATAATAACTTACATTAATAAAAAATAGACCACCAAAGAAAGAAGATCAATGATTTTTAATGTATAAACTTTTACAATTATCATCGACGAGATTTTATATTTTATATTCATTGCATATTAATTTCATTATCAACGCTATTGAATATGTTTTTTTAATGTATGTGATCAAACAATCATTTATCAACGCATTAATCTTCTTTCTATTACGTGATCAGTGCATCTCTGTCCATGCTTGGCTAATCGGTGAGTTCACCGAGGAGAGATTTTTTTTTAAAAATGGAATAATGGTCCCACTATTTTTCATTGGAAGTGGGTGTAGAGTTTTTAATAGGTATCTCGGCCGGTTTGTTTCAAAAGATCAAAATGATGAGCTAGTAGTGAGTGGTTTGTTTAAAGAAAATATAATGGGTGAAACTCTTGGGTCAAACTAGAGGCTTGTTTGTTTTTTAAAAATAAAAAATAAAAATTGGTGGGGTCAATTGACCCCACCACTCACAACAACATAGAGTCGCCCCTACATACTCTATCTAGTCAACGCATCATGTTCATCCCCAACAATGAAATAGATCAGCTCCTGTCCAAATTGTCTTTGACGCAATGGTCAGGACACCCCCAATCTATTGGGGGAGCAACTATCGAATCCTATCGGTGGTGACATGAGAAAAAAATAGCACTGATACACACAGCCATAGCTATAGGATTTCAACATAATATATGACTCAATTTTTTTTTTCACAATGAAAAAAATACACTAATGTATCTCGATATATACAACATTTCATATAATAACATGCATTTCAAATGATGAGTATATAATTTTATAGAAAATAAAAAATGAGCTGAACTGCAAAACAGATTGTAATCGGGTATGCGTATCTTTTCCGAAATGAAATACAACGAGTAGGCTGTGGTTATGGGCCTTTTCCCACTGTTTTATTTGGGTCTTTGTTGGCCCATTATCTCCCAACGCCTCTTCCCTTGTGACACATGACTTACATATCCATCTTGAGGATGAAGCTTTGCATGGTCATACTCATACCACATTACGTTTTATTCACATTTCGAATGATGAGATTTTAAAAAATTAATTAATATGAGAGATGTATAAAATATATTTGAAAAATATGCATGATGCATATGTAGAGAAGTGTACAAAATAATATAAAGATTGCAGATAAAGACACCCTGTGATGCTAACAGAATTCAAATGCATGGATGAGCATGTATATATTCCAATTTCAAGAGGTGCTAATGGTTGCCCGACTGATATGTTTGTATCTGAAAATCATATTCAATATTGTTACAGATCAAAAATATTCAACACACTATTCTAATATAAAATTGAATCATCTAAAAACCTATTTATTATATTTATAATTCCAATACATATTTTTTATAAAACATATTCATTTCAAAACTATGG
Organism: Acorus calamus; assembly: GCA_030737845.1. Lineage (NCBI taxonomy): Eukaryota > Viridiplantae > Streptophyta > Magnoliopsida > Acorales > Acoraceae > Acorus > Acorus calamus. Next base: position 18,078,979 of record CM060876.1, read on the forward strand.
ACATGCAAAAGAGAAAAGTAATCTGTATGGCCCAAAAATAAGACACACCCATAGAGCTCCACGTGCCGGCGGCTCACGACCAAATCGCTCATCATTAGTGGATCCGGCCTATCAAAACCCCCGACCCAGTCACAATTTATGAAACTTGTTGACTTCATAGGATATGCAAATCCAACAAATCTGGGGTCATCACAATACTGATCCACTAGGATTGCATGGATATGTGATTAGTGAATTAGTCAACTCCTGAATCTTGATAAATCCAGGTCATTTACAAAAGAATAATGACTATGGATTATGCAAATCTAAATTGTATGAGACTTATCCCTAGAAGCTGGGATCCCATCTGATCCATAGGGATGTGATCCCCATAAGATCTTAGGAATTTTAAAAACACTATAAAAAAGTTGATTCCCGGATGTAAAAGAGCAGGGGTTGGGTGCGTAGTCAACCCATAGAGAGATTTCAACGTTCAGTCACAAACAAATTTTTTCAGTGTACCCTAGAGGGAGGGAAGCCGGCAATACTAAGGAGAAGATTGGGAGGAGCGGAGTCGACGGATCGTGACGACCCGAATCCCGAATCCAGCTAGTCAATTTCTGCGCCTCCATTATCCCACTCAGACAACGTATTAAAATTTATTTGTATATAAATACACCATCTCCGATGTCCTTTTATTATGTTTCTTTTTTTTTGACAAATGCTATTAGGAATGACATGAATAAAAGCAATCCTGAACAAATATATATGTGATTTGAAAATAACACTTCTATTTAAATTAATGATCTAGAATGTAGATCAATATTACTTTATCTATTTTAAAATCTTATTCATAATATGATAACAAATTATTTTGCATGATAAGATTTCTGAATAAGATTTCAAACCGTGATGAAATACTGTTGAAGACGATGTATCCATTTTAAAAATGTTGATAATATGACAATGATATTTTAATTAAATCAAAACAAAAAACTTCACTGTCATTGCCATTTTGCATGAAAAATTTAAAAATGATAATGCAATGTGACATGTGTGGACTAGTCAGATGAATAGTTTAATATTTTTGAGAAATATTTATTATAATTAAGAAAAGAAAATGTTAGATTCAGTTATTTTTACCGTCTAAAACTCAATCCACACATGTGTTTTATTTTTTATTTTAAATAATAAACACCATCTAATGAGATAAATGTTTTGATAGAAAAAATGTATCTCGTCCCATTTCAAATTGAAATAACTCAATTTTAGCAAGTATAAAAAAACCTAACGAGGTAGACAATGTATATGGTTTATTAAATTTTTAACAAGGTATATAAAACTGTATTTTAGATTGTGAAAAAATTGAATATAACAGCGCTCATTAAGAAAACAAACCTATTGGGTACATGGATTCATACCATTGACAACGGGTCAAGAAGCGTCTGGCCAGACTGGCCCGTAAAACTTAGGCCTAAGCCAGTTCAGGCCCAATTTTTCTGGCTAAAGGGCCTAGATTTTTTTTTAATTGTATATTTGATTTAAAGTCATAAACATATATTTTGATAGAAAAATGTGGATAGAAAGAAATGATGACTAAACACTACTACAAGGTCTGAGCCTCATTCGGGTTGGGTGGGTCGGGGTTGTGGGGTTCATATTATATGTTGATGACAGCTGATAGCTTAATATATTTAATTTATTTTGTCATTTCTATAATCTTATATATTATGATAGTGTAACATATACTGTATTTTAAAAAATAGACGATTGTATCTTAATATACACTTCAATTTACATAACATCTCGTACTTTAATAGATTAATATATACTTTTTGTTTAAACTAATAAGAGCTGTATATGGGCTACAGACGGGGATGGACATCATTTTTCAATGTTAATACTTACATGAAATCATGGATCATTATTATAACCGGACAATGGTATAAGCCAACCTTGGACATCAATGCAACAAACCTAATTATAAAGGAAAATGATATATCTAACCTCTTATACAGCCCCAATTGTAGTTAGGGTGCGGTTATTACCACCCCACAACTTACGCAACCCACCCCATTTTCAAACCCACCCAACAACTTTTTTAATTTTTTCAAACCAACCCCACTATATGTACTTAGTCATCTACAATGTCATCCCACCCCCCTTCACTTTCCCCTGTTCCTCCTCTCTCCATTTTCATTTTCTTTTTACCTCTATCACTGATGCTCCTCCTCCATCCTCCTCCGCCAGCTTGCCTCATCAATGGCCCGCCCCGATCGTGAAGCGTGAAGCGTCTCGGTTCACCCGATCATCATCCTCTAACGTTAACAACCTTCATCCAAACCCTAGGTATGAGAAACCCTAAGTTTCTTTATAAACTCTATTTTGTTCATGTTAAAATGAGATTATTTGATGGTAAGTTGTATGTATTATGGTTAATATGCATTGTTTGATGGAAAATGACTTCTACATTTGTTGGGAGACATAATACACTAGTATCTTGTATAGAAATTGATGGATTGGTAGTTTATTTTGCATTTTGGGTCTCTCATTTTACATTTATGGAATCTTATGATTGTCCTGTTGTTATTAATCTCATCTTTATCTAACATGTTTGTTTTATTTTGAGTTTGTTTAATTGTTTTATTAGTAGTAAATTGTCTTAGGTAGGCAATACAGTGCGTAAATTGATGAAAATAGTAGCTTTTAAATGATGTTTGGAATTTAATGATATCAACACCTATCCAATTTTTGCCCCTCCCATGGTGATGATTTTGCTTGTTTGATATATTCTTTACATTTTTTTTCATGTGACTTCAAAGTCCATATATGAACTAATATATATATTTGAGGGGAACAACTAATCACCATCAATGGTTAGTTTGTTGAAACAATATTAGCAAGAACCTGTAATACCTAACAGATTGATCAATTCTTTTGCTTCTCAAATAAATGTATCAACTTATTTTCAAACAGGACAAAAGCACTGATCAGGTAGAAGTGCTTATCACTTCTTACAAGGTAACAAAACTGAACCAGCAAAGACTGATCATCAAATTTATATACGAAGGATTTTACACTGCACATATAAGTGCAGGTGAAAATTAGCCTTGTGTTGGATTCATCAATACTTTCTGTAGAGGCTTGCTGATGGCTTTATCTTTGTAGCTAACATGGAATTTAGCCTTGGCTAACAGCCCCTGCATGTGAATTGCATTTAGTTATGCGTGAGATAAAAAAAAATGCCGTAGCAAGCATATCAGAGGGATGAGAAACATTTTCTTTTTACCTCAGTATCAAATTCTCCTGATTCCACTGAAATATTTATGTCAGTAATAATCTTAACAAGATCGAGAAGCAGTTTCGGGCGATCGACAGCCTCAACATATAACAAACTGCAAAAGGACAACAATGAATTGATCTTATGAGTAAATTATTTAGAGTTTGGGTTTAATATTAACCAATCATGATGTGTGTGTGTGTGTATGTCTGTGTGAAGGGGGGGGGGTATGAAAACAACTATGATATAAAACTAGTTATCAGAGCCAAAGAATGCAGATGAATGCAAAAAAAGAGCATGTTGTGTTATTTGGAATGTAGATGAATGATACATACAGGGGCCAAGAATGACATGAATTGATATTCACTAACTCAATCCATCATTGACGTCTCAGTTTTATTTATATTTTTCTCATTTTTCTCTTCATGGCATGAGCTACCATCTCCATGAGAAGATGAACGGCACTAGAGTTAATGTCCACTAAGAACCACCTATCAATTGATTATATAAGTCATTTCCTCTTATGTTTTGCAAATGATTCACTTATGACAAATTGAGATTATGACCACTAATGTTGCTAATAGAAATTTCTCAATGAAAATTAGATAAATATTAGACTAACAAAAATATATGATGGGTTATAAAAAAATTAAAATAAATTTTGCTTTATCATCATCCTTTTTTGCCACTTTACATGTATTCTTGGATTTGAGGAACTCTATACGCATGAGTAATAATTTTTTTTCTAATGTAGTATGGATCCAAAAAAATAATACAGTTACCAAGTTTAGAGATCTTCATATGAGGATTGGGTAAGTTCATACACATAATATTACTCAATCATTTTATCACAATGTGATTATTAATATGGTTGATTTCTTATTGTTGTAGCGTTTTGTGATAGCAGAATATTTGCAACCACTAGTACAAGGGAGGTATGCTTTGGGCGTTTTACAGCTTCATATGCAACATGTAATTGACTATTGTCAAGATAACACGCCTCTTCCTACTTCAATTACTTCAGACACAAAAACTGGGATTGGGTTACGTCGCAATAAGAAAGAGAATGATCATTCTTCGCAAGATTAAGCCCATTGTGTCGACAGTTTCTATAGAATATTTTTTTGTTTGAACATCTGAATCAAATGGGCCAATCATATGTTGTATATAATATTTTGACTTGGTTTGTACTAACTGTGGTTTGAAGTTTCTTAAACTATTTTCTTCAAACTACTGATTCAAATATAGCATGTACTTGTTTTTCATATGATGGCTTCCAGGTTTCGAACTTAGTAAATTCTGGGTATGAATTTTAAATCCCCAAGCTGCAATGTGATTCCCTTGGCTGTTTTGAATCTTGTTTCATGTTGGTCAATGTAGTGCTTATTTAGAACCATGTAAATTTATCAAAAATGAGTTTGAAATGTACTGGTTAAATGAAATGTTTTAAGCAATCATTTCTGTCGACATTAATACTGGTGAATCAAGCAGAACCAAAACAATGTCGATATTATACAACTTACACTAGTAGTGTCGACTTATCCAGGTTCAAAACAGTAGGTCCAACATGGACTTCGACATCAATAGTGTCGATATTATAAAACAACTTTGACATTAGTAGTGTCGACTTGTCCAGGTTCAAAACAGTAGGTCCAACACAAACTTTGACATCAGTAGTGTCGATATTATGCAACACCTTCGACACTAGTAGTGTCGACCTGTCCAGGTTCAAGACATTAGGTCCACCATAGACTTCGACATTAGTAGTGTCGATATTGTACAACAACTTCGACACTAATAGTGTCGACCTGTGCAAGTTCAAGATAATAGGTCCAACACAGACTTCAACATCAGTAATGTCGATATTATACAACACCTTCGACACTAGTAGTGTCGACCTGTCCAGGTTCAAAACAGTAGGTCCAACACAAACTTCGACATCAGTAGTGTCGATATTATACAAAAATTTCGACACTAGTAGTATCGACCTGTCGATATTATATAATATATTTTGAGGGTGGGGAAGGGTAGGGGTGGGTGAGGTTTTTCTGGGGTGGGATGGGATGGGGTGGTGTTGGTTTCTTATTAAACATTAAAAGTGAATATTTTAAGGGGTGGGGTGAATAACTAATGGGGTGGTAATAACCGCACCCTTGTAGTTAACCATGTGGTCAGCCTTGAGAATATAAATTTTGATTGGGCCTTAGACGAAATTAAAAAAAAGGCCCCATGCGTTATTGCAAAACAAATTTAAAATGTTTTAATCTTGCACACTACAAAAATTATAACATAGATATATAGTATTGTACAATCATTTAAATTAGAACATTATACATATCATTTTGACTCAATAAAAGAAATTTTTTTTTAATGGATTATGAAATTTAAAAAAATTAGAAGAAAAAAACATATTTAAAAAGATGATTTGAATATTATATTATCCAATCACATTGGGAGAGAAAGATGGATTTGAGAGACATAAATTATTATTTAAGGAAATGAGAAATTTTAAGTTTGATCTGAGGAGCATCAAATAGATCGAGAAAATTTGTTGGATGGATTAATTAAAGTGACACATCTCACTATCTATTTTATTAAGTCCGTTGAATAGATGAATCTTGGGGTTCTAGGCAATTGCCTTTGTGGTATTGACTCAGGGCTGACTCTGGTCAACACCAGTTTTGTTTTTTTGTTTTTAAATCATACTTTTCCATCGAAGTACGTGTTATATGAAATGAAGTATATACTGAAATACATTACTCCACTGATGTTTTTTTTTTGTTGAGAACACAATCTTGAGAACACCTCAATGTTTCTTGCAATTGATCTTAATTAATTTCATAGAAATGATTTAGTGAAAGTAGAAATTGCCTTGGTGGTCTTGACTCAGGGCCGACTCTGGTCAACATCAGTTTTGTTTTTTTGTTTTTAAATCATACTATTCTATTAAAATACGTGTTATATGAAATGAAGTATATACTGAAATACATTACTCCACTGATGTTTTTTTTTGTTGAAAAAAAAATATTTTGCGTCATATACTATGATATTATAATATATATTACGCTATCATGACATATAAAGCTATAAAACAAATTGCGTTTATCAACACTCAATTATAAATAAATATTTTCATTCATGACTTATCTAGTTTGGGTGTGCAGGGATCTGATATGGGTGCAGATGGGGAGAGGCTCCCGTGCCCCAGACCGAGCCGGGCCGGACTTGGGCTAACGGGCCGAACGCCACCCCGAGTTGTGCGCTTCGTTCTCCTCCCACAACAGCCCGATATTCATAACTTCGGGCCATGTAATCATTACATCACGGTCCATACGAACCCACAGACGCTTAAAAATGTCACAAAGAGAACCATCCGTGTTAAAAAACAAAAGCAAAACCAGATCTCCACATCGCATCTTCGCATAACATGCCCTGATTTTACCACAATTTGGAACCGAATCAGAGATCCAGAGATGGCTTTCATGGCGGTTCTCGAGTCGGATCTCCGCGCGCTCTCCGCCGAGGCCCGGCGGAGGCATCCGGCGGTCAAAGACGCGGCGGAGCACGCGATCCTGAAGGTCAGATCCAGATCCCTCTCAATTCGGACTCACTTTTGTTTGTGTTGTTTTTGATCGGATTCAGAGATTCGATTCGCTGTTCCTTCTGTAGCTCCGGACGCTGTCGAGTCCCGGCGAGATCGCCCTCAACGAGGACATACTGCGGATATTTCTGATGGCTTGTGAGGTGAAGTCGGTGAAGCTGAGCGTCATCGGCCTCTCTTGTCTGCAGAAGCTCATCTCCCACGACGCCGTTGCTCCGTCGGCTTTGAGGGCGATACTTTTGACTCTTAAAGATGTGAGTCTCTGATGCCTGCTTTTAACATGTTCATTGAATTTGGCTCCTGAATTGGTTTATGTGGTTGGTGTCTTTTAGAAATACTACTTTCCAACTTATTCAAAGAAGCAGCATGTGATTGAGAGACCAGGAATGAAATCAAACAGTTTTTGGACATTGCCTTGAAACAATTTGGATCGTTGAAACTGATAACGATACCAAATACTGTCTTGTTCATTGTCATAGGATGTTATACGTTTCCGTATACTTAATTATCCTAGTGTTGTTTAAATTCACGGGCTCGTAGTGTGCCCAGAACACAGCTTCCATTCAAGGAATCATAGATGCACCTAGGCTAGACTTGGGTTCCCTCCTGTCCTTCATCAGTGTGGCTATGGAAAGGGGGGACATTCTTCAGCTGATCCGTCCGGATTGAGGAAGATAAGGGCGGTTGTTGGATACTTTCGCAAGTGGAAGCCGTCTCATTGCTTAGGTGCCTGGGCTCAGGGCATTGGTCAAAGGAATGTAGAGAACCAATGAAGTATAGGTCTTGTTGGAAACTTGGCTATCAGAGCTTCACTAAAATGGTTGGTTTTGGAGTATTTGTATCATGTGGAATGAACATGTTTTCTAACATAAGAGAGTGTATTTTGAAAATACATGGGCGTCTATTTCCTCTCTTCTTCACGACTGGGTCACATTTATTTTGGAAGAAGGAATACTCTCTTCAATCAGGGGGGCTAATTGGTTTGGGAGGAGCTGATCGTGGATTTTCTTGGAAATCTTTTGTAATTTCCTTTTCCTTTTGTATCTTTATTTCTTCTCTCCTCCTTTACTAATGTAAGGAGATCTCTCGTCTCCTTCTTTTCAGGGGTTTCTTTTCAATAAGACTCTCCTATCTTTTTTTATTTATTTATAAAAAAGGTGGGACAGTGAGGTCGTTTCAGAAGGAAGTGTTGAAACGAATGTCGTTGGCCAACGATAATTGGTTCCCTTTGGTGGAGATCCCTCCCTCGGACACAGTCGCTCAAAATGAAGATGTCCCGACTCACAATGTGATTGGGTTTTGGGAAGGAGAAGATGAGTTTGGAGAATATTGAGATCAGTCTCCATTGAGGTGGAAGGGCATTGTGGTTTGCCAGTTTTGGCGTGTTAGTCCAACGTCAATCCTCCTTATTCTTCCTTCGTTAGCTACTAAATAGATGCTCAAAAACAAGGGTAGGATCAACACAATTGCAAGTTCCATTTCCCTCTCCCATCGGATTGTTGATCTGAGGCTCTAGAACCAGAGAGGCGGAATCTGTTGGTGCAAATTAGAGGAGTTCCCCTATTGCGGAGGGATTTCGCCTCTTGATGAGGGATATCCCTCATCTCATTCATTGAGGGAGTTTCCAGAGGATGGAGAAGAGTTTCCACCGATCAAGGCATAAGTCCTGGCCTATGTTGATCGCCCTCCGCCCAACGGGAAGTTGATGGTTATGTCTGAGGACCTTCATTATTGGGTGGAAGTGAAGGTTCTAATGTCTTCATATGTAGACATTAAATTCCAACCTCCCCAAGGACAGCCTAAAGACCATTGGTCGGTCCCACCGATGGGCTTGGAGAAGATTAATTGCAAATTCCCTAGGTGATTTGCCCGAGATTTCTGTGACGATTTGGTCATTCTCTGCCCCAGGGTACCTTCTAATGCTCGCGCGACACGTGGAACACCAGTTTAAGTAAGAAGAAGACGCATGCTCTTATTCTAGTAAATAGAAACTATACAAATTTCAAATCCCATCTGAAACGTATGTACCTGGTTAATACATGACAAATGCGGGTGATCCCATTGGACACAAACTGGCTCCCTTTATCGTATGTCCATCGTGATTGATCAGATTCCATTACACCTAGTGCATGATAAACATATCACGGTGGGAAAAGTGGATGGTAAGAATACAATTTTTTTTTTGGGGATAACATTAGGTTGAAGCCCTCAATATATTAAGCAGTGAAAGGCCAAGGATTACAAACAAAACAAGAAAATAAATATAAAAGCATCGTGGACCCACAGTAGAAGAAGATTCAACCATGGTCCAACAACAAAAAAACCCTGCGCCCTACATGCATATCGTCAATTTTTTTTACGATCTGAAGGTATTTGTTGGCGATGATTGTGTGTTGGTTCCACGAATTCCAGGTGTACAAATGGACAGCCAAGAGGTCCCTCAGCTGTGCAATGGAACAACTGCCACGCGGTAACATATGGTGGCACTGGTCTCCTCCCAATCCTATTGGAACGTGGTGGGTTCTAATGGATTTGCATCTCACAGATAGGGTGGTGGTGGTTTTGCTCCTCTCCCTTCTCTTTTGAGACATGTGGAAGGTCCGAATGGAGCTATTCCTCGCTGATTGAATGATGTTGATTTGCTAAATATGGGACATTCAACTCGAAAGGTATTATGAGGATTTCGGGCTTTAATAACTCTATATACCTTGGCCGGACCCATCAATGAATCATAACGTTCTATCTAAGGCCATATTGTACAAAGTGGGCTGGATCTGGTTTAATCCAACTCTCTCAGGTGTTTTCTTGATTTGTTCATACATAGGAGTGGTTTGATCTTCCTCACCGAATTCTTCCTCAAAGTTGATGATTCCTCTATGTGGAGTTGGCAACACTGTGCTTTCAATTTTATTTTATGAATGAAGCACCATCTCTCAAATGTTCTCTACATGTACCATCACACCCTTGAACAACACTTGACTATGCATGAGCCAAATTGACCACACCATAGCTGAAATGAAAGATTAGGAGATTTCGCATGCGCTTTCCTATCTTCCTTCTTCCTTCTTCCTTCTTCCTTAACCTCTTTCCTACTTCCCACATTCCTTCCAGTGTCTAGAATTTCACCACCACCCCCGTCGCCGTACTATGCAAACCCCAAATATGTTTGGCCACTGGGAAAAGAACCAAAAGATGCTCCGTAGTCCCATTCTCCACATTACACAACTTGCAAGCCACGTCATCATTCATCCCATTTAGCTCTTTAGGTCTTGGTTGACATCTTATTTTGGTACATCAATTATATGAAAGCTTTGACTTTTAATGATACCTTGATTTCCCACACCTCCTTTGATTTTTGCAGCATCTCCAGGTTCCTGCCTCTCTCTCGTCCACTACTCATAGCACCTTTGGACAGAAAATCCCTCTTTGGATTGGAGGCCTCAAAACAACTTGTTTTGGATCTCCTCTTCTATCACCACCCCCATATCATGCAATAGAGCTGCACAACAACCTGCCTCATAGGCGTTGAGGTTCCTCCTCACCTGGATCTCCCAATGTCAGCCCACATCCCTGATGACCCAAAATTGCCTTACCACACCTTTGTTTTGCAAACCAAATAATAAAGCCTGGGGAATTTTACTTTCAATGGTCATTGCCAAACCAAACATCCTGCCAAATGAAAATGCCTGGGGATTTTGCATGCTTTAGTAATATCATCATTAAATTCTGTGGAAACTTATAAAAAAAATCTACTAAAAATTTGCAGGTCGGGAACCTTATACTCTTATCGAAATTGAGTGCCTGTCATTGATGATTCATAATAAATGAAAAACTCATTTGGATTAGGCATTCTTAACATATTGATGAATTTATTCTTGTTGCATAGTTAATTATTTGTCATAAACAAGGAGTTTTGAGCTATTCCTTTATCATTATGTATTTATGTTGTGTGTTTTGGAGATGTGTCCAACCGTCCTTGTCGAGGACTATTAAAACAAGATATGTCCAAATTTTATTACATCAAATTAAGCATAACACTTGATGTCCCTGTCCTGCATGACAAATATCCATGTCATTATTACACACATGATTGCACAATTTGATCCTTTTTTTTTGAAAATTGGTAAGAACTTTTATTAATTAAAAGCCCCGAACAAGAGGAGACGAGGGATCTCCAATCAAAAGCAAAAGGAAAAATCTGATTAGGAGAAATCTCCCAATCAAACAAAATTACAACATTAATTCCTCCCAAACCATGAAGGACCCATGATAGATGAAGGATTTCCTTTTGATTTTTTTTATCGTGACTCTTAGATGAAATGTCAATTCCCAGTTGCAAGTAGTTTTCACTGAAGTTGTTTTTAAATATATATTCTTTAATAATAAATCCATGGATTCTCTATTTTTGACACCCTGTTTCTTGTACTTTATGCAGCATGCTGAAATGGCAGATGAGAGTGTGCAGCTTAAAACCCTTCAAACAATACTGATCATATTCCAATCGCATCTTCTTCCCGAGAATGAGGTTATTGATTTAATCCTTGGGTACTTGCTATTTTTTTTCCTTTCCCGCGTTTTGCTTTAGGAAGATAATCATCCTCATTTCTTTCAATATTTTGACTATCAATGTTTCTGGTGATTATTTAATTTGTGATCCTCCAAATATTGATACAGTGAATGTAAGCAAGCAATAAGTTTGTAAAGAAATTTCATATTGTTTCAACCATATGTTTAATTAATGTTCAGATAAAGAGAGTAGGATTCATATTTCATGATCCTACATGAATAATTTGTTTTGTGCTTCATATTTTTTCAACCATACGCTTCTTTAATGTTTAGATGAAGAGAGTAGGGTACATGATCCTACATGAATGACATGTTATGTGTTGGTCGCACAAATTGAGATTATTTCAAGTGATTGACTTCATAGCAGTATAACTATAATATTATAACTGGTTAGCTATTTCATTTTTTTTCAAGATTATTTCTTTAGATTATTTCTTTCCATTGAAGTATTTTCCCATTTATCCTCTGCTGTGGTGGACTTGAAAAGATTCAGACTTTTTTTGCCCAAGAAACATGATCAAAATTCATTACTGTTTCATATCTGAGTGTGATAATTAAATCAAGGAATTGCCAACAATTTTCAGGATAATCTGGCACGGGCTCTAGGTATTTGCCTCCGGCTCCTTGAGCATAATCGATCTTCTGATAGTGTGCACAAGTAAGTTAATTTTTGTCAATATGTTTTAAATTGATCAATTTATTATACCTATATCCTGAGTAACAAGTCTTTCGTCCAGTACTGCCGCAGCTACCTTCAGGCAAGCAGTTGCTTTGATATTTGATAATGTTGTTCGCGCTGAGTCACTTCCTATTGGCAAAATGAGTTTTGGGAACCATCTTTCTCGAGCTAGCTCTGTCATTGATGATGTTAGTCGCAGCATCAGTAACTCGAAGTACATATCTATTCTCTATAGTTATTTCATTTGACATACAAATTTGAATATAGTCCAGCTGACATTCTGCTTCACCAATTTGTGCATCAGATTATTAGAAGGTGATATTGTTTCTGGAGGACCATCGTCCTTGCGCGAGACTCCAACAAAAGCGGGAAGACTGGGGCTCCGTCTGCTAGAAGACCTGACAGCTCTTGCTGCAGGTGGATCTGTATGTGCTTAGTAGAAACTAATAGTCTTCAATTAAATACGTTGCTGCAATTCTTTCCATTAGCCCTAAAATTGCTGATTTTGCAAATATGTTCCCACATTACTTATTGATCTCATCCAACTTCTTTGATTAGTGTATATAATCTATGTTCTACAGCCTTCCAATAATTTGATATCTCCTTACCAGGCAACATGGTTGCGGGTCAATTCTCTTCAGCGGATATTTGCTCTTGATATCCTCGAGTAAGAACCATATCTACTTCGACTATATCACCTTCATATCTAGGATATTGCTTATGGGGATGATTTCTTGTTTTAAATGTTTTATTTGTCCATCTAAATTAGATTCTTTTAACTTTCCATCCCAAACAACTTGTAGATGATGATTTTCTATTTCTCTTGGATAATTTCTTGCATGTAAGTATTTTATTTATATAATTAGGATGTAACAACATTGAAAAAGATTAAATTTCAGTTAAAGCTATGCAGCCTTGATTTTTTTTTTGAATAATCAGTTTAATAAATTTAAATTAATAATTTGTTAGATTTATAAATTAATTATAATGTGTCAGTGCAATAATTAGTTGATTAATATATTTATCAATTCAAAAAATAATTTCATAAATTTAAATTTAACATAAATTTAGTTGAAATACCATTTGCAGTTATTTATTTTTTTAAGTTTATTATTTCCTTACAAATATCTGATGTCTTTAACTCTATATAACTTTCAGGTTCATTCTTTCAAACTATGTCTCTGTCTTTCGGACTTTGATTCCGTATGAGCAGGTTGTTCTACTGCCACAGTTTTGATAGGGATGATTCTTCTAGCAAAAATCTATTTGTGTTGAGTTTTTATACTGAGTTCTTGTGGTGCTATCAGGTCTTGCGACATCAGATTTGTTCTCTTCTCATGACTTCTCTTCGGACGAATGTTGATGTAATTCTCTTGTTCTTGAGGTCCTGAGTGATATACCGGATTTTCCCATCTACATGCTATGTTTAATATTGTGTTTTGACTCTCATTTTGTGTTTCGTAATGTTAATTCAGCCTGAAGGTGAGGCTGGAGAACCCTCATTCCGTCGCTTAGTTCTACGATCGGTAGCCCATATTATCAGGCTTTATAGTTCAACCCTTGTCACAGAAAGTGAGGTAGGAAAATTTTGCTTGCATATAATACATTACAGTGGTACCACATTATCATATATACTTTAGGAAATATTGCTTGAACAATGGATTCCAGCATTACACAATAAGGAAATGAGTTTACTTTAGCATATATTCAGTTATTTTCATGCTACTTTTTTTTTATTTGTGAGAGAAAGGTAGAAAGATCCCCCGAACAAAGGAACGGGGGATCTCAATACAAAACTAGTTAAAACAAAAGGAAAAAGGAAAACATAGGGGAACCATTCAAACAACGCTTCCGGCTTGTTGCCTCCTGAACCATTGATTCCCCATAATGATGGATTATTGGCGACCTCCAAAATTATAGTCACTCAATCCCTGAGGATCGAGGAAATAGCCGCCCATGTGTTCTCCAAATAAAATCTGGTTTGTTAGAAACTTAGAACACACATTCATTGCCAATGAGCCAAATACTCCAACAAACCGCATGTGGAACCAACCACTAGAAAATCTATAACTTTCTTATTGGTTTCCACTCTCTGCACCTGCTATGATTCACTGATTGATTCTGTTTGATGGTACATTTACTGAGACTTCTGAAAATAAAGTCGTCATTATATCTAATTTTCTGATAATGTTTCTTTGATTTATAAATTGTGCATGTTGCTAGCCCTGTTCCTTCTGGCTCAGATCATTTTTGGATCTGGTCTCACTGGGCCGTTGAATATTTGTCTGATATTTAACTTCACAATAATGGACAAATCTGTTTTTGCATTTATATTATCAATTAGCTCATGTGTATTCATTATTAATTCATTTAGCTTGCTTGACTTTTATGATTTCGACTGTGTTTCCAAGACTTATATGGTGGTGCTGGAGTTTGCAGTAGATGGATCCCTGTTGTCTGGCAACAAAAGGACTTCAGCTGAGATGTCATTTAATAAGAAGGATATCATGTTAATGTTAGGGTTATTATTTAGCAATAATACAGTGCTCACACTAATAGACCTTGGGCAAACCTGAGTGTGACGCTGTGTACTGAATCGAATCGCTGAAAAATAGCATGATATTTGTCAGTTTGATGCACCATCAATAATTATAAAATTTCCAGTAATTGTAACTTGGGTTTCCTGAAAGGTAGCATGCATGATGACTCATCTGGTAATGAATGGGGAGTTTTTCTCCAAATTCTGCTCAAATGAGCAAGGTATAAGGTTTATCATTAGAGATGAATGCGGGGTGCACTTCAAATTGTGCAGCCTAGGTAGAAGTATGGAAATGGGCTGGGTAACGCAGAACTGCAGTATTAGAAATGTTAAAAGAATTGAGAGATCATAAATGAACGAATGTGATAACCGAATGGGTTTCATCACAAATGTCAAGGTGATGCATGTTTTTTTTCTTCTCAGTTATCTTAAAAGTGGGTTATCTTTCTTTACAATGGTATGTTAAGTTGTTTGGAACTGGCATGCGTGATCTTATCTTTCTTTAAACACTAATGATGGGTGGGCGCTGTCAGGCAAGTAATGAATGTTTGGCAGCTCCCCAATCATATTCTTGCACATTTGTGTTGGCCGGTATATGATTTATCAGATATATGAATCTTAAAGCTATTTTTTTTATTTGTTTGATTGATTCATTTTTCAGATATCTGAATCATTATGTTGTTTATCTTCGTTCAAATTTTTTTATGTTGTTTATTCTGCATATTTGATTGTATAGTTGTCAAATGTATTTGCTGCTCTGTCCTTGTATATGTAATGTTTTTCTTCATCTGATTTGTCTTTTGCATCATAGCACTGAAAATGAGAATTGGTTTGCGGTGCAGGTGTTTCTCAATATGTTGGTCAAAGTTACTTCTCTTGATTTGCCATTGTGGCATCGTATTCTTGTTCTTGAAGTTTTGCGGGTTAGTAATATGCTGTGCTGCTATGATTTATCCACTTTTTCATTTTTTGGCTTTATGTATCACATAAATCTGGTTCTCTATTCTTTTGTTGCAATTTTTATTTGCCTAAATAATTAGAAACATTGTTATTTGTTGTACAGGGTTTTTGTGTGGAAGTACGGACACTACGTGTTCTCTTTCAAAATTTTGACATGTAATATCTCTTTCTACTTTTTCTTCTTGTATTGACAAATTTTGTGGCATATATGTTAATACCTATGATTGTCAAGCATTAAATTATGGTCACATTTCACCGTTTCCATAAAGTTCTTCATTTGCACATTATATTGATCAACCCACATCCATTGTTTACCATTTTTGAAAATGTTAGTTAATTTTCAGATAAGGGTCCTTAAGAGCAATGTTATAGTGCTCAGCCTAACAGGACCCTGTGGTATCTGAAATCAACAACCAACCAAGAAACGATAAACCTTCAACGACTGAAGTATGAATCATAATGATTTGACATTCTTTTTTTTGGGAATAACTTAATTTGAACCCTTAGTGATTGCCAAAACTCGGGGTTGGCTTGTGAGCAGAGGGCCTGCTTTTTATCTACACAATTTCAGATCAATATACAGAACCTGTCTCTTTTGTTTTTATGTACTTTTATTTTACATGTGAGTTGTCACATTTTACTTGGCATCCCAATTTCATAAATGAAATTTGGTGGTAGGGTCCCTACCTTCTCAGAAATACAAGATTTTGATATGGAGTAATCTTTTGTATGAAAGCATTTAGGCAGCCTAACATTCACTTTGCTGTATCGTGTTTGAATCTAAAATGCATATTACAGATTCAGTTTGAAAGCCTCCCCATCTCATTTTTCTAGCCTGATAAACTTATTCAAAGATACCATTTTCATTACTTCCCTGGAGGAAGTTAAGAGGGTCTCGACGACAAAAGGAGTCTGTTTACAATTCTGAATCCGCCTTAAGTTTCAATTTGAGGCCTTCTTTCTGACTAACGAACATTGGTTTAATTGATATCTGATGGTCTATTATAGAAAAGAATAAATGTCATATAAAAAGTTGATGTAGTTAGTAATTCTGAGAATATAATACATGCTTAAAACAGTTATAGCGATTCTTGTTTTCAAGATTGTGTCTCGAGTTTCTATTTGATGGTTTACGTAAGTTTCTATTCATTTTGATTTTCCGTTTTTAACACGCTTCCAATCCCTACTAGTGTTCTTATATATGAATATATCATTTTCTGTTTTTTCTTCTTCTTTCTGTATGGGATATTTAATCGAGATTTTTGATACTTCCCACCGTCCAATATGGGCCATTGATGCCATGTTCCCTTAAGTAGAGGATGATGCAGAATAGAGGGAAGAGATGAAGAAGAGTGGAAGAACGAGAGAAGTCCAGTAGTCTTGAATAATCAACAAAAGAAAACTATTTCTTCACAGCAATGCCATGTCCTTGTATAGAGCACAAAATAACTTTAGAACTAAACAGACTAAGAGTGTAAATTACATTAGTATTAAATAATATATTATTTCTAATGTAAATTCTAAATCTAATAAACTCTAATAACATAGTAAATAAAAAACTGACAATAACAATACCCCGAATATTGTGGTGTCGGGTCTGGTGTAATTAGACTTCTGGTCTACCGGTCCTTCAGTTTTTATCCTTTATTTTTTTCCTTTGTTGTTCCCCAGCTATGTACTCCATTTATTCTTAATATAATGGCGGTAATAGCAAGCCCTTTTCTTTTTCTTTTTTCAATATAAAAAATCCCAAATATAGAAATATCCTAATATTTTTCCTCATCAATGAGCATGTTTGATCGTGCATTTTCTTTGATATTATAAATTATGAGATTCAATGAATGTGTTACACCGTTATGCATTTACTGATTGAATTCTGCTTCTTTGTTTCCTTGTAAATTGTATCAAGATTCATATGTATCGTGTATATGAGCATTTTAGGTTCTCCCTTTCTTTATTGCTGCATATATAATTCTTTAAATTTGTCAAGAAATCTGTTATGTATACTGTCTGACAATGCATGTGTTAATTACAAATGAGTTTCTGGACCCCTACAATTGTTTTAACATTATTAATTTGGTAGTGATACCAGTTTTCTATTTTTCTGCTTCACATTCGCTCTGTGTGCCATACTCTTATGTTCAGTTATTGTTATATGTCGTGCAGGAATCCTAAAAATACCAACGTGGTTGAGAATATGGTTAGAGCATTAGCTCGAGTTGTTTCGACTATACAGGTGGAAGAGATTATGCTTCTTTAGGTTGTTTATTATTTGACCCACCACAGTTTATCTACTTTTATTTTCTGTATAAATCGAGTATATGATTACTAGATACTATAATAATAATACTTCTATCAAAATAATTGATTATAATTCTGAATTAGACATTTGTTTTATTTTATTTTTTTTCAAAAATGGGTTCCCCCTTGTGCACATTTGGCATGGGTGGGGTTTGAACTCGACTCTCTTCGGGGGCAAGGGGTGCTAACCATCTAACCAATGCTTGGTATGAAAAATATTGATGACAGGTATGTTTTACTTTGATCTTCCTATTTTCATGTAGAAACAATAGGATCTTATCATGGACACAGTGGTGGTGTTCTTTTTTCACTTTGTTCATAAAATCTCCCATGATCTCCTTGGTCCTCCTCATTTAGATAACCATACTATGGAAGAAGTATAACTATATTTAGGTTTGCCATTTGAGTATTTGACAGTCTGTGCTATTTTCCTCTATTTTTCATTTTTGCCTTGTTGAGTAGATCAGCAAGGCTATGAAATTGCAAATCTACTATTTCTTTCAGGTCTTGCATCCTTTTCTAATTTGAAGCAATTTAATTTATTCACTCAAACTGGTTCAATATGAATTAGTTTTCCACTTGGATCAGCTGTCCAAATTTGAGAATTTAAACATTGCTCAAACCTTGGCTTTCTTTCCCTCAAGGTCAGATGATATAAATTAGACTTCAAACTTGTTCGTATTGGCTGGCCTTCTGACCAGAATGTCCTGAACCTTTTCTTGCATCTCTGGTGTATGTAACATGCAAATATGACATTAAATAAATTCCTTTTCAATTTTGGCTTATGTTAGACAACATCAGCACCATTATGTTTTAAAATTCCATGAGTTAGATGAATTGAAGATGGAATTTCACAAATAAAATCTTTGATTGAAGTTCTTTTTCTTTGATAATTTAGCCATCACTCATGTCGAATAAGAATAATTTTTTGAACTGAAATTCCCTCTGAAGCTGTTCTTGATCTGTATAATCTATCTGCTTAAAAGTTATCTTTTACTAATTTAATCATTATCTTAACAACATGAGTTTCACTACCTCCTGATCTCTTAAAACCCCATAATATTCTCTGGTGTATGTAACATGCAAATATGACATTAAATAAATTCCTTTCCAATTTTGGCTTATGTTAGACAACATCAGCACCATTATGTTTTAAAATTCCATGAGTTAGATGAATTGAAGATGGAATTTCACAATAAAATCTTTGATTGAAGTTCTTTTTCTTTGATAATTTAGCCATAACTCATGTCAAATATGAATACTTTTTTGAACTGGAATTCCCTCTGAAGCTGTTCTTGATCTGTATAATCTATCTGCTTAAAAGTTATCTTTTACTAATTTAATCATTATCTTAACAACATGAGCTTCACTACCTCCTGATCTCTTAAAAACCCATAATATTCTCTTTCTAGGTTCCAGATACAAATGAGGAGAGTCTTGCAGCTGTTGCAGGAATGTTCAGTAGCAAAGCAAAAGGTATCCTTTATTTATATTTCAATCTGTCGCTTCTAACACCTCTTTCTTCTAATAATATAGGTTATTCTTCCTTTCTAATGAAATTATGTTGGAGGAGCTCCAAATCACATTAAATGTTCCCTTATATTATTTCATTCAATTTCATTTCCATCATAATGTTGACAAGCCAAACTTCATTATTCCCTGTGAATGAATCGTTCATATAATGATTTTGACTCTCCTGATGTGAGTTATTATCAATGAGTGCATGCACTTGTATGTTTGTGGTTCTGTTTTGCATAGAAATATTCGTAAAAGTATCCTCTCACAGTATTTGTATAAAAATATTCATAAAGCATCCTCTCACATTAATTAGATGGTTAAGTAGAAACATAGCTGATCAAACGAAGGTAGTGATGTCAAGTGTTTATTGCAACTCAATGGAGATGTAAATTTTATTTATCTTACATTATTATTTTATCAAAAAACAATGTATATTTTTTTGTGGTTAAATGTCCTTCAATTTGATGATGTGAAACATGCACACAAGCCTGTGAAGACTTGATTTTTTTATACAAATATTGCCCAATAATTTTCCACCAATGCTCTACCAAAGAATGAAATAATGGAATTTTTATTAGCCTTGTGTTAAACACCATCACCATATTTCATGCTACAATCAGAATGTTAAGGTATGATATATTGTAGAGATCTTGATGCTATAGGGCCGCTATTATGAGGATACAAAGATAGACCAACTGTTATACGAAGTCTCTCAGCTCTTTATTAAATAATGATGCTTGCAGGAGTTGAATGGAGCCTGGATAATGATGCATCCAATGCTGCTGTTGTGGTGGCCAGTGAAGCTCATGCAATAACTTTGGCTGTTGAGGGGTTGTTGGGAGTTGTGTTTACTGTGGCTACTTTGACAGATGAAGCTGTGGATGTTGGTGAGGTGAAATCAAAATCTCCCTACTCCTCTCTACTGTGGATGAAGCAATCTGTTAAATTAATTTCTTGTCCCATCTTAATTCTTCTGCAGCTTGAATCTCCTAGATGTGATGATAATCCTCCGGAAAAATGCACAGGAAAAACTGCCACACTTTGCTTATCGATGGTTGATTCAATGTGGTTGACCATCCTGGATGCTTTATCTCTTATATTATCAAGGTTTGAGGAAATCTTCACACAAAGCAATATAAGACTTTATGTTTTCAATTTCTATTATGTCACTTTCATGCATTAACTGAAAATCACATTCGAAAGATCACAAGGAGAGGCTATAATATTGGAGATACTTAAAGGATATCAAGCATTTACTCAGGTAATTGTATTTTGTCGAAACTACAACATTATTTTCCCTGATGCCTTGTGATTTCTCTGGAAAACAAGTAATTGTTCGCTCTACCACTTCTGCAGGCCTGTGGAGTTCTTCGTGCCGTGGAACCTTTAAACTCTTTCCTGGCATCTCTATGCAAATTTACTATCAGTATTCCAAATGAAGCTGAGAAAAAGAGGTAACATGAAATAGTAGGTTCATTTTGTAAAAGTTGAATGGAGCTGCAGTAATATTATCATCAATATTTTTAAAATAAAAATCATGCTTATTAATATCTTTCAATCATGGTGCATGGCCGGTAGGTGTTGTTTCAACCTTCTTTGCCTGACTGCTGGGTTTGTGCATCTCATTTCTTTACATTCTTTTTTTTTTCTTTTTACCGACACTGAATGGCATCTTCTTCCATGAGAATGTGTGAGAGATCATGTCCTGTGTGAGAGAGATGCGGCAACCCCCTCACACCCAAACAAAATAAATTTAAAAACAAAAACAATATGCTGATTGCAGCTGATAATGCCCTTAACCACCTTTGAATTTGTTCCCCTAATAAGATAATACACTTATCGTAAACTATCCAGTGAATGGACATGGCATCTCACAGAATCTCTTTGCTTTAATATTGCCTAGGAGAATAAATATTGCTGCGGAGCTTTTGATGCCTCACTCTTTGGGACCACTCCTTGATCTTCCTTTTCAAGTTATTGGCAATTTATATGAAATAGTTGTCTTTCTGTTATTTATGAGTTACTTTTTTACAGTTTTAGATTTCTGTTTTGTCTGAAATTGTTGGCCTGTTTAGAGAAGGCATTCACTTTTTGATTGAACTGTCTTCAGTGCTTTACAGTCACCTGGATCAAAACGTACCGAGACTTCTGTTGATCAGAGAGACAGCATTGTCCTTACCTCAAAGAACGTGCAGGTATCTTTTGGATTTCTTCTTGCTGATAGTTTCTTGTCTAGATTTATGTGTAATTTGTGCGCAGTGGTGTGGTTGTATTTGTGCTGATAAATAATGTTATATGATCTAATGTCACTTTCTTTGGTTTCAGGCATTGAGAACTCTCTTCAATATTGCGCACCGGTTACATAACATGTTGGGCCCATCATGGGTTTTGGTATGCTCAAATATTCACATAAACATTTTCAAAGGATAAAAATATTATTTTTAAAAATTATTCTCTTTTAAGGTCTTGGAGACACTTGCAGCTCTGGATCGTGCAATCCGTTCACCTCATGCTTCGACACAGGTAACAATATGACATACCAATTTGCTCATTTAGCTAATGTTCTTTGGGATCCCTATTTGAAATCTATGCTTGATTGTTTGGAATGTGTTAAAATGGATTATGTTTGTTTACCTCTTTGTGATCTTGTGCTCTTTATAAGCATTTGAGCTTGAAAGAATCCCCTTCTTTTATTCTTAATCTCTTGCTTATTGCCTAACAGGCTCAAATTTTTCTGCATATTCAACTTTGAATTAAGGTCCAATAAGATTTGAATTTAATATCAAATTCCAATAAGGGTGAACATCGCTTTGTGTTGTGATATATTTCAATTTCTTGTCCACATTTTTGTATCTGCTCTATCTATTTTCCACTTGCATGATGCATCCAAAAATTTGTCACTACCAGAAAAAAAAACTCCATCATTTATGTCTGTTTTCTGATCATAGTTGATGTCTGTTTGATCTCTCTCTCTCTAGGAAAAACTATGCATATAATTTCTTTATTATTTGACTGTGCTTTTTGGGTATTAGTTATGTTTGAAAATAGAAAATAAATTCTGCCATATCTGTAACTCATAAGTCGTACCTTGCATGCTACATCTAAAAGGGTGTTGCTACCAGAAAAAAAATCCATTCATTTATGCCTGTTTTTTGAAAAGATTTGATGTGATTTGTTTGATCTCTCTTTCTCTCTAGAAAAGGTAAAAAAAAACTATTCACAGATTTTTTTTTATTATTGATTGTGCTTTTGTGATACTTGTTATGTTTGAAAATGGAAAACAAATTCTGCCATATTTGTATCTATAAGTCATACATTGTCTCTTGGCACAATCTAACAGTTTGATGTTTTGGTTCGGGAGCTGAAAGCAAGGGGATTTAACAGGGTCTACCATTTACCCTTCATTTTTCTTTTATTTGCTTCTCCTCCTTCCACAATTTTGTAAGGAGATCTGTAGTCTCCCTCTTTGTTCAGGGACATATATTTTAATAGGAATGCTCCTATTTTCTTTTTAGAAAAAAAGGCAGTTTGCTAATTATCACAGAACTTTAAAAACTCAATATACATAGAAGCATTTGGGTTGCTTTCCGTAAAAAATCTCAACCTCTTGTTTAGTGAACAGTTGTCCCATTTTTAGGAAATTCCCTTTACTAATGTGTTTAATATGGCTTTTCAAATTCAAATGATCTTCCCAGAAACTGGGGTGACATATTTATGCACTCATGAGGGTATGCCTTATACTTTGAGAAAATTCTACTTTTTCCTATTACATCCCACCTGTAGGTGCAAGCAGAATAAATGGATCCTCTGGGTATGCAACATACATAGTGTTTTTGAGTTTAACATGTATGACAATGGAAATTCGTGGTTCTTATCTTGCATCCTGCGTTTGTATTGTAAATTGAATGGCAAGAAGGACTAGGGATTACAGAATCTTAGTGAGTTCTAATTAACTCACATCTGCTCTGTAAGTTAGCTCAATGAAAAGTCACGTCATGTGCATAGACAATCTTACAATTGTCAATTGTGTGATTCTCTCTAAAACATGTAGGAAGTTTCTACTGCTGTGCCAAAACTTGCTAGAGAAGTATCTGGACAGTACAGTGACTTGAATATCCTCTCTTCTTTGAACTCTCAGGTTAGTGAACAAAGTTTTTCTTTATTCTAGTTCTTGTGGTTCACCTTTTTTAAACCACATTCTGATGTCTGTTTTCTCTTCATAAAGCTCTTTGAAAGCTCAGCACTGATGCACATCACTGCTGTTAAGTCGCTTCTTTCTGCGTTACATCAACTGTCATGTCAATGTGCATCCGGTCCAAGTAGCTCTGGGCAAACTTCTAGCCAGCAAATTGGAAGTGTTTCTTTTGCAGTTGAAAGAATGACATCAATCCTTGTAAACAACCTGCATAGTAAGTGTGTGAACCTGAGCATTGAGAAGCCAATTTCTGCATGAAAGGACCTGAATATTGTCATCTTATTTTACACTGGGAGCAATTTGAATTATTTCCTAGATATTCTCAAAGAATGAAGTTAATTCTTTTATTGTATTCTTGTCAAGTTTTAAGGATCGGGATCACGAGTTAATATTTTGTCTCCACACACCAAAAATGATGCAACACTATTTGATATGATTAAGAGCTTTGGCATGCTGGATACGCTGACAATTTGTTATCATCTATAAAACAAAATAGTTTAAATAGCTTTTTGGAAGGTTATGTATTAGGTTTTTAAGATAGCACTTTGGACAATTAAGCCCAATAAAATACGAAGACAGTCTGAGATCTTTGTCAGGAATGATTTAAAATGACACTATGTTTGTTATATTAGTCCCAACCACATATCAGTCTATTTTAGAATATAACAAACTGAGAGTTAAATTCGAAAGCAAGGAACAAATGATAGATCTACATTTATTTTGTGGACACCAGACTTATCCATAGACTTAAGTTTCGTACCGTCACAGGCTCCCTCTTTCCAGCAGTGGAAAATATGGTCAAATTGCTAATATAAATAGTGGGTATTGCCATTTTTTTCAAAAAAAAAAGTTTGACATGAGACACGGACACGACATGATACAAACACAAAGACATAAAAAGAACACGACCAAGTCATGACAATGAATAAATTAACAAATAGTATTTGTTATTGTATGATATGATCATTTGAAAAAATGCCACACATCCATAAACTATAAAAGTTAGATACAACTACAATTATGTGTCCACTATCAACTCCATTATAATTTTAACATCATGTGAGCATAAACCTTGCAACAATTATTAAGTAGAAAGTACAAAATAATGTGTCCATCGTGCATCCAATGCGCGTCCAAGATTCAGAAAATTATTTTCTGAATTTTGGACACACTTGAATTATGGACGTGTATGAGACGTGTCTGACATGTGTCCAAGGCATGTGGTGTGGTGTCCCATGTCTGAGACGTGTTTGACACATGACATGTTCATTGAAGTGTTCCATGCTTCCAGTTTGTGAATAACAAAAGTAAAAAAAATAAATGTAAATATCTAATGTGATCTTTAGGAAGTGGACATGCTTTCATATTGAGCATATACATATGACAGGCCTTGATATGTATTGTTGTGATTTTAAATTGGATCTGAGAGTTCCATAAAAAAAAAGGAATTTGAGTGGATATTCTGTGAAACACAATGGATGGCATGTAATTTTAAAGGCAGTGGTTGAGAAATATGGAATTGCAAAGGGGAAATTCATGCAATCATATCTTCATGCAGTTTGATGAAATTTTATGAGATGCAAGTTTGGGATACTTTTAAGTCTTGCGGAAAGCAGAATGTGGGGGTATTCCTCTTGTGTTGAATAAGGATGGATATTTTGTGATCAAGTAGATTTCTATGAGGGTTTGTTATGGTCTGTTTATGTGGGGGTTGATTCTGAGTTTTTAATTTTATTTTTATGTTATAGGGAGATGGATTAAATCAGATGAAAGGAATGACTTCAAGTGCTCTGTTTTACTAATACAAAGAGATGTTCTACCAACTAAAGTTGGCTGGATGAAATGCAGGTGCCTCTTTGCTGGTTGATGATTGACTAGTATGAAATTTAGAGATGGCAAGGGTGCCTGAGTTTTTTCCAGACTAGCAGAAAACAACTTGCTTACAGTTAGTTATTAAAATGTGTGGTAGATAAGTGTTAAGACTAAATTTGAGTGCAAGATTTGCAGTAAATTTCGTATGGGAACAAACTAATTGAAAACAGTTTTTTGTGGAATAGAGGTGGAGATTTTTATGTGTATATATTTAATATTTATTCCTTTTTTGTTGTCTGCATGTGAGGGGGTAGGGTGGGGTTGAGGTTTTTTTTATAGGTTGGGGTTGGTAGGGTTTTATTGCGGGGCATGAAAAGTACACATAGCCTCTGGCAGAATTTATGACCTTGGGAAAAGGCTGCCTTGCATGGTGGAATTTTTAGTTGATGTGTCAAAACATTTTTCAGGAGTGTTTGTTCAACAGCATTTATAGTCAAATGTTCTATTGCATTGTGGTTTCTTGTTGTAGTTTTATCAAAGCAAACTCGTATGTTTTAAATGTTTATATTTTCTGAATTCTGTTTTTTATAACCAGGGGTGGAGCCTTTATGGGATCAAGTTGTTGGCCATCTTCTAGAGGTGATCTAAACATTTTTTTTGTGCTGATCTAATTGTGATAGTTTTTTCTGTGACTAATATTATTTTGGATTATACAGCTTGTAGATAATCCCAGTCCCCAGTTGCGAAATATGGCGCTTGATGCATTAGATCAGTGTATTTGTGCTGTTCTAGGTTCTGACCGTTTTCAGAGCTCTATGCTGTCAAGACATGAGCTTGATGAATACCAAGTAGAATCAAGCTCTAGATACTCTTAAGTCTATTAGTAACTGAAAAAAATAATATTCTGACCTTCTAAAATATTTATTTTCTTTTTCCAGATAGGATCATCTGATACAGAACTGCAATCATTTGAACATGACATCATATCTCCATTGACAGTTCTATATATGTCTACTCAAAACCTTGATGTCCGTGCTGGATCTTTGAAAATTCTGCTACATGTTTTGGAGGTAAACTAAGTCAATTCTGACAGTATACTATCTGGATTTTATTTATTAATTAAATATTGCTTGATGTTATGGATCAGTTATATAATACATGCCAATCCCTAGAATTCTTATGCTTCTTGTTAGCATTGTTTTTTTTTCCTACCTCATGTCCTGTTTCTTGCCTTCTTTTCTCATGTTCGTCAGAGGCATGGAGAAAAATTATATTATAGCTGGCCAAACATTCTTGAGATGTTGAGGTATATGAATTTTCAATCTACTCGCTCTTCTCTTGTTTCCATGTTATCAATAAAGTAAAATAGCAACTCACAATTCCGTGGGCCTTTTCTGTCAGGTCTGTTGCTAATGTGCGTGAAAAAGATCTCATTCCGTTGGGATTTCAGGTCAAGCTTTTATCTATGGATTTCATTTTTTATAAAGAAATTTTAGATTTACACAAGTACTTTTTTTCGTGAAAAGAGTGCCATGTTCAAAACCTCAATAATTTTTGCCTATTTTTTTGGTGCACCCAATAATAAGCAAATCATAATTTCTCTGTCTTTGATGTTTTAGAGCCTTAACTGGAGTAAGTAGCTAGGTGCACGAAGTTCAGGCTAAGGTTGACAACGTCTTTTCAAAAGAAAGTCTTGTCATGAAGCCAATTGACAAATTCATTTTACCCAATAATAAACAAAGCATGCATTTTAACACTCTGTGACTATTGTAAGTGGGTGTTGGTAGTGTTGGGCTGTGGGGGTGTTTTTTTCATTTTTATTATATTTTTTTTTGAGGTTGGGGGGGGGGGGCTCTATAAATTGGTCCTTGAAAACTTTGAGACATTACCATATCTGATTCTTTGAACACCAAACACCATTACTATATTTAATATTAAATTAAGATGCAGAATAAAAAGGAAGAGCGTGGAAAACATTTATATTTGGGGGGGGGGGGCTCTCTATAAATTGGTCCTTGAAAACTTTGAGACATTAACATATCTGTTTCTTTGAACATTATTAATATATTTAATACTAAATTAAGATGCAGAATAAAAAGGAAGAGCGTAGAAAACATTTATATCTAATGTAACGATGACGGGCCAAGAATAGGGGCTGTTTTGTTTGTGAAGCTGTGGCCAGTAGAAACCTCCTCTACTGGGGTTGACCTTATTCTTTCTTTTGGCTGCTGGTTGGTTGTGGATTTTTTTTAATCTTGCTTTGTGAATTTGCCTTGATCATACTAAGTTAAGGCCATGCCTACCATTTCCTCAAAATAAAATAAAATGACATGAGCCAGGAATGTCAAACAGGGCACTCCAGGAAGGCTATATTCTATGATTTAATTGAGAAATGTGTCCATGTGTTGGTGTCAGACATGGAAACATTGTCCAACATAGTTTATAGCTTGGCCAGCAGTGTCCTTGTTACATGGCCTCCAACTCCAATCACAAGTCTGAATATCATGATCACCATCATTCTTAATGGATGTCTGACAGTGCATGATGACATTTTTATGTTGCCCCTGTATGAATATTAATTCACACAAAAGGTTCTTTGGGCAGAAATTCACTAGTCGTTAACTCTAGCACTTCTATTAAGCCATTGTTCATGCAAAATATTACATCTTTAACAGAGCATTCCGCCTCTAAAGAACCATACAGAGACTCAACTGAAATTACTCTCTTCTGCCCCATCTCCAAACTTTTTGCCTGACCCTCTGAATTTGAACTGTTAAATAAATATTGTTAAATAAAGCCATGAATAGAAGAAAAAAGATATTAGATAGATATATATGAATGCATAAGCTGGAATAACATAAATAGCTCTCAAATGAAAAATTACTTGTTTTATGTAAAAGAAGAATTTGGATGATAAAACAACTGCTAAAATGATGGAGAAAATATGTGCAGTTAAATTGTGTCAACAACTTGAAAAGAACTAAATTCCTGCCTGGTTCAAGGTCCATTAGGCATATATACCATTGCCTGAAGATGCAACATTTGTTCATAAAGTTTCTGTATAGTGACAAACATGTAACTTATCATGGGAAGGAAATATTCTTCAATGATGTGAAATAACATCTTTCTTGTGAGAAAATTCAATAACTTTGTCTGCTTGCAACTAGGTTATGAGGGTTGGTCTTTCCTCATAGATCTCCTTTAGCTAAATATCAAGTTCCCTGATTATCTCTCTTGTATTTTTTGTGGTTGGCAGTGTGTACGCATTATCATGAATGATGGACTTTCAACTATACCTATGGAATGCCTTGATCTGTAAGATTCTTTTATTCTTTTTATATACTATTGTACACACTTAATGTACTCTTGTAGGTACTGGTCACATCTATTTAAATACAGTGTGATGTAAACATAACATTAATTACGGTTGTAAGTGGTTGGAAAATGTGTTATTGAGGGTATAGCAGTGTGTGACACAAAGATGCCGAAGTTTAATGGAAATTTTCATTCAATAATATGTAAATTTCTGGAATCTTTGCGTCTTGTCCTTGATTCAAGTGCTTGGCAATATTTCTATTATTTGTGTGTAATATCTGGTCTTATGCTTTATAGGTTTTTGATACATCTGAACCATGACTTGTCCTTTACTTGTTTTGTCCTAGTCTCATCTGTTTGACCAGTGATTCTTCTCTGCAGGTGTATTGAAGTTACTGGGGCATACAGTCAACAGAAAACAGACATAAATATAAGCTTGACAGCAGTAAGCCTTCTCTGGACTGCGACTGATTTTATTACCAAAGGACTTGTCGACATGCATGATGAAAATGAAACAGGTTACCCCTTAGTGCTTGGTGTAAATTTACTACATATTGGCCTGCTTGTATATGCAATATCACATAATGCTTTTTATTGATATATTTGTGCAGAGGTCAAGCATAGAAATAATGTTAAGCAAAATGAACTTGGTGAAGATGTTGAAGATGAATTAACCAGGCGTTCTACCACTGGCATTCTTCTTCCTTTGAAGAATGCAATTGATTATGAAAAGTTGTTATTTTCAGTTTTCTCTATGCTCCAAACTCTTGGGGCTGATGAGAGACCTGAGGTACAGTATTCCCATTTCTCGTTAAACATTTTAAAACACATTAGTCCTCCATCCCTCTATTGAAATGTGGTTTTAGATTTCTCCAATTAAATGCAGTAATTTGCAGTTTGATGCAGTAACAAGTGTTTTCATGTCTGGAAATAAATGTGTGGGACATACATGTCATGAAAATATAGGGTGTTGAATCATATATTGCTTAAAATTTTAAGTTTAAGAAGTGTGTGATTATGCCAATGTGTACATTGTGATGGGCAACTACATTAGAATACCACTCAAGATCATGGCAACAATTCAGCACTTCTAGTCATTTTAGTGTGATTGAGATCTAACATATATATACTATTTAATAACACAGTACTCCAAATTATAGGTGTAGTTGATCTATTTGAATAAATGTTTCGTAGAATTGAGTAGGAATAGGTCCCATAATGGGAATACTCTTCATGATGAGATATCTAATGCAGAGACAGGCAATGGGCCATATGTTTGTTCCATGCATTTATGGTCAAGTGTTTGGAGACCATTCTATAATTATTGGGGGGAAATGGCAGGGTATGACTCAGTTGAATGGATGTGGGACTATTTCCAAAAACCCCAAGAAAATTTGACCAAAACATTACACAGGAACTCACTCAGTCTGTCAGAGTATCTGTATGGCTAGAAATGATAAAAAAAAAACACTTCAAGAGAGATCTAACAAAGAACTTTGTAAAAAAGCATGCTATGAAAATACATCAATGAGTATCTTAAGAACCTAAGAGCTTGGTACACATTCAAATCGGGGGCTGCTACAATACTAGTTTTGAGCAGAGATGGTTGTATGCAATTTGATTAGGGGCTGGGTGTAATAATTTTTTTGTTTTTCTGTTTTCTTTATTGGGGAAACACTTCGTCTCCTTTCTGGAGGTTAGGCCTTGTTCCCCCCTCCTTAGGAGCTTCCCATTATTGTTGCATTACAAAATGAGATCCCAACTCCAATTTTTCCTTGATATAAATAAATAAATCCAATATACAGGGTACTAAAAGTCTAAGCTTATTCTGAGAGGAAAACAGAAACTTTTGTTATAAATTTAGTAAACTATCTTTAAAATACACCAAGAATTTTTTTTTAATACATATTTTAGTAAAATATCTTTAAATTACAGTCATGGGATAAGATTACAACATTGATATTTGTTTAAGTCTTCATGGGAATATTGCTCTTACGGTCACATTCATGGTTTTAGAACTTAGTATTTTTTAAGAAAAAAATCTGAAACTAGTCACAGACATATATCACATTGATTAATGAACATTTTAAAACCAACTAATCAGAAAATCACATTTTTTTTTCTAATTTTTTCAGATAATTATTTGTTCAAGGAATTGTTGAAGAAACCGGTAGGCATCCTACCACCATGTGTTAAATAATGGAATAAGAAGCCATGAGAAACAGAACAACAATGATATGCTTTTTCCCATATATTTTCATAATAAATCACATACTAAAATATAATGCTGGAAATAATTTCCAAAGAAAGAAAGATGTTGCAAGTTGGAATTTATTTATTCCATGTCATGTATTTGGTTTTTTTTTAATTTATTGTGTTGGTTTATGGAATAATTATTGAGTGAGTAGGCATGTACTTGTCCGTCTCCTTTTCACCTCTCTCTCTCTCTCTCTAGTTCTTTTTTTGAGGTGTCTGAGCTCAAATGATTTGTTCCAAATTGCAATTTCAACCTGACTCCCATTTCTGAAATAATGACCAAATTGACCTCCTTCGCTAATATTTGACAAATTTGTTGTGTGTTAGATCAGTTTAAATTATGTGCTTTATGGAGACATTTCTCATTATGTCAATTCACATCACAGTTAGTCGAATGTGCTGTCCTGATATTTGCTGTACAGAAAATTTACATTGGATGATGAATTTTCTAGTGTCTGGCTCTATTTGGTTTAGTTATTGAATTTCATGATATCAGCCTAATCCTTGCATCCTGATCCTTCATTAAAATAAAGGTTAGGAATTCTGCAATTCGTACCCTCTTTCAAACTCTTGGCAGTCATGGGCAGAAACTCTCCAGCAGAATGTGGGAGAAGTGCCTTGCGAATTATGTCTTTCCTATCCTAGATCATGTTACTCACTTGGTAGGTTGGAAATTCCTTTTTTCTATGTACTTTTTTTTTACTAATTTAAGAAATCATCATTGGCCTTTTTCCCCTCAGGCAGCTAATTCATCCAGGGATGAATGGCAAGGGAAAGAGCTTGGAACACGAGGAGGAAAATCTGTTCACATGCTAATACATCATAGGTATATGAAACTGCATATTCAAGGTTTTGTGGTTTACTTGAGATGGAAAAATTAAATTTTGATGCAATTCATTAACAAACTGATACTTCTTTAGTCGCAATACTGCCCAAAAACAATGGGATGAGACACTTGTACTTGTTTTGGGTGGAATAACACGACTGCTGCGTTCATTTTTCCCATTGCTTCAGAAATTAAGCAATTTCTGGGCAGGCAAGTCCACCCTCTATATTTTAATGTAATGTGATATTTAATTACTTTGATGACACACATAATATATATGATGGCATTTTTGCATTGTAGGATGGGAGTCTTTGTTGCGTTTCGTTGGAAATAGCATTTCAAATGGCAGTAAAGAGGTCGCTTTTGCTGCCATAAACTGTTTACAGACAACTATTGCTTCTCAATGCCCAAAGGTTCTAGTAAAATTGCTTAATTCCATTATTTATTTTATTACTATTAGAAGATGCTTTGCTAGGAAGTTTACATGTACTACACATCTGTTTATCACTTTTTATTGTTCAATGATCTGTCTATATCCTACTTGTGGTATATTGTGCAATCACATGATTATGTATGTGTGTGCACAGATTTTTTGTTCCCATTTAAAATAAAATAAAAAAACATCATTATGTCACTCTGTCAAGCTGGAAGAGAAATACGAAGTACCATCATCTTCACATATTAGTACTCTTAACCACCTTCTTATTAGCATCTGTTGTGACACCTTTTTATACAGGGAACTCTACCGGTACGTTATCTCAAATCAATGCTCGGTGTTTATGAACTTGTACTTCAAAGGCCTGCAAAATATGTGGGTAGTGCATCCAACAAGGTGAAGCAGGACATACTACATAGTATTGGTAATGAGCCTTCTTGTAATTTCTGAGTTTTTTTCCCCTTTTTATTATGTATCTGATGTAATTCATCATTGGCAGGAGATCTATATGTGCAAGGACAAATGATGTTTGACGAAGACATGTACTTGCAATTACTAGCAATCTTACATCTGGCCGTCAGGCATTCTAATAGTTTAAATGATAACATAGAAGCCGAATTTGTGAGCTTTAGCTCTTTCTCTGTCAGTTCTTTCAATTACATTTTGTCTAGCTTCCTTGACAAGATGGAATAAATCATTTTTGCACAATGACAATGTGCCTTTTTAATTTTTTGCAAGTCCTCTGATGATTTTTTTTTTTGATATTCCACAGGGAACTGTTACACCAGTTCAGCATACCATATTGAAAATTACACCTCTGTTGCGGCCCAGTGAGCATCTATCATCAATGTGGTCGAGATTTCTTGAAGAGCTGCTTGGCTACCTTCCTGGATATGAAATTCCTTTACATGAAGAAGTTGAGCTCAAACAAGCCAATGCTGTCAACCATAATTTAAAAGGTGCTGAAGCAGCATCTAACAATATCACGAGTTCCTTATCAAAAGGGCACCTGGTCAAGGATTCTAGCATTTTGTTGCATGAAGCTCAGATCATAAACTCCCCTAATAACTCTTCTAGTTCGGCCACCAGAAATGTAACAGTCTCATGCCTATTGTTCGGTGAAAAACTTGTGCCCATACTTGTTGACCTTTTCCTAGCAGCTCCAGAAATGGAGAAGTACACCGTATATCCTGACATCATCAGACGGATCGGAAGGTATGCCATACCAACCACTGACTACATCTTCTTTTCAGTGTAACATAAGTAGAAACATGAGTGTGCACATGTGTGTGCTTGTACACCTGTCAATTAGTTCGTATCAGTTTTTAGTTCATCTAAAAGTAAAATTGATTCTGAGATATAGAACATTGTATAAATGAAAAACTCAAAAGGTCTTTCATTTTTATTTATGTACAGTAAAACATTTTGCAAATTATACAGACAATTAGTTCATTTGGATTTTTTACAAGTAAAACACAGTGCACAACTGCACATGCGTACAAATTATTTTTTTATTTTTCACATTTGCTCTTTAAATCGGTTGTGTCTATGTTTTATTGGTTCCCTGCTAAGCATTTTAAATGTCTTGAATTTTAACCTTTTAAAGTGATCGAAAAAAAGCTTTGGCAATGAATGCATTTTGTGTGGCTATAGTATATTTCTAGATGAGGCTGTGCAAATAAAATGCAGTGTTGAATTGTATATGCTTTTTTTTTTTTGAAGGTGCATGTGTACAAGAAGAGACAATCCAAATGGTTCAATTTGGAGATCGGCTGTTGAAGGCTTCAACCATGTTCTTATCGATGACTTGAGCAGAACAGATTTTCAAATGGATAACTTAAACAGATCTTCCAGAACACGTCTCTGGAAAGAAGTTGCAGATGCTTATGAAACTTTTCTGGTGAGTTCTTGTGGGCATCCCTCTCAGGCTCTTTCTGCTGAAGTGCTTAAGGCCGATGAGTCTCTTGAGATGGAGGTTCTTCATATTTTGTGTGACAAGCTTCTCAAGGCGCAAATTGATGCCCCCACCGATGTACTCTTCTTAATTTTTTTTTTTTTTATGCTGGTTTTTCAAATAACCGAGTTAGTTTTTGAAAGATATGTTTCTTGACAGATTTTACAACGGCTAGTTACAACACTCGATCGGTGTGCATCACGGACAGGCAGCTTACCTGTTGAGACTGTGGGCATGTTGCCTCTCCATTGCAGTAGATTCTCTTTGACTTGCCTTCAAAAAATGTTCTCTTTGTGCAGGTCACATTTTTTTCCTTCTGAAATGGTCCCTTCTGCATTCTCTTCTACTTTCTCAACTTTAAATCCCAACTTAGGTTTAACATATACACAATTATTTAATTATTTGCATCTGAACAATTTTATATTGAAAATCATAGATTTTACTGATTTGCATCTCTGCACAATATGCACCTGCACAATATTGTATTATTAATCCTATACTTTTCCTATTTCTCTATTTCCAGTTTCACGTGCATAGATGACTGGCACCCAACAAGATCTGAAGTTAGCAAAATTTCCATTGAAATTCTCTTGAATCGATGCAAAAGCATACTGAACCAGTTCCTGATTAATGAAAATGACCTGGGTACATCTTAATACCATGAATTCTATTTTTTCTTTTCTTTTCTTTTCCTTGTTTTTTTTGTGAAATAGAATTCTACTTTTTCTTGATAGGCAGTGTCGCTTGTTAAATTATTGCTGCTCTTTGGAGGTTTTCTTTTGTCATACTGAAGCTCCAAAACTGTTTTATTCAGGTGAACGCCAAATGCCTGTCGTGAGAATAGAAGAGATGATTGTTGTTCTCCAAGAGCTAGGTCGACTGGTAATCCATCCTGATACAGCAAGTGTCCTCCACTTAAATCCGCATTTGAAAGAAGCCTCGAGGAATGATGCGGATCATGGTGGGCGTGCACATGTGCTAGTTCTGTTTCCATTGTTTTGTGAGCTTGTTATCACAAGGTTTGTGTTTTTTTTTAATGAATGTGCACCACCCCCTCTCCGTTTTTCTTTATCATGTTTTCAGTGAAACTTCCATCTTTAAATTCTAGAATATGCTTTGTTTTTCGTAATGCATCAACTAGGGAGCCTCTCGAATTGTGTGATGACTGAGCTTTTGATTTCTTCTTCCATCTGTCTATTCTTTGATTGAGGAACACCAATAAAATATTTGCATAGACGTCACATATGAACTCTGACTAGATGATAAATGCTTCCTGGGAATCCAGATAGTGTGCTATTGTCATGTGCCTTTCAGAAGACGGAAGGTAAGTAGAAATCAGCAGTGACTGCTTATACCTCCAGGATAAAACAAAAACATAACAATGATTTAAGTTCTGTTTCCAAATATGTATGCTTGTGTCTTACCATATGACTATATGAGAAAGGGGACATGTGTTAAACATGTCTGACACATCCCGGGCATGACCAAAATTTGAAAATAATTTCTGAATTTCCAGACTCACTGGCACATGACGCTCATGCAACACATTATTATTATTTTTCTTAATAACTAATTTTAGGTTCATGCTCATATGAAGATACATGATGTAAACATAACTTTTGATAATTTATGGATATATAGTATCATTTTGTTAAGATAATTTTATGCAGTATATTTGTGTGCGTGTATATATATAGTTGTGTCCATGTCTTAGATTTTCAATATTTCTCTTGTCACTGAATCTATATCATGTCGTAACCATGCCCCGTGTATGTGTCCATGCTCCATTGCTAAAATGATACTAATAAACCGACACTCACCTGACCATCCAATAAAAATCAGCAATATTGAATTCTCCAATCACTTATTATTCATCTTTTCATGTTACCATGTTTTCTTCTCAAACCTATTTTCCTGACCCCTCCCTTGAACAGGGAACATAGAGTGAGGCAATCAGTGCAAGTGTTGCTCAGACTCGTCGCATCTGAACTCGGACTAGAAAACACCACCAGTTGAGAATGGACTGATCGAGGCCTTCCCTACGTGGTATTTACCCCACCTCTCCCCCATTTTGTTGTTGTATTTATTAGGGTTGTGTTTTATTTTGTTCGCTAAATCATAAAACTAAAATCTTGCCCATCACTGTGTCTGTTGTTTTTGACATGACACATCAAATGCCAATTGGATCTGCAAAACGTGGTGTCATTTTTTTCCCCTCTTCATCTCTATAATTTTTTTGAAATTCAATCATAGTTAGTACAGGTTGT
This sequence comes from Acorus calamus, assembly GCA_030737845.1. Classification (NCBI taxonomy): domain Eukaryota; kingdom Viridiplantae; phylum Streptophyta; class Magnoliopsida; order Acorales; family Acoraceae; genus Acorus; species Acorus calamus. The sequence continues at coordinate 18,115,463 of CM060876.1, forward strand.
GTAACTGGGTGCAAAGGCCTCTTATGTGATATATATATTTTATGGATCCATTTGGATCCACGGTAGGGACCCCCCCCCCCCCCCCCCCACGTTCCGGAAATTCAGGGATTCAAACCCCAAGGTAAAAACATTGTTTTGCAAGCGTTTGAAAACACTAGGAAATTTAGCGTGGTGCAGTGTTATTCGGTGGTGGGGTGCAGTGTTAGCATAGAAAGCCTAAAACCCATTTGGATCCTTGGTGGCATTTCTCCAGCTTCCTCGTTGTTGAATCCATCCCAATGTTGATCCAATTGCGGCCTTAGTCAAAAGTGAGGTAAAGTGTTCCACGCAGCCCTACTTTTAGCCCAATTTACTACCCAGATGTTATATGCCTTCATTTGGTATGGTCACATGTGCCTTCTAAATAAAATCATCTTTTGGGCTCATAAATTGGGCTAAAAGTAGGGTTGGGTCTATCAGCGCTCAAAATTGAATTTTAGGTATATCTTTAGTCATAGATGGACATATATTCATTCATATGGAGAACATGAGAATTAAAAATGGGACTAAAAATAGAGTTTTAGAATATTTATCCATCTTTCGTAGTGGAATATGTGGATTGGAATGGATCTTGTTAAATGTAGTCAGGGATGGCAATTGAAGGCTGTGATTGACAAAAGGACGTTGATACACTGTTTTGCAGTCATCGTGTCACCAATGTATTATATGAAAATGTGTAATGCAGTGCTCATTTTATATATTAGGTTAAGAAAAATATACTAGGTGAAAAAATATAAAAAATTCAATAATTCATTTAAATTTTTTTTATTTTTTTCATGAAAGTAGGTACTTTACAAATATATATCTTACAAAAAATCCAAATACATGTTATTTCCGTTTTTGGATTATCATGCTTGTGCTGAACCCAAATTAGCCCAAAAGACAAAGAAATAAGGTGTTTTGTAGCTTGTTTGTGGTTGTTTGTATATAAAATTACATAACATAATCTATGTTATACTATATCAATATACATTCTATTATTAAAACTGTAAAAATATTTGCATCCAATTCGTTTATTGCGTATTCAATTTTCTTTTATAAAAAAATGTTATTTATTTAAACACTGTTGCTACTTGGCCCATAAATTAAGCTTCATTTGTGAGTATCAATATGTGGTACTCTCCTATTGGTTCCTATTTGATTTTTTCTAATCACTAAAATGACAATGACAAGACTACTCTTCTTATAATTTTAAAAATTGGTTTTAACTAACTAATATCATCATTAAACCTTGTAACTGAATCCCATAAAAGGAGGCACCATTAAATCCTCTCCCTGACTAAATCCTCTCCCTGGCGTAACATATTTTAAAAAATCTAAAACACTATCATTACCTGGTGAAAAAAATAAACATTAATCACATGTTATCAATTAAAATACAATAATGTATATAAAAATTGAACAAATATGGTTTGCATGCTACTGAGAATTGCACAGAAAATTAATAAAAAGTTTTCAAAATGTCAACAATAAGCAATTAAATATCAATCGACTATACATTAATCAAATCCATAAAAATAAAAATAATAACCTTAAAAAAATGGGTTGGAATTCAAATTCAGATACAAGTGTATCTAAAATTTGAATTAACAAATACCTTAAAAGATGGACTGGAATTCAAATTCAGATACATGTGTATTTGGATTTTGAATTAATAAATACATATTCCATACAAGTGAATGTGCACTGTATTTAAAAATCTTGAAACTGAATGAGTCGAATAATGCTGAAATAAAGTTAAAAATATGATGAATGATACATTATGCGTAATTATACACAAGCATACAATCATAAACGATTGTACAGATTATACTTAGTACACAACAATGCATGTAAATCAATATATAGGTTATGTATCTGAATTTAAAATGAAATTCAGATTCAATACATGTATATAATGATTCAAATGAATGACGAAAAATCAAAATCAAAATCAAAATAATGTATTCAGATCGAAAAATGAGTAGTCTGAATGAATCACCATTGTTTGCACCATAAACTGATCAGAAAAAAATTAAATGAATCAAAATTCTTTTTCTTCTCCATTGATCAAACTGAAACAAAAATAAAAACAAATGGAATCCCCACAAAACAGATAATCGACTTTTTTTCCTTTTGTTCCTCTAATCAATTTAAATTGATTAACGTATTCAGTATACACAATTGTTTCCAATTAAATTGTCTGATTGAATTAATTGTTCCCATAAAAAGAAATAACAATGAAATTATGGTTTCACCTCCATTAATTAAGGGGACAGAGGACAATTACGACGTGGGGGATCAGTTATGATATATTAGATATAAAAAAAAGGTGAATATAACATAAAATGGATATTTTGAAGAATTCAATCTTACCATCTCTCATGGAGCTTAGGATAAAATCTACTAATTAGGATCCAAAAATCATTATTGTTATTTAAAACATATGCAAGCTTGGAAAAAAAGTGTGCTTTTGTAAGAGTTAAGAAATTATGCTTGGAATCAATGTTTTACGAAGCTGTTTTTCCATTAAAATAGCTTTTTATACGGTTATTTCCAATCAGCCTAAAGAGCCACTGAAATTGTATTAAGAATTAAATTTAATTTTCGTTTTTGAGCTTCCCCAAAAAAAAAAAAAAATATTCTTTTTTGGGAAATACGTATGAAAGACGTGTATGAAAGATTTGAGTGGTTACATTGGAAAAGTTAAGTAATGACCCCTTTTAAATTTGGATTTTGTATTAGTGCTTTTTTTCCCATTAATCATAGGACCTCTGGTACCTTAACAAACATTTTTACATCTTTAACTAAGGGTGCGTTTGGTTGCGCGATTGCGTTGCGATTGCGATTACAGGAAGCTGCGTTTGCAATCGCGCAACCAAACAGTTTTGTAATCGCAGTTTTAAACCCAGCGATTGCAGGCAAATAGTGCTCAAAAGCTGCGATTTCAAAAAGCTGAGAAAGTGAGCTTTCTGCAGAATCAGGTTTGCAATCGTAGATTCCTGCAGAATCAATTTTGCAATCGCGCAACCAAACGCACCCTAAGCTACATTTGGTTGCACGATTGCAAAACTAATTTTAGATAAAAGTTGGATTTAAAACTGATTTTACAATAAATTATCTCTCCTCAGCTTTTAAAAAACTCAGTTTTTGAACATTTTTTTACATAAATTTGTCTGCAACTTTTGATCTCAATTTTTCTATTTAAAAACATATTTAAAAAAATTAGCTTCTTACAAACCCAAAAATTAATCAAACCTGTTTCAAATGGATCCTAAATAAATCCAAACAAAAGCGAGTTATTATTATTATTTTTTTTAAATAATTGGGTGCTAATGGTAGTAAAGACACTTTTCTATTTAACGAAATTCTTTATTATTTTTCACGCGTGAACCAAATGCTAAACAATTAATCTAGGTACGGAATCCATGGACAGGATCAATCAGTCTAATGAAATTTGAAATCCAAAGAATCCATAAAAAAAAATGGTGCATTCTAAATAGGATCTGAAAGGAGCACCAAAATAAAGAAAAATAAAAGAAAATGAAAATGAAGCCTTTTAATGCATTTACAGCCTTTATTTATATCCCATTAGGCCATTACAGAATCACTTTGGCCTCTCCTAGAATCACTTCACAATTTAAGTTAGGGCTTTGATAATACCCAAGCCTTTTGTAGCTCTTTACTTTTTGCCTAATTCAGAGTGTACAATGAAAAGAGAAAAAATCCATATAAATACATGTGACCTCAAAGAATGAGATAAAGACTAAACAATCACATTTCACATCTTATTCTCCAAAAATCCATCCAACTTAATATAAATACAACAAGATCTTAAATCAGTAAATCACTGACAATAATTGATTATATCATCACATTAATTTCATCATCGTCAAACCTGATCAACTGCTAGTATTTTTCAAAAATTCGATTGCCATGATTATCTTTCTTATAATCGAATGACCCTTAAGTGTAAGAGCCATTGATGGTGATTACTATGCCCTTGTTTAACCACTGTTCTCGAAAACACCATACCAATTTTTCTATTCTCATCTGAATATTCAACCACTCTGATATACGTGATACGAATACCAACAGGGAGTTAAGATAAACAAAACTAGATAGTCACAGAAGAGTTAAATTGGTATAAATAAGTTCACTTCCAAAGTGTTGGCATGAATTATTACAAGTACAAAGCCTGACTTAAGTTGTTGGAGTCAAAACTATTATATGAGAAGAAATAAATGGAAATAATGTTATGTTGAGTAATGGAGGCCGAAAGGTCTCTTATATAAGATACAAGATGTCCAAATCCTAAAAACAAAAAAGACCAAAATACCGGGCCTCCGGGAATAGGCCCAACAACATGCCTATACAATGACTCCAATTCTTGAATACGACAGGCCTATGTTCTTATAAAAACAACATGTGAATACTCTAACCCTTGTAGCTTCTTGTTCAAATTCTTGAAGGAATAGTTAACATCAACCAACTTTTTCTAAACATCTTTAGTCAATGAAACAAGTAACAGCTACACTCAAGCAGTAAATGAAAGAGACGGCCATTGGGTTTATGTCTTGCATTTTGATTTCTAGATATCAAAGAAAAACGCTGGAATGGAGTTTTCTTTGAGGTCAAAATATTGTTTGTTATTACAAATGGAAAACACGGGTCATTTTTTGTGCACGTGTATTTTCAATGTATAATATGTATTTTTTAAAAGTGGTGCTCCTAGGATTTAATCATTTGACCTCTTTCATATAGGTGGGAGGTGCTTACCTACTTAGCCAAAACTCAGTTCGCAGTAGTATGTTTAGGCTATATATACTTTTTTGTGAGTAAGAGTTTCCTATAGAGGTAGCCCTAAGGTTTGAGAAGAAAAGTCAGATTTATAACTCCACTACACAGATTTTGTAGAAAAAAAGGTGAGTAATTCTCCTCTCTCTCTCCTTGAACATGAACAATCCTTTTCTGAACTACATATATCCCTCCTCACATGATTCTGTTTGTTTTTGTCTTCCCTTATTCGATTCGTGGTGGCCCTGTTTTTCACTACAATCAGCAGTCCAAGTTCATCATCAAACCAATTTTTATTTTATCTCATTCAACCATACAAGTTCATAACTTTCATATGCAAGGAGAAAAGGCAGAAGTACTCAGCTAAGACAAAGCATTTTAGTTTATTTATATCCAAGTCTACCTTCTCTCATTGCATAGTTTTCCCAACTTGACTTTTACTTTACTTTCCTGGAGCTCCCCAACTCCCCACTTCCAAGCCATTACCTGCCAACATAAAAAAATGTTTACAAATGCCAAATAGTACTGATCAGAATTCAGATAGATAAAAGAGGTAGATCTTCTATAGGTCATCCCTTGCTTTCCCGCTTGATTTTCATTACATTGTACTGGATAATCATACACATACCTTTATTACCAAAATGTTCCGAATTATTGATTAATTCATATATTAAATGCACAGTTTTTGTTAATATTTAATTCTCGTTTACTCAACAGTTCGGGTATCAAAAATAAAACATGTATTGAATGTTTAATACATATTTTACTTATGAAACAGAACTAAAGCCAAGAAAAAAAATGCTCGACTAGACTTTCTCTGTGAGATTTTATATCAGTCATTCATTATTCCTTCATCTAATATTATAACATAAGTTTTTCACCATCATTGGAAGACAATGAATTCGATTTAATATTAGTGATTTTTCATGTCAAGATTAATTTTTCTGCTATTGCAATTATTTTTAATTTCCCAAAAAAAAAAAAATTTTTTTTTGAAGAAAATGGTAGGCTTTCGCACCCATATAATTCTTAGTAAAAAAAATCTGGGCAAGATCCACCAAAGGTGGGTATCCTTAACCGCGTGTGTTTAACAATAGCCCCAAAGGCCCATCCCGACCGTTTTAGGGGAGATGCCAACTGCACTCCTTTCAACGAACTTAATTTCCCAAATTTTACATGAACATAACCTGAACTATGCCAAATTGCATAAATTCTCATTTGCCAAATCATTACAGAATTCTAAATTCTGAACTGATGACAGGGGCCAAGACAAAAGCTCTATGGTTGTTAGAAAGCATACCATCAGGATCAAAGAAGAATACTTGCTTTGTCTTCCCATCCGGCTGTGTCTTCTCGAAATACTCGATTCCTTTCTCCTGAGAACATGCTACCCAACCATCAAACTAAGGCCAATAAAACATAGTAGAGCCACCGTTACCAAATCAAACTCAAACACGTCTGATAAGGAAAAATTAGGCAAAAATATGTACTAAACAGATCATGCACAAATCCTTCAAAACTTATTTTCTAGGTGCTAATAGAAGCTTGGGAACTAGAAGGGTAAAAGGGACATGATTTGGAGCAATGGTGAAATGTTCAGTTTGGATTGATACACTGAGAGGGTTCACTCCTCACTTAGCACCCTGCTATGCGTGGGGCTGCACTAGGTGATCCTATCACATGTGTTACACACAATCCCTTTAAGAGTAGGTCACTGACCATTATAATTATGTACAAAACTGAAACAATATTCTAATATCATTTGGTAATAAAGAAATTGGGAATATCTCAATTTTTCATATTCAAACAGTGATTTAACTAGTGCACCTGAGGGATGGATTATGATTTATACCATTTTTTCACCCAATAATATATATAAATATACTTACATAAAATACTTGTAAATGAAAAGTTAGCATAAAATTGGTATTTAAAGACATGTCCAGAAGACAAACCAAAGACATATGTGGTATATATAACAAGACTAACATATTAAGTTTTCGAAAAGAAAAAAATGGGGGTTAAGTTCATATGGTATTACAATATCTACATGTTTACTCAAAATAATCGACTGATCCACTGCCAAATGGGGAGTAAAAACTAAAGCCCAATTTTTTTCCACTTCCACAATACAGGGCAAAAACTTCACTTTTTTTTATATCGGAGTGACTGACCAAGGTCAAGTCGGGAAGGCCACCTCCACCTATTTGTTCCGATCCCACATATTCTTTCAAATTTTGACCAACAAACAAGTGGGTAAGTTAGCACTACAAGGCAAAAACTTGATATGACAAGATCATCATTTAACAAAACAACTGCAAAATTAAAGAATGCATATCAACATTTTCAATCAGAAAATGTGACATTTAGTCCTTTTCTGCAACAGCCACATGTTTTTATTTTTTTTCTTGAAGCATATAGTATATACTTGGATCATGAAATACATTCCTTTGTATGAATAAAATGCACAAACTTTTACATTTTTCATAATATAATATATATACTAACACAGTGGAGTAAATACTGTGTTACTGAAATAGCAACAGCAAATGAGAGTGCAAAACGGACTAAACGATCAGCGTACTTTTCAATCACCATGAGAAATGAAGATTTTTTTTCTCCAAAAAAAAGAAAAAACCGAGCTTTAAAAATGTCATATAAAATCCAAACAGGAGTAATAACAGTGGAGTGAGAGAAATGGCTCGCCTTTAGGGTTCGGACGAAGGAACCAAAGTCCGGCACGGCGAAGGAGAGGTGGTGCCCCCTCGGGAGGGCCCTCGGATCGGCGACCACGGACGGTCCCGCCTTGGTCCACGGACCCTCCGGGAGCCTCGAATCGGGGTTCCTCTCGATCAGGTGGAGCGAGAACGTCGAAGAGGGGATTCTCAGCCAAACCACCTTGAATTCCCCGAATTTGGGGGTTTCAATCCTCTCAAACCCTAAAATCTGAAATTCAACCATAAATGACATAAATTAAGGCGAATTCGATGTGGGGGGGAGGGGCAAAATAGGGATTTCACCTCCTGGTAGAACCCGGCGAGGCGATCCACGTCGGCGGTCTCCCTCGCTATGTGGTTCAGACTTACGCCTCCCGCTCCCGCCATTTTTTCTCTCTCTCTCTCGTTTTTTTTTTGGGTTCTCCATCAACGACGACGATGATGGATTTGTTGGGCTGGCTTGACGACACGTGGCAAGTTTTGGAATGGTAACCCGGCCCGGCTCGATCATATACACTTGGGTTGGGCCACGAACTAAATGCTTCTTTTAACATTTTTTGAAATTAATTATCCAGAAGCCCCATTTTACAAGTCCCAAATAAACCGTTACACAAATGTTAATATCTATTTTATCTTTTATATCTTTTTCAATAATTACTTTCCATAATCAAGGTTGTTACAATTGGAGAATTTTTGTTTTTTATAGGATCAATCCCATATTGATTTAATCTTCTCTCTTTTGTTTTTAATATAAAAATTTAGAAATAATTTTTCATTTACGCTTTTTTTCTTCCACTTAAAATAAAATTTGATTTGGGTCAATTTCTTGTTTGGCATTTGTTATAATTTTTTATTATTGAATTTGATGTTAAATATTAAATTCAAAACTCTTTTATCATTTTTTTTAAGAACACAGAACTAGAAGGTTGTTTTGGAGGTTTTTCAAGTATTGATTTGTTTTTCGAAGAACTTTTCAGCCTCCGAAAAACAAAAATATAATTGAATGATTGGATATTGTTTCCAATGTTCGTCGATTCAAGTGCGGCCTTTTATTTTTGTTTGTTTTGCATTTGTTATAAAAAAATTTTATTGAATTTGGTGGTCGATATTAAATTTGACAGTCTTAAATCTGAAGCATTTGATCTTTAAATTATTTAACAATTAATAATTATATTGTGTAATATAACTTGAAGTCAGTTATATTGTGAATATAACTAAATTTTATTCTTTTAATTGCTTTATATAAATCACAAATACTTTGAAGTCAAATTAACAACAGTTACATTTATAAATCACCATCATTTTCTGTAACCGCAAACAAAAAATGGTCTTTTTTTTTTGGTGTTTTTGATGAAATTGATTTTTTTTAATGATTTCTTATTTCTTTTTAATGTAATTTATTGTTAAAATTAAGTTACATGTTTTTCAAAAAGGTGGAGATAGATTTAATGAGGGAGAAAATCGTTTTATAAATATATTTTGTCTTTTTACTTTTTTAAATTAAACAATTATTTGTGAATGAGGCATAAATAGTCGAACTTTAATTATATATATATTAAGTATAAAAATATTTTTTTATAAATAAATCAATAAAATTTATTAAAATATATAATTTATTTTTGTTTTGAGATTATATATTTTTAAAATAATTGATTGACTGTGATTTATTAAAATAAATATTTAAAAAATTGGAATAAACAAGAATTTGTATGTTAAAATTAACTGCTGTTTTTAAATTATTCATCCAAAGAATTCTAGGGGCAAAATGGGAGGGGAGGGGCAAAATGGGGATTTCACCTCCTGGTAGAACCCGGCGAGGCGGTCCACGTTGGCGGTCTCCCTCGCTATGTGGTTCAGACTTACGCCTCCCGTATTTTTTCTCTCTCTCTCTCGTTTTTTTTTTTTTTTTTGGGTTCTCCATCGACGACGACGACGACGGATGTTGGGCTGGCTTGAACACGTGGCAAGTTTTGGAATGGTAACCCGGCCCGGCTCGATCAAACTTGGGTTGGGCCATACAACATTTTTTTTAAGAACACATAACTAGAAGGTTGTTTTGGAGGTTTTTCAAATATTGATTTATTTTTCAAATAATTTTTCAGCCTTCAATCACAAATACTTTGCTAGTTTTGCATTACAATTTTTTTATTAAATTTGGTGATAGATATTAAATCTGACAGCCTTAGAATCAATTAACAATTATATCTTGAAAAATTACAAATTAATTTATTGTTAAAATTAAGTTACAACAGTGTTAAAAATAACATTGATTATTATATATCGCCATCGTTTTCTGGTTGAATGAGAGACCGCAAACAAAAATTTGGTCTTTTTTGGTGTTTTGGTGTTTTTGATGAAATTGATTTTTTTTAATGATTTCATTTTTAAGTTTCTTTTTAAGAAATCCTAGAGAATTTGAATTTTGGTTCTGCTTGGATAAATGTAATTAATTACTTTTTTATTTGTTTTTTAAAAAATATATTTCTTGAAATGAATTGACTATGTTTTTCGAATAAGGGGGAGATAGATTTAACGAGGGAGAAAATTATGGCCTTGTGGGTTTTAAATGAGGGTAATATTGTATTTTGACTTTTTAACATTTTTTAAAAGTCAAATAAGCAATCAATGAGAATATTACACCTCATGGGGCTTGTGAATGTGGCCTAAATAGTGGGGCCTGTATAGCAGGACTTTAATAATATATATATATATATATATATAAAAGTATAATTTTTTATATAAATAAATCAATAAAATTTATTAAAATATATAATTTATTTTTTATAAAATTATATTAAAAATATATAATATATTTTTGTTTTGAGATACCATGCGATGATATTTTTAAAATAATTGATTGACTTAACATACCCGGACTCGAGGACGTGTGACACTCGATGAAAATTAATCGGAATAGTATCAAAATAAATATTTAAAAAATTAGAATAAACGAAAATTTATATGTTAGAATTAACTGCTATAAATAGTGATATATGAATTCCAGCAAATCTCTAAAATTAAATTATTTTAAGTTATTTAACCCAAAGAATATATGAATATATTTTTAAATAAATTGTCATCACCTCTTTCTAAATCAACTATCATTATTTTTTCACATTTGCAAATTCTTATTCACACCATATTCATAGTTTATCTAATCTAATCAATAAAAAGTTTATAATTATGTTTATAAACGATAATAATTTAAAATAAAATCAAATAAAAAATTATTTTATCTGTATTTATAGTAGAATAGTTATAAAACTCATAATAACTTAATTCTCTATTTAAACGGGTCGGGTCCAGTTAATCGGACGGTGGTGATACATCCAAATCCTGCTGTCTATCAGCTATTTATTTCGAACTCGCATCTCTTCACCACCGCATTCTCCATCCAAGCCCTAACAGTTCTCTCTCCCTCTCTCTCTCTCTCTCTCTCTCTCTGGCCGTTCGCGAGTCCAATTAAGGTTTCTTCCGTTCGATCGACCATGGATTCCGGTGGATGTCATCCGCCCGAGCCTCCACCGACTCTGTCGACTGAGGCAAGGTGGGCTTTCGCTGAGGGGATTTCGCTGGTGTTCTCACGATGGACGGCGCTCCAGATGGCCGTGGATGCCGGTTGGGCCGGTAGCGACTCACGTCAGAAGGCTTACCAGTTCGCCTCCTCCATTCTCTCCTGGTTCATCCGGTCCAAAGGTTTCTCTCTCTAGTCTCTTCCCGAATTATTGTTTCTTTCGTTGATATTGTGTGGATCTTTCACTTTATATTATCAATTATATTCTATCATTGTATCTTGAGTCGTGACTTTGATATTCTGTTTATGTAGTTTTTTTTTTTCTATTTTTGTTGATAAAATGGGTATTTTTGGGGTTGAATTAATGGACCTATGATTTTTATTTTTTTTTTGGTTTTGATTATTTGATTTTTTGTGTTGAATTATAGGTTCCTCACTTGCACTCTCTTTTATTGATATTGTGGATTCTTTTTAATTTATACACTAATTTAAGGGGGGAAATGCATCTATTATGTTTTACAACTGTCATGTGATTTTGACATACCATCTGAGACTGATTTTTTTTTTTGGATATGTTGAAGAAATATGTATGTTTTGGATGAATTAGTGAGTTTATCCCTTTGTGTGATTTGGTTTGATGATTTTAGAATTCTGTGGTAGGAATTATGAAAATTCTATTTGCAATACTGCATTGTTTCTATGGCAATTCCCTCAAGGCCGAATTTGATTTTATGTTTTACAGTTAAATGTAATTGATTCAGATCATCTTTTTGTTATTGTGTGGTTTTGTAGCTCCCCTTTACATTGACGAGCTGGAGGAAACTCTTGATCACTACTTGTTGACTTCCTTCTACACAGAAGCTGATGATGGCAGTGTTGAGGAGGTGAGTTAATAACACCCCCCCCCAAAAAAAAAAAAAAGAAAAAAAAAGAAAAAGGCGCACCACAACCAATGTTTAAATAGTGTAGTGGGATTAAGGCACTCTTAGTTATGTTTTCTGTTCATTTTGGGTTCATTACCTAGCATGAAAACCCTGTTAAAAGTCTACAAAACAATGAACAATTCAGATTGAATTCTTATGATATTCTACTAACATGAAATGCCTAGCCTAAGCTTGAATTTTTCCAAAAGCAGAAATAGATCTTCAAAAGTGAAACAAGATGGTATTTTTTTATTGCATACATGGAAGTGTTTTTGTGACCTTGTATAGTAGGTGGTGCAGTTTTAAACTTGAAAGAGTACTGGCCATGATTCACGAACTTTTGATTGTTCCTATTCAAAGAGTAATTGTGTGATACCATCTTTTTGGGCTAGTCATTTTATGTCTGCCTTTGTATGAATTATTTATATTATTCAAAGTAGTTCTTACATTATTTTGGGACATTGCAATTTCCTTCCTCACATACTATCCTCTACAAATTTGCTCTATTTTTCTTTCCCTAGTGTTATTATTGGTTAAACAAATAAACAATAAGATCTCTTTGTAATTAAGCATCTTCATCATCTGTACATCATCTTCTCATTATACGTGGTTGGTAATGCATGAACTAGTAAATTTTAAAGCCACATTGTAGTCTAAAATTGTAGGAAAAGATATAATGGAGTTCCTTGCTTGATCTTTATTGATAGTTTAAAACTGATCTCAGTACATATGCATCTGTTTTTTTACTTTGTAAATCCTTCTCACTGTAGTGGGATAACACTTTTCTTTAAGTGTTATAGGTAATTTAAGTTCAACATTATGCCCAGGTCTGTACATGTCAATGCATGAGTATCCTTAGTGTTGTATTGAGATATAAAGGATTGACACTTTTGCTAATGATTTTTCACAGTTCTTTTAACAGCTTTTTGTTTGTTGTTGAATTGAATAAAATGGTCTAGTCAAACATGGTTATCACATTTCTTCTTTTGTAGTATGGTTAGCAGTGTAAAATTGTGAGAAATAAAGTATCTTGTGTTTGTGAATATTGGTAATTTGACTCGTGCTCTTCTTGTGTCTACTTGGAGCAGGTTGCTGAGCAATTGATGATCATGCATGAGGATTGTCTTCAAGGAAATTATGAAGCAATTGAAAATTTGAGGAGAACTAATGCTTTGTAAAATTCTGTTTTACAAAGCAGACAGGTAATTTGATTAACTTTGATTCTCACCTGTTTAAAAAGACCGTCTATACATCATACATGTTCTAGTTATCTATCATATGTGGTCATGATTTTAAAGTTTAATAATATTTTTTCTTCACTTCACTAATGTGATGTTATTTATAATCTAAATTTTGATAAAAAGTTAACAAGTACTTCAACAAAATAAAAATCAGGTAATGTCTGACATGAATGGTTTATTAGGATGTCCAATGGGTTCAGTTATTTCCAAACTATATGATTATTGCCATTCATATTGCTGATATCATATAAACCTTCTGGCTTCTCCTTTTAATTTCTTATTCTCATAGTTACATAAGACAGCGAATATGACACCAATAGAGTCCATTGACTGGTAAAACATTTTGCAAACTCGGATATCTTAATTGTCTTTTTCATGATAAGATTTTTAGATGTTGGTTCATTTAAAACTACACTATGCGTCTTTTTGTCACCTTAAATCAGTCTTTTTTTTCTTTGAGGGAAGGTTGGGATTCTACCACCCCTCATGAAATCAATCTGTATGTTCATGTTTTATAGCCTACTGATAATTTTTTAACATATATGTGCGTGTACGCGCGTGTGTCGTAGAATTTTTTTCATGCGGAAGCTATTTCTCAAAAAATATATAATTCAGAATTTGAAAGATTGAACTTCCAATGAAAGTAGACATTCATGTAACTTGAAGAGTAGCTTAAGTGATAACTCACACGATCATGAAATTTTTTCCTCCAAGTGAACAAATATTGGTTGATCTTGTATTTGATGCCCACCCATCAACTTATGCATCTGAACTTTGTGTTTGATGTTATATCTTTTAGCACCTCTAAAGTCTAATCTATGTTTTTCCATGAAAGAAGAAATAGTGTGTTTGTCATATAGGCTGGGATTATTCACGCATCTTATGGACTATAAGTCTTTGAAATGATTCTCACTAACATGGATTTGATGCATGTTTTGTTTTTTGGGAAGAAATTCTATTGATTGGTAAACATCTAAGGGCGGGGATGAGATGCCTTCAGACAAAACATAAAACAAAAGAAAAAAACCCCTAAGGCCCCAATTATATAATAGTTACTTTAAGAAAAACTTCCTCTCTATGAATATATAAATTATAATCTCCTCTACCGCCGCCCTTTTTTGCTTTGTCCTTCAATCCCTTTTACTTGCCACTTTGTTCGTTGTAAAGTTGTCATTTTCAGTATTGTCATATTTAAAGAAATTTTCCTATATTAGCATTTATGTCACATCGTGAATCATTTTATATGTGAATTCTTCTGTCATAGAATTACAAGCATAGAGTGCCGGATATTTATAATCACAACATGAGACTTGATACCTTCATTTGATGTCCATAATCTCCTGCCATGTCTAAGAGTCTTTGAGGCACAATGCCTCATTGATGACATTGCAGGCAACCAGAGAGGCTTCTTAGTCTCTGTTTGGAACCAATTGTCAAATTGATTTTGCATTTGTAATATCAGTTTTTAGATAATCAGTTTCAAAGGCATATTAAAAAAATGGTTCCAAAGTCCAAATAGGATCGTAGTGGGCTCTGCAGCCTGAATGCCTTTGCTGATATTGTAGGTACCGAACGATGATGAGTCGGGCGATGAGATTTTGGATGAAGAAGAAGAAGAAGAAGCCATGGACATGGCTGTGGATGAGCCAAGTCCAAAACCGCAGAGGCCTAAGCAGTCGATCAATGAGGATGGTTGGTCTGTTGTTGGCCCTAGAAGAGGCAGGGGCAGGAAATCAAATTAGATGGATCTGGATATTTTTGTCTTCTTTTTTGAAGTGTCCTCTTTTTTTTACTCCCAACTGCAGGTTGGAGAATCATGAATCATTATACTATATTTTTGTGGTTTTTTTTTTTTTTGGGATTGAAGGATGCTTTTATGTGCAATAATTTATCAGTGAGATTTTAATTATATCATATCATAGTTTTCTCCAGACCGTTGATGTCTATGATATCACATCTTTGGAAAATCTGTATTGTTGGGATAGATGACATGCGGTTCATTAAAGAATAAAAAATATTTCATCAATTAAATATCAGTAGGAAAATATCACTAATACTCTTTGATGGACGTGTAAATAATGTTTGTGATTATGTCCTTGCAAATCCGTTTTCACTTGGATCATGAAACTTATTTGGTAATAATTTCTTCCAAGCGGTTGCGGTTTGAAGAGAAATTCCTGACCAAAGTGTATCGGATTAAATGTACCCTCTTGAGAGCAAGTCATGCCCTATCGGTTACTGGGGAAAGGAGACCCATTTGTTCATCGAGTGCCATATTTGGAGTCTTTTTTGAAGTGAGCGATTGGTTTAGAGGACAATTTTTCGCCCTTGTCAGAGATGTAGTTGGCAGGGAGGAGGATGAAAGTGAGGCGACCGTAGCGTGAATGCAAAGATCTCTCAATCCTTGGTGGTGGCGGTTGTACAATCTTTTTGGCTCGAGTTGTAATCATCTCATTTTTAGAAACTCCAAGGTCTGTCTATGTTGAAAATGTATGAAAATGTGGGCAACATTCTTGTGCTGTCGCCGGTCGAGTGATGTAATTGGGGGGATCAATTGAAATTGTGAAATTGATATAGATACGATGTTATACCATTTTTAAAAAAACGCGTTTATCCTCACTCTTGTTCCATCCTTATCCTAATTTAAAACTAATAATAGAAAAATTTATATTACCGTAACTAAAAAAAAAAGTTGAGGGAAACATTCATTGGACAATCTTATTATTTGAATTCAATAAAACTATATTTTTATCTATCAATAAAAATTTGGAGTTATAAAGATCTCGTTGAAAAGATATTTTCTTATCAATTATGATTGTTAAAAAATTGTAACTTTTCGTGTATAACTCCGATTGGAGTTATAAGGATCTCATTGAAAAGATATTTTTTTATTTATATTTATGCATATGAAATGGATTTTTTTTAAAAATGATTATTTCATTGTGAAAAATAAGATCAAAAGTTCAAATTATTTTTAATCCGAAATTAATTATAAAATTTGTTATGAAAATTAATAATCAAATGAATATTAAATTTAAATTGATTGTATGATATTTTATTAATGAAAATCTATAAAAATCGGATAAGATCTAAAATAATATTTTTGTGAGATAAAATCTAGTTTTTGAGATAAACTCTATCATATATTGATGGATATATGTGTATTCTAAATTAATTTCAAGGGGGAAAATCGGCTAAAATATCTGATGAAATTTTTTTTTTTTATTTCATCCAAATCACTATTTAAATCTTTAATAAATATCCACAAAACATTGAATCATAAAATCGATATGATAGTAAGTTTAAATGTAAATCTAAACAAACTAATTAATTTCAAGATATATTAATGGATAATAAGATTGAATATGAATTTAAACGTGCTACATAATTTTTAGATTTGTTGGTGGATATAAGTGTCTTTTTAATTAGTTTTTATAGAAAAAATCGATTAAAATGTTTACCCTCAAACTCGTACTTTTTACAGTAGTATAGATATAGAGTATAGATAAAATATATATATATTCTAAAAATAAAAATATTTTCTTCTATAAATAAATCTATAAAATTTACTAGAATATATAATTTATTTTTTATAAAATTATATACAATGAAGGGTGGACCTACGGTGCAAAGTTATTATTGTTCATTGGTTGAATTGACCCTTCTAGTTGCCAATGCTTTAGTTTATTATTAAAATATATAATTTATTAAAACATACCCGGACACGAGGACGTGTGACACTCGATGAAAATTAATAGAAATAATATCAAAATAAATGTTTAAAAAGTTGAAATAATCAACAAATTAACTGCTATAGTGATATATGAATTTCAGCAAATATTTAAAATTAAATTATTTTAAATTGTTTAACCCAAAGAATATATGAATATATATTTCAAATAAATTGTCATCACTTCTTTATAAATCAACTATCATTATTTTTTTACATTTTGTAAATTCTTATTCACACCATATTCATAGTTTATCTAATCTAAACAATAAAAACTTTATAATTATGTTTATAAACGAGAATAATTTAAAATAAAATAAAATTAAAAATTATTTTATCTGTATTTAACTTAGAATAATTATGAAACTCATAATAACTTAATTCTTTATTTAAACGGGTCGGGTTCAGTTAATCGGACGGTGGTGATACATCCAAATCCTGCTGTCTATCAGCTATTTATTTCGAACTCGCATCTCTTCACCACCGCATTCTCCATCCAAACCCTAACAGTTCTCTCTCCCTCTCTCTCTCTCTCTCTCTCTCTGGCCGTTCGCGAGTCCAATTAAGGTTTCTTCCGTTCGATCGACCATGGATTCCGGTGGATGTCATCCGCCCGAGCCTCCACCGACTCTGTCGACTGAGGCAAGGTGGGCTTTCGCTGAGGGGATTTCGCTGGTGTTCTCACGATGGACGGCGCTCCAGATGGCCGTGGATGCCGGTTGGGCCGGTAGCGACTCACGTCAGAAGGCTTACCAGTTCGCCTCCTCCATTCTCTCCTGGTTCATCCGGTCCAAAGGTTTCTCTCTCTAGTCTCTTCCCGAATTATTGTTTCTTTCGTTGATATTGTGTGGATCTTTCACTTTATATTATCAATTATATTCTATCATTGTATCTTGAGTCGTGACTTTGATATTCTGTTTATGTAGTTTTTTTTTTCCATTTTTGTTGATAAAATGGGTATTTTTGGGGTTGAATTAATGGACCTATGATTTTTTTTTTTTGGTTTTGATTATTTGATTTTTTTTGTTGAATTATAGGTTCCTCACTTGCACTCTCTTCTATTGATATTGTGGGTTCTTTTTAATTTATACACTAATTTAAGGGGGGAAATGCATCTATTATGTTTTATAACTGTCATGTGATTTTGACATACCATCTGAGACTGATTTTTTTTTTGGATATGTTGAGGAAATAACTATGTTTTGGATGAATTAGTGAGTTTATCCCTTTGTGTGAATTGGTTTGATGATTTTAGAATTGTGTGGTAGGAATTATAAAATTCTATTTGCAATACTGCATTGTTTCTATGGCGATTCCCTCAAGGCAGAATTTGATTTTATGTTTTACAGTTAAATGTTATTGATTTAGATCATCTTTTTGTTATTGTGTGGTTTTGTAGCTCCCCTTTACATTGACGAACTGGAGGAAACTCTTGATTTCTACTTGTTGACTTCCTTCTACACAGAAGCTGATGATGGCAGTGTTGAGGAGGTGAGTTAATAACACCCCCCCCCCCCCCCAAAAAAAAGGCGCACCACAACCAATGTTTAAATAGTATAGTGGGCTTAAGGCACCTCTTAGTTATGTTTTCTACAAAACAATGAACAATTCAGATTGAATTCTTATGATATTCTACTAACATGAAATACCTAGCCTAAGTTTGAATTTTTCCAAAACCAGAAATAGACCTTCAAAAGTGAAACAAGATGGTATTATTTTCTAATTATTGCAAGGTGTTGGTATACATGGAAGTGTTTTTGTGACCTTGTATAGTAGGTGGTGCAATTTTAAACTTGAAATGTTTGAGTACTGGCCATGATTCACGAACTTCTGATTGTTCCAATTTCAAAGAGTAATTGTGTGATACCATCTTTTTGGGCTAGTCATTTTATGTCTGCCTTTGTATGAATTATTTATATTATTCAAAGTAGTTCTTACATTATTTTTGGGTTTGTGAATATTTGTAATTTGACTCGTGCTCTTCTTGTGTCTACTTGGAGCAGGTTGCTGAGCAATTGATGATCATGCATGAGGATTGTCTTCAAGGAAATTATGAAGCAATTGAAAATTTGAGGAGAACTAATGCTGGAAAAAATCCTGTTTTACAAAGCCGACAGGTAATTTGATTAACTTTGATTCTCACCTGTTTAAAAAGACCGTCTATACATCATACATGTTCTAGTTATCTATCATATGTGGTCATGATTTTAAAGTTTAATAATATTTTTCCTTCACTTCACTAATGTGATGTTATTTATAATCTAAATTTTGTTAAAAAGTTAACAAGTACTTCAACAAAATAAAAATCAGGTAATGTCTGACATGAATGGTTTATTAGGATGTCCAATGGGTTCAGTTATTTCCAAACTATATGATTATTGCCATTCATATTGCTGATATCATATAAACCTTCTGGCTTCTGCTTTTAATTTCTTATTCTCATAGTTACATAAGACGGCGAATATGACACCAATAGTCCATTGACTGGTAAAACATTTTGCAAACTCGGATATCTTAATTGTCTTTTTCATGATAAGATTTTTAGATGTTGGTTCATTTAAAACTACACTATGCGCCTTTTTGTCACCTTAAATCAGTCCTTTTTTTCTTTGAGGGAAGGTTGGGATTCTACCACCCCTCACGAAATCAATCTGTATGTTCATGTTTTATAGCCCATTGATAATTTTTTAACATATATATGCGTGTACGTGCGTGTGTGTCGTAGAATTTTTTTTCATGCGGAAGAATTTTTTCAAAAAATATATAATTCAGAATTTGAAAGATTGAACTCTCAATGAAAGTAGACATTCATGTAACTTGAAGAGTAGCTTAAGTGATAACTCACACGATCATGAAATTTTTTCCTCCAAGTGAACAAATATTGGTTGATCTTGTATTTGATGCCCACCCATCAACTTATGCATCTGAACTTTGTGTTTGATGTTATATCTTTTAGCACCTCTAAAGTCTAATCTATGTTTTTCCATGAAAGAAGAAATAGTGTGTTTGTCATATAGGCTGGGATTATTCAGGCATCTTATGGACTATAAGTCTTTGAAATGATTCTCACTAACATGGATTTGATGCATGCTTTGTTTTTTGGGAAGAAATTCTATTGATTGGTAAACATCTAAGGGCGGGGATGAGAAGATGCCTTCAGACAAAACATAAAACAAAAGAAAAAAACCCCTAAGGCCCCAATTATATAATAGTTACTTTGAGAAAAACTTCCTCTCTATGAATATATAAATTATAATCTCCTCTACCGCCACCCTTTTTTGCTTTGTCCTTCAATCCCTTTTACTGCCACTTTGTTCGTTGTAAAGTTGTCATTTTCAGTATTGTCATATTTAAAGAAATTTGCCTATATTAGCATTTATGTCACATCGTGAATTATTTTATATGTGGATTCTTCTGTCATAGAATTACAATCATTGAGTGCCGGATATTTATAATCACAACATGAGACTTGATACCTTCATTTGTTGTCCATAATCTCCTGCCATGTCTAAGAGTCTGTGAAGCACAATGCCTCATTGATGACATTGCAGGCATCTGGTTTAAATAAACTTAATTCAATAAAACGGACTTTTTTTTATTTTTTAAAAATCAACATATTATTGCACTAAAAGTTAATTTTTTTTAAAAAATTAAGTTAATATTTTTATAATGTGTTTGACAACACTTTAATTAAGTGATACCAAACAACCCCTAAATACAGAGAGGCTTCTTAGTCTCTGTTTGGAACCAATTGTCAAATTGATTTTGCATTTGTAATATCAGTTTTTAGATAATCAGTTCCAAAGGCATATCAAAAAAATGGTTCCAAAGTCCAAATAGGACCGTAGTGGAGTGCAGCCTGAATGCCTTTGCTGATATTGTAGGTACTCAACGTTGATGAGTTGGGCGATGAGATTTTGGATGAAGAAGAAGAAGAAGAAGCCATGGACATGGCTGTGGATGAGCCAAGTCCAAACCTGATGCAATGGATAAGCAGAGGCCTAAGCAGTCGATCGATGAGGATGGTTGGTCTGTTGTTGGCCCTAGAAGAGGCAGGGGCAGGAAATTAAATTAGATGGATCTGGATATTTTTGTCATCTATTTTGAAGTGCCCTCTTTTTTTTACTCCCAACTGCAGGTTTGAGAATCATGAATCATTATACTATATTTTTTTGGTTTTTTTTGTTTTTGGGATTGAAGGATGCTTTTATGTGCAATAATTTATCAGTGAGATTTTAGTTATATCATATCATAGTTTTCTCCAGACCGTTGATGTCTATGATATCACTTCATTGGAAAATCTGTATTGTTGGGATTTTTATCGTTGTGTTTGGATAGATGACATGCGGTTCATTAAAGAATAAAAATATTTCATCAATTAAATATCATAAGGAAAATCACACTAATACTATTTGATGGACCGTGAAAATAATATTCGTGATTATGTCCTTGCAAAGCCGTTTTCACTTGGATCGTGAAACTTATTTGGTTCTTTCAAGCGGTTGCGGCTTGAGGAGAAATTCTTGACCAAAGTGTATCGGATTAAATGGCCCCTTTTGAGAACAAGTTATGCCCTATCCGTTACTCGGGAAAGGTGACAGTGACCCATTTGTTCATCGAGTGTCACATTGCCTAACAGATTTGGAGTCTTTTTGAAGTGGGCGATTGATTTAAAGGATAAATTTTCACCTTGTTAGAGATGTGGTGGTGGGGAGGAGAATGAAAGTGAGAGGGCAATTTTTTGCCCTTACCAGAGATGTGGATGGCGGGAGGAGGATGAAAGTGAGAGGACTTGCCAGAGATGTGGGTGGTAGGGAGGAGGATGAAAGTGAGAGCGACCGTAGCGTGAATGCAAAGATCTCTCAATCCTTGGTGGTGACGGTTGTACAGTCTTTTTGGCTCGCGTTGTAATCATCTCATTTTTAGAAACTCCAAAGTCTGTCTATGTTGAAAATGTATGAGATTCGGTGTTAATTTCATATAGAATGTGGGCAACATTTTGTGCTGTGGCCAGTCGAGTGATGTAATTGGGGGGATCAATTGAAATTGTGAAAGAGATGTTATACAATTTTTAAAAAACCGTTTAGCCTCACCCCTTGTTCCATCCTTATCCTAATTTAAAACTAATAATAAAAAAATTTATATTACTGTATCAAAAAAAAATTTGCGGGGAACATTCATTGGATAATCTTATTTTTTGAATTCAATAAATAATATTTTTATCTATCAATGATTCTTATCTAGATATCTGAGATTTTTTTTAACAAAATATCAATTTGAAAAGGGAAAAAATGCATTTGATTTTTATTTGCATTTATAGAAATTGATTTATTTTTATTTAAATTATATAAGCTAAAAATCAATTTTTTGTTAACTACATTAGCGGAAACACATACAGATGTAATATCAAATCCAATCCCCAAGTAGGCTAGTAAACGAATCAAGCCGCTCGGATTCGACTTGGTTTGAGCTTGTTCAATTAGATAAATGAATGAGCTTGAACAATTTTTAAAGCTCGTTTAGGCTCAGGACCTGGATCGAGCTTCATTTTGTGTTCATATTCGACTCATTTGTGTTATAAAAAATTTAGCTGAAGCTTGACTAAACTCATTTATTATGCTCGTTTAAGCTCTTGAACTTGGCTCATTAAGGCTAAAAATTTATTTTCAATCTCTAAAGATCTTAAAATGAAGAAAATGCTAGGCTCGTTGAGGCTCGTAAACTCAGCTCGACTCGACTTGTTTTAAACGAGTCGAGCTTGAACATGTCAAAATTTGACTCGTATACCACCCCTATCCCCAAGCCACTATGAAAAGTCTTCTCACTATGTTTCAACCGTCCTTTAATTGATGATCTGATTTTAAATCACAATAAAGATCTGGTTACACTAATTATTATATATTAATTTCGGTGATTTTTTCGTATGGAAACATTAACATATATTTTATCAAAGTTTTTTTTTAGAGAGCGTAAGAGCACTCCGTGTTATATTCGGGTTGGATCCCTTTTTACTGTTTGAAGTCAAACCTCATCTAATGACCGAACTACCCTTCCTTGTTAGGTTCTGACATGAAAACGATGGTGGATCATAAAAGGGCAATTAAGTCATTCGCCATTCAAAGCCCTGCAAAAATCTCACTCTCCCTCTCACCATCAGTCTTCGTGAGTTCTCTCTGTAAATTCTTCTTCACCATCTCGATTTTTTTTTTTTTTTTTTTGGCGACTCATTATGTTTTGGTTTTTCATTTCTTGATGACGGAACATCGATTGATTTTCACGTTTTTTCGCTAATGAAAGTATTGTAAAGAAACCCTAATTTTACGGATTTGTGTTTTCGGGTGGAGATTTTGCGAGAATACTTGAAAATCGGACACTCTCAGGTGAATAGAAATCTTGATTTCAACATCGATAATTTTTTTTTTGGTTCTCGATTTCACGATTTTTTCGCAGGTGAGGATCTCGTAAAGGAAACCCTAATTCAGCGGAGTTTTCTTTGGGGGATTTTGCGAGAAAGACCCTCGAATATCTGTTACTCTCAGTGGACTCTGCCTCGAAAGAATGGAAATGCGAAAAAAAATTTGATCGTTGATCTGATGGAATTGGACGGCCGTGATAGCTCACTGTATATTTTTTAATTGATTTTCAATGTTTTCCTGTTTAGTGCATTGTGATTGTTGATATCGTCACTCCTCTGTCTTTCAGTTTGCGCGAATTCGAACAAAATGTGGAGTGACAATAGAAGAGACCTAACAGAATCAAAGCTTTTACCTTTTGTTTTACTTATTTTATATGTGTTTTAGTGAATATTTTCGGAATAATTTCATTTGTTACTTATAGTGGCATTATTGGAAAAATAGGCACGGAATTTAATGAATCAGATCTTTTTTTTTCAGAACAAATGCTAAATCTTTTACTTCTAAAAATAGATTTTCTACAAATCTGTCGCTCTTTACACGTGTATTTTTAATAGCTGTTGATGTACAAAACACAGGCTTTATTATCTCTCTAAATCTTTATGGGATTGAGGATTTTGAAAAAAATGAATTTTTTGGATCTTTAGCAATGTCAGCATGAATTTTTCAGGTGCTAAGGTGATTTTTTATGAAACCCATATTGATTTTATCATTTTTTGATTGGTTGAATTGTAGGATTTCTTCTAATAGGGATCTTGTTTTTTTTTTTGAATGCGTTCTTTTTATCTGATAAATTATTGGATTTACTTCTCATGAATCTGATCGAGAAACCGCTTGCTGTGAAAACCAAATGATTTCATTGGAACAAGGAAAAAAATTCACAATTTGGGTTTTGAATGTTGTTTTTATAAATCTTTCAAGGGATCATCCTATCTGAAATTCATCATCTCCAATCATCATTGTTGTGTAGTTCCAAATGTATGGTTGCATAATGTTTTGGCTTAATAATCACATGTTTTTTGCTCATCAAAGTGCATTTGGCATTTTTTTGCCCACCTCTGATTACTTATAGATTGCCTGAACTGTGTTAAATTACTTGCTCTTATATAAAAGTCTCTCTTGTGCGGGTAGGTTATAGCATGTATGCATGTTTTTACGTGTGCGCGGTGTTGGTCCTTATTGTGCTTGGTTTCTCATTTGTTATGCACTGCCCTCCTCAGAAACTGTTTCATGAAATAGAGTGTGTGTTTTGAACAAAATGTGGAGTGGCAATAAAGAGACCTTAAATAAATCAAATTAGTTAATTTTTTTTTTTTCCAGTTGAACGGTGGAGGATATTTCTGGAATTGTTACTTCTGGTGGAATTTCAGGAATAACAGGAATGAAATTTAATGCATCAGACTTTTTCCAGATCAAATGTTAAATCTTTTACTTCTAGAAATCTATTTCAATGAATCTGTCGTTCTTAATGACATCACCACATGATTGCACGTGCATTTACAATAGCAGTTGATGTACAAAAGACAACCTAGTTCCATTAAATTCAGGCAGGTCTCATAGGAAGAAAGATATGCCTCTATAATAATTTTTCGAATTATGGTAGCATCGAATCTTTATCTTGAATATTCTAAGAAGTGTTTTTTTTTAGCAATGTCTACATGAATTTTAGATGTGATGTTTCATTCTTATTAAATCCATGTTGATTTCATTGTTTGGTTGATTGAAGGTTTTCTAATGTTATTCTTGTTTTTGTCATATCTTTAATGGTTTTTATTTGATTTCATAAATTATTGGATTTACTTCTGATAAATCTGATCAGGGAGCTCGGCACAGTGAAAATTAATCTGACATGCTAGGGATAATCATCGTCTAATGATTGCGGTAGATTTAGGTTATGGTTTCCCTGAGGTTGTCACTTGCCAAGTATGCTTTCCATAAACAATGAAATGATTTCACAATTTGTCTTTTGAACATGGTTTTTATATTTATATATTGTTTTGTTATATTGTATAAGGAATCATTGTGTCTGGAATTTTGTTGATTAAGGACAAGAAGCATGAGCAATGTGCCAATCATCATTGTTGTGTACTTCCAATATTTAGTTGTACCTATATCATGTTGCAGCGTAATAATCACGTATTATGTTGAACATTGCATGTGTGCAATCTTGGTCCTTATTGTGCTTGGTTTCTCAGTTAGTGTCTATTGTATATTTGTCTAAATGATGTATATGATACTGATTTTAGCACATAATCTAATGAAACAGCACTATGGAGGCATGGTGTTTAGATGAAAGTGAATATCAGACACCAGCAATTAGGGAAGAAAACTCAACTTCCAGTGCTACCCCTGTTGGTCCTAATGCTTCTGGTGAAGGTCTTCCATACGCGCCTGAAAATTTTCCCAATCCTGGAGATAAGTGGGGTTGGAAGGTGGGGAAGAGAAAGACCAGGTCTGGATATTGGGCTGATAGGTACCTTTCTCTTCCCGCGTCCCTCCAGAAAACCAGTGCATTCCCGAGCAAGGTTATGGTTCAGAAATACATCACCGAGAATTTCCCGACTGCTGATATTGATTCCTTCTTTGCTTCTTTTAGCTGGAGGATCCCTGCGCCTGACTCCTATGAAATATCAGGTGCTGTTTTATGCTGCTTAAGGTTCCTTCTTCATTTTATGCTTTTCTTTCCTGCAGATTATTATGACTATCACTCAGGTATATGCAAGAAGGGTTAATATTTGTTGTCTTGGGGTTTGGGTGATTCTGCCCTAGTAGTGAAATTGAGTTCACTTTGTTTATATATGGGACCATTCGCCCTAATAGTGAAATTGAGTTCACTTTCACATCTTGTATCAAGACCATTATCCTGCGCGCTTAAAGCAGCAGAACCTTGTGCCTTCTTTTAATGTGCATATCAAATTTCTCATTGTCATTATTATTAATTTATTATCACATGTCATTTCTTGGATAAAATTGGAAAAATGGTTTCAATCACTCACCTTTATATATGACCTCCACACAACAAATTATAAGCACATTTCCACCTCATCCAATCAACTCTTATTCTACCAACCCGTGTATGATATTATTGTTTCGGGCCTGCAATGGTTTCTTTAGGGTAATTGCTATGAAGCTGATTCGAGGCTCATCTCGATCTCTGTATTTAGAAAAATATGTGTTGCTATGTTATTCATGTGCATAGTCCTCCAAGGCCATCCTCATTCTTAGACACGAGTTTACCTCCTTTTTTGAGAAAGATTATTGTTACCAAATTTTATGAATATCCTGATAAAACTTAGGCACAAGCATAAAAGGGTAACACGAATGAAACATGGGGGGCGGGGGGGGGGGGGGGCGTTTGGCACTTTGTCTAGAGGCATGGGTTTGATCCCTTCAGGTCTCGAGTTCAAAAACATCTAGGCATACTCGATGCAAATGGTTTGTGGGTGACTTTTGTAGATGATTGTGCATCCGTGGTTTTCCCAACCAAGGTTGGGGTTCCTCGTCACCAAAAAAGAAAAATATATATTTAAAAACAAGAAATTGGGGGGTGGGTGGGTCCCCAACCTTTATAAATTGCCCTAATAGACATGGAAGACAGAGAAACATAGTGCAATCCTCATTCCATCAGAAAGGTTATCTTGAATTTACCTCCTTTCGTTCTACTTTTTTTTTTTTGAGAAAAATAAAGGAACCATTTCATTGAAGAAAGAAGCCCCCGAGAAGAAAGGAGACGAGGGATCTCCATACAAAATATAAAAGGAAGATAATAAAGAAATATGGTAGAACTCTTGAAAAGGGAACCCCTTCCCAACCAACTCTTGAGTGTTATCTCCTGAACCATAGATTGCCCATGATGGTCGAAAGGGACTCCTAAAATCATAGTCTCTCAATCTCGGAGATTCGAAGAAATAGCGGTCCATGTGAAGTAAAACCTTTTATGTTGGAATATGCATTCATTTATTAGGATCCAAATGCTCCAACATACCGTGGAACTAATTTATTCCCCATTATCAATTCATCATATTTTATAGAGAAATAGTGAACCAACCTTGTTTCAAATGTCAAAAAATTAGTTTCATCTTTACAAATGCAAGGAGATAAGGGTATAGAGCTAACCTCTGATGAATACCTTGAAGAACTAATTGGTTATTTCCATGGTTCCACTGGCTTTATTTTCTGCTCTTTTAGGTTCCTCTTTCTTTGCTTGCAGTCTGGGATTCAGGAGCATCTGTTCAGCCTGTTGATTTTTTACTGGGCTGAAAAAATAATCAGCCCCATTTTGTCAGTTGATGGCTGATTTATGTTGCATATGACTTTTATTTAGTAATAATTAGTACAGGACTGAATTAAGATTCTTTCTTTAGTAATCAGCAGAGGACTGTGACTTGGCAGTCCTATGAGAATCAGGATTAATCAGGTCCAAAAAGGGCCTTTAGTCGTTTGAGTTGAGTTATGAGTTCAAATCAGTTGGCCTACTAATCCTTTGAGGCTTTAAGTGCTCTATGTAAGCATCATTTCCTTTGTAAAATAGAGTTTATCATACTAGAGAAAAATATTTTAATTTTTTTTTTGAAGGAAGAATATTTTTAATTTGTTATTCCCGTGAAGATATGCAGCCACCCAACCTATATTGAGGTTCAGGTTTAGCTTTTTGTTTTTTTTTTGGGAGGAATCTGACTTGTGTATTTTTCTGTTCCTCTATTTTTTTTTCTTATCCTTGGGCTGTTGAGCAATAGTAAGGTATCTGACTATTGCGTTAGGTTGTACGATTGCAAAATTGATTTTAGGTAAAAGTTGGGTTTAAAACTGATTTTGTAGGAAGCCGTCTCTCCACAGTTTCAGGAAAACTCAGGTTTTAGGCACTTTTTCACAAAATTTGTCTACAGCTTTTGGCCCCAATTTTTCTGTTTGGAAACGGTTTGGGAAAACAGCTTTCTACAAACCCAAAAACTGTCCAAACATATTTCTAAATAGGGCCTAAGAGGGCCAAGTCTTGAGTTTGTGCTCTAAGGGAGGCCACTTCATGCTCTTCCACACCCCCCCCCCCCAAAAAAAATAAAAAATAAAAAAAGCTGAAGTTTAGAACTATTTCATTCTCTCCTCTCCCACTATCATCCCGAGTAATTTTTTTCCATTTTTCTATGATTTTTAAGCAAATCTTAGGTCTGTCCACGTCACTTTATAGTTTTTTTATTCTTTAAGCAAATCATTATCCTTTTGGGGCCCTTGACTTTTTAGCTCAAGTGTTGCTTTGATTGTTCTTAGAGTGCACAACCATCAGCACCACATAAGGAATTTGTTTGACGTCTGCGTTCCACATCCTACTGCAATGGTTTTTTCTTTTTTAATTTTTTTGAAAATTGGTGCCCCACTGTGTATCTTTGGCACGGTAGGGTTTGATCCCCTAACCTCTTTTATGGCGAGAGGGGGTGCTAACTTGCTAATCAAATCTTGGTTTGCTTTCCTTTTTTTAATTATTAGACATCTTCTAGTTCAAACATTAAAAATCACACTTCATTTTGCCTTATATGTATCATCAAAATTTCCCCTAATTTTATATTACTACTTTTGCAAGTTAAGAATTCATTCAACGCGTTCCCCCCTCCTCCCTCCAAAAAAGTAATTTAGTAATAAAAATAATGTGTATTAGAAGAAAGAATTTACTAATGATCATAGAAAAATAATATGTAATTTCCTAATCAGGACAAAAACAAAGCAAATTTATTAAGGGTCATAGTAATTATCAGTTGAAATTTTTGAATCTTACTCTCCTCTTGAAGTTAATGGTCATCACACAATTTTGCATCCATTTCGAAGTAGTTAAACTAATGGATAACTACTTATGCTATCATTGTATCTCTTCCATGTATTTAGTTCTGTAATTGTTAATGTTTGCTTGCTTTTGATTGCTTTTTTCCTTGAAATTCTTCATTACATTGAAAGTTGTCATTGATAGGAGGGATGGGAGAATTTTATCTTCCTTTCTGCAGGTTGCATTCGACTGAATTTTTTTTCTTTTTGTGCTGACAACCACAGTGAAAAACAACCATGGTAAAAAATTGGGGGTCGCTGAAATTTCTAATTCTGAGTCCCCAGTTGTTGCTGGTGGTTGTAAAGCCGGAAATAAAATGTGTC
This sequence comes from Acorus calamus, assembly GCA_030737845.1. Classification (NCBI taxonomy): domain Eukaryota; kingdom Viridiplantae; phylum Streptophyta; class Magnoliopsida; order Acorales; family Acoraceae; genus Acorus; species Acorus calamus. Next base: position 18,144,951 of record CM060876.1, read on the forward strand.
GCCTCCGTCTAAAAGCACGGGCCTTCTCTTTGCCCGCCATGGATTGTGATATCTGTTGCAATGAAGTCGGTTTTTGCCGTGACTGTTGTTGTATCCTCTGTTGCAAGACCATTGATTGGGCCTATGGAGGTTATAGTTACATCAGATGCGAAGCCACCGTAAATGAGAAATATATATGTGGTCATGTTGCTCACCTTGATTGTGCTTTCCGCTCCTACATGGCTGGGACAGTCGGAGGAAGCATAGGTCTGGACGTCGAATACTATTGCAGACGTTGCGATAAAAAAACAGATCTCATTTCACACGTGTTGAAACTTCTACAGACATGTGAGGCTCTTGACACCAGGGACGACATTGAAAAGATTTTGAATGTCGGTTTGTGCATATTAAGAGGTTCAGAGCAAATGAGAGCGAAGAGCTTACTTAACCGCATCGGAACGATCTTGACAAAGGTATATCTACAATTTACTTGTACCTTAATTCTTATAGAATTTTTGTTTTGTTTTGTTTTGTTTTTATTTTCTCATTTTAGCGTTTCTCAACCAACAGCATGACCGTCTAATATTTAATCCAGCTTAGAAGTGGAATTGATCTTGAAGACATCTGGAATTTGGAGGATGGCATCCCAACAATAAATGGAGGTATTTTTCACCTGAACACATTCCACTTTACAAAACTTTATGCTGTGTTTTCACTCCTTGCTCTTTTGCCTTTTAAGGTCTGTCCTTATGCTTTTATGCGAATGTTGTGCCTATATATAAGGAATTGTATAAACATATTCGCTTATGTGCTTGCTTTGATTTATCATGATTAAGGTGTTTTGGGAGTTTATATGCTAGACATAAGCTATCAGATGTATCTGAAAGTGTGATGTTATGCCTAGTTTTGAGGTTTAATTTTGATAAGTGATGCAGTTCCTAGTGTATAGCACGTCACAATTTTTACTGAAACTGTAATTGAAAGCACCACATTAAAAACACCATTTACAGGTTCATGAGTTTTTGCCCTTTGCTTGTCGTCTTGCCTAAATATCAAGGGATCCTGAGACCTGATTTTCTTTCCTGAATAAGATTGATGACATGCGTGTGGTTCTATTTAGTTCTGCTATTGATAGTTTGGTTCAGATGGGAAGAACCAACTGTACCTAATGTGTCTGGACATGCTTGAGTTTTTTTTTTTTAATAAGAAAAAAGAAACCAACTGTACCCTCTGTTATTGATCCTATTTGGTTCTGCCATTCATAGTTTGGTCGAGATTGGGAAGAACCAACTGTACGGCTGTACCTAATGTGTCTGGACATCCTTGAGTTTTTTTTTTTAATAAGAAAAAAGAAACCCTTGTGTAGATTTCGAGTGATGACATTTTTTTGTGACGGAAGAACCCTAACATTGGTTGCAAGACCGACCTTGATAGTAGATGAGCTAGGCAGACAAACTGCTAAAATAGGCCCCCTTGTATATTCTCACACCTACAAAGAAAATTTATGAATTGAAAGAATTTTTTTGTGTTGTTATTACTGTTACACTGACACTTTTGTGATCATTTCTGTATACTCAATGTTACTAGCGCAGTATATTTTTTCTCACATCAACACTAATGTTGTATATGAAATCACCTAATGAGTATGTCTTCTATTACGAAAATTATAAGGCAAGCATTCCTTTTGTTTGAATATGTCACTAGACGAGTATATACTTCAAAAAATTTCAAATCTTGTGTGATTTGCAAAAGTGATGGTAGAAATGTCTTGAGTATAATATTTTCCCTATTTTGGATGGGGACCTATGGGGGCCCTATTTGGCTGACTAGCCCACCAAGGGAAGGGCAGACCCTGATTGGTTGGGAAAACCCCAGACAAAAAATCGAACCAAGACCTATGGAGCAACAATATGTGTTGCTAATATAATACTCATTAGTGATATCATTTATTAGTTATTACTATAGACTGAGTCTAAGTTTTATCTTCGAATGCATGTTAACATAACCAGGCGGCTCTCATTTCGAAAACGGCAACACCATCACCGGAATGGGCACCTCAAACCACCAAGAACCCATGAACTTTGCACCGCATTCCGAACTTTCCCAGACTCCCTCCACAAAGAAAAGAGACCGTGGGAGCATCTACATCACGGCGGACCATGACTCGGTCTCTTTAAAGCTGGAAGATGAGATCGACGAGGCCCTCCGAGCCTTAAAAGAATCCCAGGAGCTCGAATACAGGACGGCCGAGCAGAAACTCTACGCACACAAAGACTTCCTCCTCAGCCTGTACCAGATCCTTGACAGGGAGCGGGCCGAGCTCGCGAGGCCAACCTCAGCGCCATCAGGAGATCCGGATTCGGTCACACTCGGTAATGTTTTGAGCACTGTCAATCAGATACGGCACGAGGAGATAAAAATGCGACAGATGATGCAGGTTTCGAAAGGGTTTGGGAGGACTTCAAGAATGTGTGTGAAGAATCACTTTGGGCTGCAAATTGACGAGTGAAAAGGGAGAGAGGTATTGAATTGGTGGTTCATATTTAGAATAGCATAATGTGTGGAGAATTGTATGTGAAAGTGATTTGATTTTTCCGATGTGCAATTGTCCAAATTGTATGTATAATTCAAGGGATGTAGGGTGTGTTTTTTTTAATACTCTTTAGATTCCTTTGTTGTGATGTAATACTGGAATTTATAATAATGTTAGTGCTTTGCTGATTGTATTGTATAATTGTGTGCTTTTTAAGATCATGATCTTTTTTCTCCTTTTAGAGGCTGATCATCTGGGGAGGAAGGAATTTGAGGATAAGATCCATCTGGGGATTGGTTTAAAATGACAGATGTTTCAATTGAATTTATACTCATCTTTTGCTCCATTTTCATCTGGGCATTGTTGCATTTAATACCTCTTATGATCTGATTTTCCATAAAGAGGTATATGTTCCATTAGACCAGTGAATGTATTATAGTTCTTTTTAGAAACGAATTCATTCTTTGTTAGATCATACATCTCACTTTTTTAATATATAAAAACTCATAATTCACGGGATGAAATGTGTATCTTAAGAAAAATGAGAATCGAGTTTTGGTTGAGTCGATAAACATCTCTTACCTCTTTGAAAGAGGTAAAATGATCAAATCATGGAAAAAAACTAAAAAATTATTCATTGGACAATGTTATACATGGCTTTGTTCACAGCTCCTCCCTTGCGGCCTCATCTTCAACTTCGAACAAAGTATATATATTTGGTTAGACAAGATTATTATCTCCTTTAAAAAACTTATATTGTTTTATAAATGAACCTTATTGTTCATTGGAATGTATAATTTATTTATTTTTATAAAAGTATATATCTTATTGGATGGGGACATAGACTACTATTAATACCATCTTAAATATGTGATTTTGAGTTCTTGAATTGATTTAGATATAATTTTTAAAAATGTTAATAACAATCATTTTTATGCAATTCCATCAAATAAAAATATTTAGGTAAGCAATTGCACGACTGCCACAAAACATATCTAGTGTACTGCACAGATAGAATACATTAAATAATAGTTCTCTATAGCCTCCAACTTATTCTTCCCTTTTTGGCTAACAGGTAGTTTTTCAGGCATAAAAGAATTACTAGAGTTCATGGTCGTTGCATATACAAATTTTTCAGTATCTCCAAGCTATATATACCAAAGATCAAGCACTATTTTGTGAAATTTATTAATGTTAAAGATATTAGATTTGTTATTATCTAGTTCATATTAGATTTGTTATTATGTTATTATTAATATTTATTTCTAACAATTAAAAACTATATGCAATTGCCTTCTTAGCTATTTGTTGAATATTTGTACAGAATTTAGACCTTAAATCGGGAAACACTATTATCACACCATATACTATGCCTATATTTGAATAGAAGAATAGTTATGGAATATGAAAGAATAGATGATAATAAGTCCCAAAAAACATATTAGTTTCAAATGAATATGTAAGTATAGTTACATCAGATCAAGTGAAAATGAAATGGTATTGATATTCTAGGACCTCTGTAATTGTATTTTTAACTAAATTTAAAACATAACAAAACACAGAAATTCATTATCCTTTATATACATTTTAATTGAATCCTTTTTTAGTTTCATTCATAGTATAAAAAACACAGGATTTGAATTATGAAAATATATTTATACGTATACGAAAAACTGATTTAAGGATATATCAATTGTGTAGCTAAGCATTGATTGGTTGAATTTTAATATGATGTTATAGAAATTTGTCCACTATATGGTTTTATCAATTTTTAAGATGGGATACAATCAGTGCTAGATTTTATAAAAATGTTGTTACACAATCAATTTTACCATCACAATTCCAGTTTTATACACCTCTTTAGCCACTTATACTCACAATAGTGAGATATAGGTCTCATTAAGTTTTAAATTTTTTATATTTACAATATATTAAAAGAGTCTATAAAATTGATTGAAATATATACTTCATATATATATATATATATAGTGAAGCGATTAGGTGTGGCGAACGGCGGGTGCGGCCGCGACACGGGCCTTCCGATCACGGGTCAATTGCATCCGACGGTCGATGTGAATCGCATCCGACCGTCGGATGCGATGGACCAGTGATCGCTGTCGCACCCGCCGTTCGCCGCACCTAATCGGCTCTCTCTCTCTCTCTCTCTCTCTCTATATATATATATATATATATATATATATATATATATATATATATATAAGGAACCGATTAGGTGCGACGAATGGTGGGTGCGGTAGCGACCACGGTCAATCGATCACGGGTTCATCGCATCGGACAGTCGAGTGCGATTCACATCGACCGTCGGATGCGATGGACTTACGATCGGACGGCCCACGTCGCGGCCGCACCTGCCGTTCGCCGCACCTAATCGTGAGCGTGTGTGTGTGTGTGTGTGTGTGTGTGTGTATGTATATATATATATATATATATATATATATATAGTCGCGATTACGTGCGGTATGCGGTCGGTGCGGTTTACGACGTGGGCCGTCCGATATCGCGCACCGCACCGACCGTAAACCGCACCTAATCGGCTCCCTATATATATATATGGGATCCGATTACATGCGGTCGTGCGGTCGGTGCGGCCGTGATCACGGGTCCATCGCATCGGACGGTTGGGTGCGAATCACGTCGACCGTTGGATGCGATGGACCCGCGATCGGACGGCCCACGATCGTGCGGTCGTGCGGACGCGATCGCGGGCCGTCCGATCGCCGGTCCATCGCATCCAACGGTCGACGTGATTCGCACCCGACCGTCCGATGCGATGGACCCGTGATCGACGGCCCGTGAATTGCGACCGCACGACCGTATAATATCACGACTCATATAGATTTCCAATATATATATAGTCGAGTGATTAGGTGCGGTGAACGGCGGGTGCGGTCGCGACACGGGCCGTCCGATCGCAGGTCCATCGCATCCAACGGTCGACATGAATCGCACCCGACCATCCGATGCGATGGACCCGTGATCGACGGCCCGTGATCGCTGCCGCACCGTGCGACCGCCGCACCTAATCATCCCTCTCTATATATAATAACAACCAAATGGATGAAAATGAGGCAAAAGTACTCTGTATGACATTTTTTTTAATAAAGTACTTAAAAATGTGACAACTTTACAGGTTAAACACCTGCCAATTATAGATAGTCATACCCAAAAGTGGTTCCATTCCTAATTTTCACTTCCTATTTTAAGTTTTCCATTTCTTGCCCAATCAGATCTCCCTCTTACCCGGTTCATAATATATGAAATCTCTTTCAATTTATTTGATAATAATATAAAAAAAAATTAAATGTAATTATAATAAATTTGAAACAAAAATGTTAACTAATATTGACGAGAATAATTTCCAAAAAATCAGCCACAAAATAACCAATGTTGAAGAATCAAATATTCCATGATCAGTTAGTCGTAATAATTAGAAACATTTATTATACTATAGTTGTTAGGACAATAATTAATATCTAAAGTCAGATGTGTCACCAACCCTATATAAGTAAGCCCACCTCAAAAAAAATTAAACACAGATGCAAAGAAAACAAAGGTAAGAAGGGTAAAAAAGAAAAAAACCTTGACATATTTATTTAGGGGTTTTGTTTTTCATTGTTTTCAATAAATATTTAGGTTTGCGTATATATCTTAAAAACATTTTAATTCTTATAGTTTTATTGGATTTTTTTAGGTGAAGTACTGAAGTGATTGGTACAGTTAGAGAGATACAATTCCTCTTTAACACAAAATCCAGAGGTAAGAAATTTTATGCTTTCATCCTTTGTTTAGTTAGAATTTTTTTATCTCTAGAATTAATTGGTGCTTAAAGTAGTTTTGGCGCTAGCTCTGCAATAGGTAGGATCGTTCTATTTTTGTTCTAATTTTTATTATCAAATGAATGATTTTGATAGTTTGAATCCAGAGTAAATGAAAATTACAACATTGATTTTGATTTAGGGTATGGTAGAATTATATTTTTATTTTATTAATAATTAATTTTAGTTGCAAGCGTTTTGATGAATACACTGGTAAAACAAAACATAATGAAACAAGTTTCAAAGGAAAAATTAATCAGAGGTTCCTACAGTGACATCCTCGAAGAAGCCATTGGAGTGACATTCATATTAATGAAACATAATGAAACTGATGCAACTCCTGAGACAGTATGGGATTGCTCATAAGGGTGACATAAATGAGAAGAGGGCCTATGCCATTGGGACCTTCCTGTGGCCTGATCAGATTTGAACTACAATCACACTTTATTGTTATTGTTTGCCTCTTTTTTTAGTCTTCTTTTGTTATTACCTTATTTGTGTCGTCTATTGTTTTGGGTTTTGTTGCCTTGATTGATTATTGGGTCTTTTTGTAAGAACAGATCAAGAATGCATGTTGTTCAGAAATACCAAATTAATGTGATGGACTTGCAGCTTCAATCACGACCATTTGTTCTTTCAATTTTTCTTTCTTGTAATATAAAAACTTTTACTTAGTATATAGATAGATAAATTATACTATTTTATTGATCTCTCTCTCTCTCTCTAGTTGGGGAATCTTTTATTTGATATAGTAAGAACGTAGTTTATGAATGGATATATGGATAAGAATAAATATACCTGCTTCTTCCAAGCAAAGTTTATTCCAACGCAACGTCACAGGCTTTTTATAATCTACATATGCTAAACGAACATATTTTTTATGAATTGAATCTATTCTTTCCTTATATCCATCTTCTCATTCGTGGACCAGTCGAATTCCATATCAAAACTGAACTTTAAACAAGTGCAAAATTCCATCCAGTTTTCAACATTTTAGCAACACTGAAAGCAAATATATTTCAGGAAGAAAAAAAAATTCAACCCAAATTGGATCTGGTTTTCATATGTTCATGTTCTGAAAAAATCCCAATCCAAACCTATCCAAAAATCGAATTGGGTCAGGTTCAATCAGACCAAGTTGCACCCCTACAATGTAAACCTCAACCACCACATCATTATCATTATAATAGTCACTGGAGTTCATATTGACACATTAATGATCCAAAATTAAGCTTAGCAAGCCCTGAGTAGTGGGTATCATGTTGGAGACATGAAAAATATAGCACCAAAGGGGACATGTATCTAAAGAATTTGAAGAAAAACAGCATTGTAATAATCACCGGAGTTCAGATTCAGTGAAATTTATTCAATGTCGAAAAAGATGGTCCTGGACTGTCTGAATGGAAAATTGGACTGAGGAAAATTCCACTTGGAGATGCCAAACTATGCCATCCATTTATGGAAAACAATGCTAAGTGACGTAAATACTTCAGACGAAGACAAAACAAGGTGTAAATGAAAAAATATCACATCAAGAGATGGTGTTAGGCATAGCAGATGGTCTTTGTTGAGAAGAATCAAGAATACTCAATGAGGAATGATTAGAAAAGTAAACAAAAGAGAATGGGAAGGCCCTGATTACCATGAATGGAGACATTGAAAATAGAGCACCAAGGACTAAATGTATCTGTATAAAGAATATGAAGATGCTATTATAGTAGTAATATGAATTCAGCTTCTGTGACAATCAAAGCCAGTGAAACTACTGGGCCATCCCAGTGATCAGACTGAATATGTCTTCTTGGGGATGCCACACTATGACATCACTCAAAAATCCATTTAGAAAGATAATACCACTTGATGCAAATAATTCAGATGAACATGTACACAGGACCAGAAAAGAAAAGCACAGACAGATAAAACAAAATGTAAATGCAAAATACCATGTTAAGAGATGCTGTTGGGCATAGGAAATAGTCTATGCTGACAACAGCCACGAATACTCAATGGGGAACTATCAGAAATAGAAATTCTCATCAATGACAAGAGTTTCTCACAAAAATAGGAAGGCATTAGCAAGCACAAGCTCAAAAAAGACATGATATATTTCCATAAATCCTATTGAGTCATCTAAGTATTAATAAACCCATTTAAGAAAAGCATGCATGAAAAGCATACATGGACAACATACCAGACATAACAATACACAAAAAAAATAGAAAGGAAGTGAGAGGCATTTGGGTAGGTAAACTAATCAGCCATGGAAAGCGAAATTCAAAAACAAAAACCTGCTAAAAAAAAAAGAGATAGTACAGAACTTTATGCAAAGAACATGTTGTTAGCTTTTCTTTTTATGAAAAAAAAATAACCACAAAATGTATTAATTTGCTACAAAGTTGATGAAAGTCAACTTGCCAAGGCATATACAAGCATCAAAATTAATCAATCATACAACGGCAATCCAACAAGATCAAAGGGAAATCATGGCTCAAAAGATAGAATGTATTTTCACACGTCCTAATGAGCAATTTATTTATTATACATGACTACATGAGCTTATGATCAGGCATGAAAAACACACATGGACAACATACCAATGAGAGGCACTTGGGTTGGTAAACTAATCAGCCATGGAAAGTGGAATTCAAAACCAAAAACCTGGATTCAAGTCCAAAAAATATAAGAAAGAACATTATGAAAAAAATATCTTTTTTATGAATGAAAAAAAAATTGCGTGATGTGATGGTAATGAAAGACAACTTGACAAGCTAAACAAGAACCATAACTAATCAATAATACAATGATCCTACAAGATCAAGTGGAAATCATGAATCAGGTTTTGCAGGACCGCATCAGATGCAATCATACAACTAGTAGATATCACATTTATTTAACATCTTCATTGCAGAGCTTGTATTCTTGAATGCATGGGATTCAATATGCAAACAGAAATCATTCCACCAAAACAAATATAGTGGTCCATTCCTTACATTATTCCCCCCTTGTTCAAGATCCAAAAGGAAAACAAAATTCACAATCCAATATTGAAGATTCATATTGAAAAATAGGGTCATGAATCAAAGTAGAGAAGGAAAAAAACATGTAATCACACAAGGCGAGATTTGCGTGACTCGGTAAAAGATTACCCACGTCCACATGAAGGAATTTTTTATATATATTTTCTTTGGATTACAGACTCTGTAGGGGGCTACAGATTTGACCTTTCCTTTCAAAATCTTAGGACTGACCGTACTTCCATTCTCCATGGTATGAGAAACCCTTACTAAAAAAAATATAACTCAGATTGTGCAGTTCTCCTTTGGTTCACAGGAATTCAAGAAATCAGACCAGCAATTCTAACAATCCCTTCCTTATCCACATAAACAAATAATTCCACATCAACAAATTCCAAATTCACGCACGCAAGCATTTCTTGAAAATGGTTGCAACTCCAATCAGATAAAAGATATTGAAAGATGAGATTTTATCAAGCAAATATTGTGACAACATTCATAATTACAAGTAGAGAGAGGCAGTACTGAAACTGAACTGATACCAGCAACAACAATAAACTCATTCACATGGAAACAGAGGATGCGGAAGTTACTGTACAAGCACGAGCCGTCCGAAGCCCTCCCCCCAGACCTCCTCCTCCGCCTCGGCAACCGCGCCCTTCGGGACGGTCACGACGAGCTCCCCGTCCTCATACGCCGCGCTGGCGAGCTCCGGGCGCGTCGACGCCGGGAGCCGGAACCTCCACACGTCGAGCTCGAGTTCCGAGACGGCGGGGATCCCGAGGCGGCGGAGCCCCGGCGCCTCGATGTAGACCTTGGTGATCCCCGGGTGGATCTCGATGGGCAGGGCCCGGACCCCCGGTCCGAGGTCGTCGTCGGTGGCCGCGACGAAGCGGAGGGAGCCGGGGGAGTCGTGGACCTCGACGTCCGCGTCGGCCCGGAAGGGGAGCTGGAGCACCCTCGCGAAGACGTGGGGGAGGCGGCGGAGCTTCTTCGCCGCCGCCGAAGGTCGTGCGCCGGAGACGGCAGCGGTCTCGAATCGGACGGTGATGTTGCGCTTCCTCGGCACGGGGTGGACCTTCATCTCTAACCCTAACCCTAGCGAAACTGAAATCGTCCCTAGTTGGATCCGATTTTCATCAAAGAAAAAGGAAAATCTGATTCAAGAAATCGAGATTCAGCCGATATATCCGATTTCAATGAAGAAGAAAAAAATCGGATTCGAAAGCCTAACCCTAATTTTTTTAAAAACAAAAAAGCAAAAACAGATTGAATGGGAGAGAGAAGAGTGTGTTTGTGTGCGCGTGAGAGCGTATAAAAAGAGAGACGATTGCGGCTCCGATAACAAACTCTTTTTAACGGTTGCATGTTTTACCGCGCACGTGTTCATAGTGCATTGTTTGGGGATCACTTCTTTTACACGTTTGGCTAGTTTGACAGGGATGAGTGTTATTAAAGTGAGGATGAAAAGTTTTTCAGGATATGAAGGTTTTCAGAATAAAAGTTTTTCAATAAAAAGTGGTGTGGTTTGGCATTATTAGCCCCGTTTGGAACATAATAGGATTTATTTTTAAGTATTTATTTATTTGAGCATAAATGAGTATAAATAAGGATAAAATGATTCATGTGTTCGGTTGTGTTTTGAATTATTCTCGTTGAAAATCGTAAGAATAAATGTTTTGTCGTTTGGGTAAAATGTGAATAAAGTATGGATAAGGATTTATAAAAGGTAAAAAAATAATTATAGTTGATTTGACAGGTGATTTATAAGAGGTGATGACAATTGATTTGGCAGTGGATCCACTTATTCTTTTAGTAGAATAACCTAGGATAAATTTTATTCTAGTGGTTTATTGGAATCCATATACCACTTTATACTATTTTATTCTGACACATTTTATCTGGGTTTATCCGGGCTTTCCAAACGGCTTTTAAATTTTATGCGGGGTTATCCGGGGCTTATCCGGCATCCAAACGGGGGCTTAAAGTTTTTAGAATAAGTTATCTTAATTTTAAAAGATAAAAATTTCATCAATTTTATCTTTATTTATATTTTCAAAATTAAGATAAAAATTGTGGATACATGTTATTTCAGTTTTAGGTAAAACAAAAAATTCTTATTTTTATTTAAAATGAGACAACTTTTCACATTTTATTCCAAATTTTTTTTTTATAATAAACAGAGTAAATTGTCATCCACTTGATTATCTCTTCAATTACCCTTTATCTCAGTGTTGGTTTGGGAAAGATTGGTCTGAACAAGAGAGTTAAGTGGTGAGACAAGAGGTAAATTGTATAATTAAGTGGAAATGAGGATCAAAATACAGACAGTAATTCTGATTTTGAAATGAAAATGAGGAATTTTAGTTTCACCTAAAAGGCAGAATAACATTTATTCTTATTTTTATCCTAATTTTAACAAATGTGAATAAAAACAAACTTGATGATTTGTTTCTCTCTTAAAATTAGGATAATTTATCTTTAAAATCTTGTCCCTTATTAAACTAGGCCTTAATGTATTGTTATTTTTATTTTGACATTTTCATTTCCTAATTTTATTTTATTCTTACACAATCTCAGACAAAAAAAATTCTTTAAGCATAAAAAGGATCACATATCAACTCTTCATTTTCTTTATAATGGATCTCAGATTTACATTTCATTGTGTAAAAATAATATTTTGTTATAAATAATGCACCTTCAAATAAGGTTCAGGTTATGTGACAGTCGATCCTCTTATTTTGACATAGACACTATGAATTAGATACTATGTTATATTTTAAAATTAAAATTTTGAATTTAATTAAGTTCTATATAACCTTTTCTTTTTTAGAATTCAATTAAATTGTCTATTTGAAAGTTAAAAATCAAACGGTTATGAACATGTGTGTTGAATCTAATCCAATCTCTGAATCCAACGCAATTCAGAAAAACTCTTCATAGTTGAGGTAAGCAAGGATTGAATATTAGTCGTCCAGTAAGACAAGGTGCAACTCTTCCACCTCGCTAAACGAGGGAGATGTGCAGTACACGCCTAAGTTAGTGTCACATCATTTTTAAATCTTTTGGTTAACGGTCAATGAAAATTGTAAGGTCGTTTTTATTTATTATTATTATTATTCTAAGGTAGCTTTTCCTAACTTTTTTATTTCCCCACGTGATTACACATTTCTGTCATTTTGTTTTTTAAAAATATTTCATCGCCACCACTTGAAGAGACAAACTTCAAGAAATTGCAACGAAGAAGCCGATGACAGTGATGTGAAACGGACGACTAGTGACAACACTGACGATTCATGAACTGAAATCGATGTTCTACCCGAATTTGGAAGGGTTACGTTATACAATTATGTATATCTCATTTCTCATTCACTCATATTTCATATAAATGATATTATTCAATTAATTAGAATATATATTTTATTAAAAAAATAAAAATATGTATAGTTTATATTTTAAAATATAAAATGAATCGAGTTAACATTTTTCAAATTTTCATAATGCACTCCTACAATGTTTATTTTAACAAAGTATACTAAAGTAACGGACGAGATTAGATCTTTATTGATTGTCAAAGGACTTGAGGAATAATGCAATATTAGACGAAGTGCAATGATTTCGTATTTAGAAGGAGTCATCTTATTCAAATAATATATGGGTTACAGCACAGGATTGGAGAATGCTTTGTGCGGGAGCTACCTCGATGCTCTTGGTGAATGGGTGTTTATTGATTATGGAACATTTGTATTTTGCTTTCTTCTTGTGTATTATTAGGTAGATATCTCTTTTATGAAGATTGGAATATTTTTCTTTTTTCCTTTATACTGTTTGCATTACATTTTTGGGCTTGGTCCCTATATTAATTGAAGGGCGTAAGCCAACCGTTTATTTTGGGGAAAAAAAAACTTAGGATTGTTTTGCAAGGAGGAACATTGCTAGGGACTAAAGAAACACCTAGAAAAGTTGGGGGAAATGAATTCCAGGTCCTCCGAGAATTCCTGAATTATTTTAGATCCCCGGACCATTTGGATTTATTTTAGGTCCCTGAACCTATTTTTTTATTATTTTCAAGTTATTTTGAGTAACAACCGTTATGTCTACCTATAACATTTTTATTTCTACCCCTCCTCCTTAAATTGTGTATATTGTTAACAAGTTTAGATACATTGTTAATAAGTTTGACGACACTATTAATAGGTATGACCATATGAATACATTATTAAGACGGGAAGAAGAGAGTGGCATGAAGGAGAGAATCACCTAATGAAGGGGATGATAGGAGAGAGGGGTGACAAGAGGTTGCACGAAGGGGGACGGGCTGCCGTGTTTGTAAATGAGAGAGAGGGGGGACATAAATAAAAGATGAGACAAGGGCAAAAATATATAAAAAATGATAAAAATAATTCTCATTGAATGGAAGGACCCAGAAATAAAACCTCAACTAATTTGAGGATCTGAAAATAAATTTAGATATTTTAAAGACCTAAAAATAATTTAAGGGTTATAGGGAAGATCCAAAGTTAATTCCCCATAAAGTTTTTCATTATTTTATATTTCACACTATTAATATATTATAAACAAAGAAAAATATATCTCTCAATTTTCAATCACATATCATGTGAAGGACAGGGCGTCCAGTTATAGCCATAAATGTTCACATGTGGACGTGGTGGTGGATGTGGGGTTTAGGATTATTGACTCATGGTCTTGACTGGTTATAAAATTTCATACATACATTAGATTTTTTTTATTTTCTATTTTTTTAAATCAAAATATATACGAACTGCAGATGGTACTGTAACATTCTTATGCAGACTATTGCGCTCATCTTGTGTGAAGTTTTTTTTTTTAACTCGCGTATATTTGATTTTTTTGAAGTATATATTTGAGTAATGAATTATGAAATACATTAAAGTTCATATTCATGTAAATTGAATGCATATGTTTATGTTTTTTTATAACATAGTGTATATACTGAGATAAATGGTTGAGATGAGAAAATAATTGAGTAAAATCACATTTTATCCTCATGTGGTATAAGAAAAAAAAGATAAAGCATGGACAATTGTCCGTATTTTGAGAGAGAAAGTGAGGATATTTTGTTTTAGGTAAAATGTGGAATAAACTTTATCCTATTTTTTAATATCATTTTGTAAAACATGGACAATATTTATGACTACCATTCCCAAAAAAATAAAAACAAAAACTTCATAAAACCAAAATCAAATATTAATGCCCCTTTAATAGAAATGGTGGACTTGATATTTTTAATTTTTTTAAAAATTATCCCATTTTTTACATTATGTGATCCAAATGCTAAATTAAGGATAAAAACATAAAAAATGGGAATAACAAAATGTATAATCAAATAAAAATAAAAATAAAAATAATGATTTTTTTATCCTCTTAAATCAGACTAACTTATCATAAATATTTATTGATTTGTCAAACTCCACCATAATGTTGAGTGATTTCATATATCATATGAAATACTCATGCTATCAGCCTCGTTTTTCCAGTTCTACCATCTGCATTGCAGCCAACCAGTGGGACCAAGGCCCTGAGGACAATACAAAGTTAAATAGAGTGTTATATGCGGGCCCATTCTATTTATAATATTTTTGTGTAGTTATACTTATTTTTTTTATTATTTAAAATACAGTTTAATCCAGTGAAACATATATATCGTCTACCTCGTCAAATATTTTCTTACATTTTTAAAAAATCATTCATTCAACTCAAAATAGAACGATATACACTTTTTATCAAAATATGTACATCATTAGACTATGTTTATTATTATTATTAAAATAAAAACACGTGTGATTTGAGTTAATTATTGTAAAAATGAGGAGTATAGCATTTTCCTAAAAAAAAATTACTTTTTTTGTGGTATATAATGATCCAATGAATTTTATAGTTTCTTTAAAAAAATCAAATATGATTACAATGAATTAAATGTATTATTATCATGAAAACAAAAAGAAAATCGTACATCTCATAAAAAACGGTTTCACATATACGACTGTGTACAAAAATTGCATGTAAGAGTATATTTATTGCTAGGGGTATACAATCTTTTATACTGTATATACAGTCTTATGTTGTTTCCGTGTGTTTTGATTTTAAGTATATGTTTCATGTAATAATATACTCAATTTCATAAAAATAAAAATACACACTCAAATAATTTTGAATAATTATCTATGTAATAATATAATATTAATGAAATGAGATTTGCACTGCATACAAGGATGAGCGGTAGACAACTCAATCCGTTTTATTGTCTCTTACTCTCTTCTATAGTTTACAAGTCGTTAACATGATATACAAAAATATCCAACTCGATGACACACACACACACACGCGTATAAATACTAGTGCGATGTATTTTATTTTTTATAAAATAATACAATTCATTGATAAAGCATATATTTTTAAAAATCAAAACACATATAAACACAATTATTAAAAGGGATGATCATAACATTTTCCTATAAGGAAAGCATTAGCACTCTTAACACTGAAAAATAATATGTCCAATCTTGTTTGTAGCCCTATCTGGAGTCCCCAACTATTTTGTTTATTTAAAATTTACATTCGCTTAAAGAATTATATACTATTATGAAAACTAAAATACGTATCGGTATATATTTTTATTTTTATTTTAAAATCTAAATTTTTTTAATCGAGTATACGCTGCACTAGTGATATTATACCAGGACAATGTAGTGTATAGTTAACTTGGGACCGTCTCTAGATGGCAAATGAGCTGCAAAGGGAATTGAGTTGTATCCACACTGGAAAATGAAACAACCAGTCCCGTGTGTTGTCCCATCTACAAATCCCAATCGTTTTGATTTTTTAAAAATATATATTTGCTCAATGAATTACATATTATTATGAAAAGTGAAGTACATACATAGATAAATTAATATATATTTTTTTCTTAAAAATGAGTTTTTTAAAATTTTGCATACATTGCACAAATGAGTATATACATAATTAGAATAATATAGACGGCTAGGGTTGTATCTAGACTGTAGGTGGGGATACAAGATAGAATGATGAGTATAACAACCCTCATCAACACTTGCTTTGCCTTTTTATTGTGGATATATTTAGTCCTTTTTATAGCTCCATTTACATCCTATAAGTGGTTGTCTGTGTATGGTGATAGTGCATTATAAACTGCTATCGTAAAAGTGTGTTTATTAATTTTTTTTATTTTTTATAATAAAAAACATGCTAGTGTATCTTAGTGTACACTTCACTTTTTCATAGCAATACATATTTTAATGGATGAATGTAAATTAAAAAAAAATGGTGAGGGCCGCGGGTTGGATTGCACATAGTGCGGGAATGCACATATCATTTTTATATGGAGCACTGATATAGTCAGTCATTTTTGCAACATGTTTTGCAATCTTATACACTATGTATTCCAGCACTATGAGGTTCTATCATAGTGTGTAGAGTATTTTTTTTCAGTTTTTAAATGAGAAAAATATAATATTATATTTCAATATATATTTCATTTTATATACGTATTTCAATGGAAGAGTGCATACTTTTATAAAAAAAAGAAAAACGATGTGGGCTGCAAATAGGGTTGCCCAAAGGTCTGAACATATCATTTTCTTTTTATATTTTCTAATGTTTTTTGAAAATTGTTACATTCAGTTTATTTTACAAGTCTAATATGTTGTTTGCCCATGTTTTCATTTTTTTAAAAAAATTTATGATCATCATCAAACGAGGTATATACTTTTATAAAAAATGAAGTATATGCTCCAATAAAGTGGAGTATAGTAAAATTTTTCAACGAGGTATATATTATGAGCGAATGGGGCTACAGAGGTATCTGAGCATGCAAAAAAAAACTGAGTGTAAAATAAACCCTCTTTTTAAGAAAAAAAAAGTTAGACTAAAAGTCATTTTTACAATCTAAAACTTAGACTACATTTGTTTTTAGTTTTTATAAAATAATAAACATCATCTAATGATGTATATGATTTGATAAAAAAATGTATATCTCTCCATTTCAAGTTGAATGAACCAATTTTTAGTAATCGTAAAAAAGAGTCTAATGATGTATATGCTTCATTAGATTTCTAACAAAATATATATGACTGCATTTTAGATTTTTAAAAAAGAAAAATGTTATGCTCAATTATTTTTATAATTCAAAACTTAGATCACACATATTTTTATTTTTTAAAAATAGTAAACATCATCTAATGATGTATGTTTGATTAAAAAGTATATATTGCTATATTTCAAGTTGAATGAATATATTTTTAATGTGTGTGAAAAAAATCTAATGATTGATATGCTTCACTTGATTTTTAACAAGGCATGTAGAATTACATTTTAGACTGTAAAAAAAATGAGTGTAACAATATTTTTTTATTTTATAGTGTTGTTACACCTTTTTTTTTCATACCCAATTCTAATCATATATGCGTTGATAGAAAATTAACAGAATATATACTTACATTAATGAGGTATATGCTTAGGTTGAATTTTTTCACATTTTCTATGAATGAATTGATACAATTTATTGGAGTATATAATTCAGTTTTTATAAAAGCATGTACCTCAGCAGATGAGATATAACATTTTAAAAAAATTTAAAACATATATAGACTGAAATTGGGGCTAGAAAATCTTTTTTTTTTTAAATGATACGTCGAGGTCCAATTGCTGTCTACACTGGTTTTCTTTTTTTTTAAAATCATACACTCTCCAATTAGAGTACATGCTGCTATATGAAATAAAATATATACTGAGATACATTAGTGTATTTTTTTATATTGAAAAAATAAATTTTTTATGCCATACACTATAATAGAACCACATACACAATGATAACACAATATATACTACGTTATCATAATGTATGAGGTTACAAAACGGGTTGCAAATTGGATTGAGTGTATCATCGCTCTTTTTTTTTCCATTCAACTTAGTGTGTTGTTATACTCAGTTTTATTCTCAGTCTAAAATACAATTATATATACATCGTTAGAAATCCAGTGAAACATATGTCTCGTTAGACGTTGTATAACCTCATTAAATATTTTCTTACACTTATTAAAAATGAGTTCATTCAATTTGAAATGGAGAGATATAATTTTTTTATTAAAGTATATACTCGTTAGATGACGTTTACTATTTAAAAAAAATAAAAACATGATTTTGAGTTTCAGTTGGTAAAATAAACCGAGTCTGACATTTTCCTTTGACTGAACCCGATCAAGCCCATGTCAACCCACAACCTATACAAAACAGTATTCGGGTTCGGATTCGGGTTCGGGCTGGACCCAAAAGAAAAGAAACCCTCCTTACGCTCACCGGTGGCGCCCCACATCCCGGTCCGTTGACGGTCACCTATATAAACCCAACTCACTAAAACACGCGGAGCAAAGCGAAAACCAAAAAAAAATAAAAATAAAAAATAAAATAAAAATGAAGCACATATTCAAGAAACTCCACTTCCCAAACAACAACAGATCGAACGACCCCTCGATCTCCTCATCATCGCCGGCGACCGCGGCGTCTTCGTGCGCCGCGGCAGCCGCGGAGGCGTCGGCGGCGATGGCGACCTCCCCCTCCGGCCATCAACCCCCGCCGAGCCCGTCCCGACCGCTTCCCTCGCCTACTTTGGCTGCGCCGGCCGCGGATTCTTCCGGTGGTGGTGGCGGCGGGGAGGATTACTTCACTTCGGAGGAGGAGTTCCAGGTGCAGCTGGCGCTCGCGATCAGCGCGTCGAACACGGATTTCAGGGACGATCCGCACAACGATCAGATCCGGGCGGCGACTCTGCTCAGCCTGGGGAAGCACAAGATCAATCCAGAGAGGGAGGAGGAGAGCATCGCGGAGTCTCTCTCGAGGCGGTATTGGGTGAGCCCTCTCTCCTTTTGATTGCGTTCTTGATTTGGGAATTTAGGGTTTCGATGTGAAAATTGGTGAATTTTGCATCTCAAATGGTACGTGTTTTGAAAATTTGATAAATTGAGAATCAATTTAAATTAGGATATTTTGTACAAACTTGGATGCCACACAAAATGTTATCCAGAGGACTTAGACTCATAATCATCTTAAATTTTAAAGAAGTGCTATTTGGATGCTGTTAGGAACGCCACTGATGTCTTTTTTAACACCAGAAAAGGAAATTTTATTGGTTCTTCGGAAATTTTAATGGGTCCAGTGGACTTTCAGATACCCAACTAGGCATCCATATGCATGTCAACTCTTTCAGCTTAGTGAGGCATCTGAGGGGGGGGGGGGGGGTGGTTTATAGAAGCAAGAAGGGTAAATTTCCTCAACTCATTCTGTTTGCAATTTGTTAGGCCATTTGGCTTTTGAGGATGAGAAACTCAAACCTGTGTCATAGGTGAAACGCTTCTCTGGGGCTGATCCGGTGGTCCTAGAGTGGGGAGGGGGTGAATTTTTTTTTTTTTTTGCTGTGGTTTTTGTGGATATCTCATCGACCTTTGCTTTCTAGGAGGTAAGGTTAATATCAGCCTCCTAGTTTGGAGTTATACCATGCCCTGTTTATATAAAATTACAGGTGCTCTGCTCCCACATTTCCTAAAAATCCAAGAAGCTTAATCGGACACCAAAAATCTTAGTTCATACTTTTTATTCTTGAAACTGTTTGCTTAATTATATCATTCTGATATGCTAAAAACTTATCTTTGAATGCTTTAGTATTAGGCTTGTCCATCTATTGAAATGTTGATTGACTGCAACAAGTGACTACTTCCGTTAATGCCAATACATGTGCAATTAAATATGTTTACCATGATCTGATTATGCATGTGTGGAATGACCAGGACTACAGTGTGCTTGATTATGATGAAAAAGTGGTGGATGGATTTTATGACATATTTAAGCTCTCCACTGATCCCACAAGTCAAGGAAAAATGCCAACTTTCATGGACCTCCAGACAAGCATTGGGGATCTTGGCTATGAAGTCATCATTGTTAATCGAGCCATAGATCCACCTTTAGTAGAGTTGGAGCAAGTTGCACAATGTTTCGCGTTGGACTGCTTGCCCACAAATGTTGTCCTTTTGGTGCAAAGGATATCTGAGCTCATCACAGATCATATGGGCGGTCGTGTGGGGGATGCTGAGGACATGATGGCCAAATGGATTGCAAAAAGCACAGAACTGCGAACTTCACGTCAGACAAGTTTATTGCCTATTGGATGCTTTGATACTGGCCTATCACGTCACCGTGCTCTTCTCTTCAAGGTCAGTTATCACTTTGATACTTATTCAGATTTAATATTAAAACAATCTGGTGAACAAGTCATATTGGTTTTTATCTTTTGTCCAAGTAGCTAGAAAAGAGAGGATATATGGTGTGGGTGTCATATGAAATTCTTTTATATGGTGTGACAGGCATACGTACCAGTGGTTTTCTCTCCTTTTATTTGTTATTACTTTATTTTTTTCTGTGCAAGACCATGCAATATTTGATACAATATTTATGTTGTGAATTCCATTTTTCCTGTGAGAATGTGTGAGAAGCTGAGAATTTCCCAATGAGTTTAGAATCTGCAGAGGTTATATTAATATATGAATATTATTTGCAAATGCCAAAAATACGGAGATGCTATTGGAGGAGGAGGGTGGAGCAGTCTGTGATCTTCTCTCCTTTGCAAAGAGGATCATTGCTTCCATTCTCATGTATAATATAGTCTGGGGGACATGTAGACATGTTAAAGATATTAGATAGATTTGTTATTATCTTAGGTTTGTTATTATATTAGTTTGTTATGATATTAGTTTGTTAGTGTGTTACACGTGTAACAACACCTTGTACTATTATATAAAGGGCTTTAGTCCCTCTCTAATGGAACAAGGATTTTAGGGTTTCATTATTATTTTTTTCTCTCCATTATTTCTAACATGGTATCAGAGCCATATCATAAACCCTAGATCCACAAAAGTTTTTCTTCCCTCTTCCCCGCACCGATTGAGATGTCTTCAATCGGAACGGGGGAGGATTTTTGATACTCATATTTTCTTCCGTTTTTTGTGTTGTAGTCATCTTCATTACGATTGTGCGTTGTTCGTGCCGTCATCTTTATCGCGTCGTTGTCCATACTCACGCATCTCAGTCTCGTCCGTGCAACCCCGGCTATGCAGCCCCGTCCATGCCGCTGCCCATGAGCTGCCCTACCGTGCACACGGGCACCGCTATCCGTGCGCTCCCGTGTCTGCACGCCGCCTCAGTCAAGCCCTGTCGCGCCAAGTTGTGTGCTGCCTTGCTGAGCCCGCACGCTGCCGCTGTCTACTTGCGCTGCTGTGCGCCACGCTCGTCCGAGCCCCGTCCGTCGTACGCCTTTTTTTTTGTGTGTGTTTTGCATGTGCACGTCTCATACGTGCATGGATCCATGATGCATGGATGAAGGCAGCATGCAACGCCCGGACTCTGTCATGTCTTGCGGCACTTCATTGCGAATCAACAGCGCTAGTTGATGTTCATGTCTCACTGTCATCAACTTCCGCTGTCCCACTGTGCGTCTTCAGCTTTCAGTCCGCACTCCTTCCTCTCTCCTCCGCGTGAATTTTTGCTGTCTCAAGGACCTGATTGCGCTCTACCTCCGCGCACCTTTGCTTCCGCGTCCTGCTTCTACGCACCTCCGTGCGCTCTCCGCGAAATCCGCGTGATCATCACTGTCCGTGCACGAACGCCGTCTGTCGCGCGCCGTTCGCATCCGCGTGCCCGAGCGACGCCCCGGCAGATCAGCCCGTCGCGATTTGCCCGTCGTGCTCCCGCACCGGCCGCTCCCATCGTTGCGCTTGTCTACGTCGTCCCCGTCAGGCCTGTCGCACACCGCTATCTTCATCATCGTCATCATCACCGTCGCGCTATCGTCCCCGTCGGTGCAACCCGTCCCGTGATTCTACACCACACTCCGGATCTCGTCGGTGCCGTGATTTTTGCAACATATCAAATCTGATTTGGCGAGATATCAACATATTCTACACCATACACGAGCTGTGCTGATCTGGCGAGATCTCATACACGGATTTCTTCTGTGGATTTATTGAGATATATATTAATCTTGATTGGTTGAGGATAAGTGGGAGCATAAACCATCTACAGCAGTTCGGATTGATTTCACTAATGCATGGAATTAATCTTGGGTTACGTGAGGATCTTGTCCACATCGTCATCTCGAACATCACGCGATATTTGTCCAGCCGGCCACGTGCGCTCCACGCGGTTTCTTGACCGCGTTTTACGCGTTCCACTGTTGACGCACGCTCGGCCCACTGCCCGCTCGTCCTCGTCCGCGGATCCACGTCCGCGCCCGGCCCACCAGTCCGGATCCGCCAGCGCACCAACCCGTCAGATCACCGTTCGGCCACGTTTTGATGCGTTTCTTTCCTAGATCATTACGACTTCGTTCGGACTCCGAATCTAGTCATCCAGTTTCAACATCATCGTTTCTTTTCTTCCTTGGATCTTCTTCTTTGAGATCCTGTTCGTAGCGTTGTCGTTTTCACACGCTACTGTCGTTATCGTCTATGCGTGCCGTCATCTTCGCACGCCGTCGTCGTTCACCAAGTGGCGTCGTTTTTATGCAGCATCGCTGCCTCTGTGCGCTATCATATTCACTCACCGTCGTTTTCGTGCGCCGTTGTTTTTCGCGCACCGTTGTCTCCGTGCGCCGTTGTTCCCGCGCACCATTGTTTTCGTGCGCTGTCGTCCTCGCGCACCTTTGTTTTTCGTGCGCCATCGTTGTATTTGCGCACTGTCGTTTTCTTTTTTCTTCTTCTCTGTCAGCGCGCCTCTCTTCTTGCGCTAGTCTGCACCGTTTGTGTTGCCATCCGCGTCGCGTTTCTTCTACTTCTTCTCCGTTGGCGCATGTCCGCGCTCGTCTGCACCAACGGCCACCGGCCGTCCGTCACTGTCTTCGCTGTCGTCTCATTTTTATGCAAACTCTAAGGGTTCTACCCTTCAGAGTTTGGGAGAGGGTGTTAAAGAATCTCCACCACCATTGTCCGCGTGCTGTCTCCACTGCCTGTCCGCGTTCGTCTGTGCCTTCCGTCTTCTCCTCGGACCTCCGTGAGCCCTACGTGCGCCATCTGATCTAGTGGACTAGCAATTCCGACTGATTCAAAGAGCGGGAGCGACTCTGACTGACTCAAAGAGCGGGAGCGACTCTGACTGACTCAAGAAGAGCGGGAGCGACTCTGACTGACTTAAAGAGCGGGAGCGACTTCGACTGACTCAAGAATAGCGGGAGCGAAGTGATGGATCCAAAAGACAGATGACGATTATCAATTCACAAAAATAAATTGGAGGTGTTTGAAAATAAGATGTTTAGTTTATCATCTTTGTGTAAACTCTAAAGGTACAACCCTTCAGAGTTTAGGAGAGGGTGTTAAAGATATTAGATAGATTTGTTATTATCTTAGGTTTGTTATTATATTAGTTTGTTATGATATTAGTTTGTTAGTGTGTTACACGTGTAACAACACCTTGTACTATTATATAAAGGGCTTTAGTCCCTCTCTAATGGAACAAGGATTTTAGGGTTTCATTATTATTTTTTTCTCTCCATTATTTCTAACATAGACCACCTGGTATTACGGGAAGAAGGGGCTTGAAATGAAGAAATGAAAGGATCTCCTAATTTTGCGAAATATAATGTTTAAACCGCATGCTTAAGTTTCTTTTCATGTCCAATATAGAAAAATCTAACAATCAGTTGGCTAAAACTCATCAATGCAGGTATTGGCAGACAATGTTGGTATTCCATGCAAACTTATCAAAGGAAATCATTACACTGGTGTTGAGGAAGATGCAGTCAACATAGTAAAGTTGGAGGATAGGTGCTGATTTACCATTGTTTTGCCATGCTAAGTTCTTTTCTATTTTAGGACTTCCATTTTAATTTTACTTTCTGTGTATGCAGTTCGAAGAATAGATTCCATTCTTTTTAGTTCATTCCAGGTCTTGAATAATTAATGATAGACTAGCTTTCATTGTGAATTTGCTTTAGATCTGTATTTTCTTCCCCCATGAAGTTATTAGCTAGTTTGCTTGCAAACCTCCCATATGATTTACACACTCCTTCTTCACTCTTTTTGACCATAAATGAGTTCAGACAATTCTGCGTCAAACCAGATTTGCTTTCTAAATGAGTGTGGGTGTGGTGGATCTTTGAAATGGTGGAGCATCCACAAACTATCATGTTGAACATTTTAATTCATAATCAGTACCTGAATGCTGTTAGTGGTGCGAGCATATTCAGTTTGAGGGCTAAGTAGAGTGGGTATTTCATTCATCATGTATGTTAAATTTTGCTTGATCAAGTAGTCCTGTTCCAGTAATTTATAGAAATTCTCCCTGAAAAGGTATAACTTAAGCGTTGGTAAAAATTTACTATACAAAATATAATTCAAAATCCAAATAAGGCAAGATGTATTGTAAGCCCGCTGCTTGCAAAGATTATGTAAGGGTCATTTACTAAGGATTACAAAAAATACATTATCATTTCCTTTAGAATTCAGATGTCTAAGTCTTTTTAATTGTTCATCAATGTCGGTGTAAATTTGGTTTATTGTCATTAGTTAACTATTTTTTTCTATAGCAAATGGAGATGTCTCTTCAAAACATATTTTAATATCATACTGCACAGGAGAACAACCTGCTTGTTTCGCAGTACATTATATCAAATCTCATTATTATACAAAAACATATTTCCTTTGTGCTATCTATATTTGAGTTAGTTACATTTTGCTGCTGGTTCCTATTTCTAATATTTTTGTAATGCTAACTTCTAATTGTCTGCATCAGGGAGTTTTTGGTTGATCTCATGGGTGCTCCAGGGACTCTTATTCCTTCTGACATTCTGAGTAGAATGGATTCTCAGCTGAATTCATACAACCCAAGATTAGGCAAAAGTTATACTTCTCGTGGGGGAAGTGACACAGGTGTTGATCTCAATATAATTGGCTCTCTCCAAGGTGCTGGTAAAAGTGATGCTGAAATGTTTACCTCAGAAAACAGTGGAATGTATGATAGAAAACTAAGATCTGAAAACTCTGTGTTTGGTCCTTCTTTTCCAAGTACAAGTAGTGGAATGCTGCCATCAATTGCTGAAAGCAGTTCCAAAGGAAGCATGATATTTCCAGTCGATCGATCAAATCAGTTCCCATCATCGTCAAGTTCTGCTTCTTCATCGAAAGGGGTTTCTGATGTCTCTACAGATGTAAATTGGGTGCACGAGAAGCTCAATGCGGTGCCATATTCACAAAATACTACAGATTCTAGAGACCCGTTTGCTGATCTCGATCCATTCCGGATCACTGGATTTGGAAAACCTTCTTCACAGAGCAAAGTTGCAGTGAATAAAGTGAATGATTTCCAGAGGCCTAAAGACAATATTGTTTCAGGTCCTGGTAGACCTCCACTGCCTCTGGTTTGGAAAAACCGCTCCGTCTGTAATGAGGATCCTAATATAAAGCAAAACAATGTTGTGGGAGGATCTGTATTAAAGAAAAATGTTGGAGTCAGAGATCCTAAAATGACATCCAGCTCGTCTGGTTTTGAGAGAGTCCACACTGGAATTCACCATGCAAATGTTGCCGAGGGTTCGTCATACTCTGCTGCAAGACACACATTAGATAATGATACAAACCGCAATGCATCTGGAAATTTTGGTGGTTTTCCTTCTGGAAGACAAGGTTCAATGGTTCCCTTGAGGACAAAACAGATGACTGGTCATCTTTCTGATAATAGTGATGCCCAAGTAGACAGGCCATCCATGCCAAATCCATTTTCAGAAAATAAGAATATGGAAGAAGATCATGGTCATGGAATAGTAAATAGGAATAATGCAGTCTATGAGGTGACAGAGCACAGGCAAAACCTAGATGATAAACGTGATAGGAGGAAGTTGATGTATGACAGATTTATGGAAGGGGATTCAGTATTGATGGATCAAGGAAATCAAAATATGCAAATTTATGGTAGTTCAAGCAGGCTTGATCCAATGCTAGTTGAAGTGGCTGAATGGGAGATCCCATGGGGTGACCTCATTCTTGGTGAAAGGATTGGACTAGGTAATAAATTCCTACTGGCTGGACTTGAGAAACTTTGGCTAGTTAATTAATCTTAAATTTTTTTCTGTTTTCTACATTTGTTTCAGGAAATTGAGAGTAATTATATAATACAAAGATTTTCCTTTTTTGAGGAAGACATGTGATACAAATGAAAAATTATCATATTTATGGTTTGGTTTGTCTACTGTTGTCTATAGCTAGACGAGCTCAATGACTTTAAGGTCCATATTCTTACATAATTATGGTTTCTGGACTCATCTGGTTTGCAAGTCATAGCTAAATGTCACTCTTGTGAAGCATTTTCCTTTCCAAAATCTGAAATCTTCAGAGGATTCAGAGGCAAGGTTCTGAAAGAAAGTTCTGGTTGGCATGTATATCAAACACTTATCTCTATATGGATAATCCCAATATAATGTTTATATTTGGTTTATCTAGCACACTGAACATATATGTTGAATTAAGACCAACATATCCCGTCACCCATTCAATTGGGTGATTTGGGTCAGTTGATTTTTTTTTCAAGGTCATCCCTTCTTTAAGGCTGTTGCCTTCCTCTATTAGCTGCTTCCATGTCAGATATTTGTGGGTCTTTCGCATTTTGTCTTCAAGTCTACATGTGCTTTCATAGAGGTGCAAATGTGCAATCCTTTGGGGTTATTGCAAAATCCTAAGCATCATTAAATGAAATTCTGTGAAGTTGTCTTTCTGTCCGGAGGATCCTTCTTTCTCTCCTCCCCATTCCTTTTCTTCCCTCTTATTTTTGTATGGAAATCGCTTGTTTTGTCTTTTGTTCGGAGGCACCTTTTAATATGATGTTCCTATCTTTTGTCAAAAAAGAAGAAGAGAGTGAGAAAGACTAAAATTGAAAACTTATCTTATTGTCAATGTCTTCCTTGGGGTCCCTTTGGTTTGATCACCCATTTCAAGAAGTTAGGATTTTATGCCACCCTCTTCGTGAGAGTTTACCAAATGATAATAAAAGCTAGAATGTTTCTTTAGAGATAGTAATATTGAAATTATCTCTTGTTGTCAATAGCTTCCTTGGGGTCCCTTTGGTTTGATCTCCCATTTCTAGAAATGAAATATGTTACCCTCTTCGTACAAGTATACCAAGTGATTATAAAAGCGTAGGTGGTGAGTTCATACCTTTTGTCCCTCCAAAAAAAGAAAAGAAAAGAAAGAAATGTGGTAAACCTCTGCTTAGATTTCAAAATGTTCAGTGTAGAATTGATTATCTGAAATAAAGGAATTTAAGTTATTTGCAGTATGCCTATCTAATACATCCTTCGATGTATTTTGATTATCTAAATATCTACCCAACTGTAATTCTTTTGTGGATTTGGGAGTGGGCAAGGCATATTTTTATTTATTTATTTATCATCTACTTTTCAATGAAAAATGGTAGAATGGGCCACCTGTCATTTTATTAACACACACATTAAACTCTAAAACACTGAGAATGACATAGTGGTTTCGCTTTCATAAAAACAAAGAAAGAAATACAGAAAAGAGATCAGATATGTCTCCAAGTACAAAATACAAAAACAGATAATAAGGTTATGTTCTGTCTTCTCATTAACACCTTGAAGTGTTCCTGATCAACATTCTTGTTTCTATGCATAGGTTCATATGGAGAGGTGTACCATGCTGATTGGAATGGCACGGTGAGTTTATATCTGCATAGCTGTTCTTACTTTAAAAATCATTGAATTCTAAGAAAATGTATTAATGATCTCTTGAGAATCACATTTTTTTCATCTGCATTTTCTATTGATCTCAAATTTTGGATTATTTTGCACATGATCTTCATGCTTGTAAACATTGCCTTTTTTTGTATAAATTTAATTGCTAAGCATTTTTAGGATATTAATCTGGTGAAAGAACCTGTGCTGTTTATGGGTGGAACTTCTGAATACGAGCTTTGTTAAATGATAACCGTCTTTTTACAATTGTAGAAAATATACCCCTTTTTTTTGTCTGCAACATTAGTATGAAAACCTTGGCCATCTTTGTTGTAGCTTTGGCCATGTTTGTTGTAGTTTAAATTTGCAAATTATAGATTATGACTTGTTTTCATTATGGTCTGACAGAGCTAAAATATAGATTATAACTTTTCTGATAAGCTTTTTTTTTTTTTAAAAAAATCTGATAAGTAATTGATATGTTTGTTGTAGCAGTTGAAAAACAGATAATAAGCAGTTGTGGATGTTTGTCGGAATAAGCTGTAAAATAGCTTTTGCCGTGTAATTGTAAAAAATATCCCTTCTAAAAGTAGAAATTTAATTTAATCTCTTTTATAAAAGAATGTGGTTTTACTTATAAAATGATGACGACCACTTATCTTCCATAAACATTAAATGAAATGTAAAAAAGTTAATGAAATCTTGGATTCCACATTAATTAAAAAAGAGCTTGAAAGAAAAAAATATACAACTTGATCTCTATTAATAAAAAACACAACCAAAATATTCTAGCTATAATCTAGATTTTATTTATGAAAAAAAAACAGTACAACCTAAAGTTTTAATCTTACATGTGTTATCTCAAATTTTTGGAAGATGAAAGGAATATTTAGAGGAGATGAAAAACCTTGTCCTTAGTAATAAAGTGAAGGGCAGTAATGTCCAACATAATTTTTTCTCAATAATCCATAAGTTATAATTTGAAAAACACCCCTAACCCAGCTTAGAGATTATGACTTTTTAAAGTTGTTTTTAGCTTAAATATTCAATAAGTTTAAACAAACATGCAATAACTGGTTATTTTAAACTAAAAGCTATAATCGACAACTTATAAGTTTTAACATACATGTACTTTGTTTTGTATTCAGTAATGCCTCTGCCCTCATTCCTAGCATCATTTTTTAAGAAAGAACACATTATTTTGAATGATGTCATTTTAAGATTGCAATTTTGCCCATCTTTCAAGTACCTTCGTATGAATATGTTGGAAAATTTTGAAATGCAATTCTTATTGCTTGTCATTTATACCTTTCCTTTTGGCTAAGGGTGCGTTTGGTTGCGCGATTGTAAAATTGATTCTGCAGGAATCTGCGATTGCAAACCTGATTCTGTAGGAAACTCACTTTCTCAGCTTTTTGAAATCGCAGCTTTTGGGCACTATTTGCCTGCAATCGCTGAGTTTAAAACAGTGATTACAAAACTGTTTGGTTGCGCGATTGCAAACGCAGCTTCTTGTAATCGCAATCGCAGCGCAATCGCGCAACCAAACGCACCCTAAGTGTAATTTAGTTTGAGGACCTGAGGTTAAAGGATCCATCAATATATGGTATAAGTTGATTGGATTATATTGTAAAATTGCAGGAAGTGGCTGTGAAGAAGTTCTTAGACCAGGACTTTTCGGGGGATGCATTGGATGAGTTTAGAAGCGAGGTGTGACAATACAACTACTCACTATTTTCTATTTTGAGAATTCTTAATTACCATTTACATTTTTACTTGGGTCCCAATGAGAAATTCTTGCCCGTGAGATTTTTCTCCCTACTGAACCACATCATCCTTTTTTTATATATATACAATGTAGAAAGCATTCTTGTATATTTCTTATTTGAAAAAAGGCTTTCTGTGTGTATTCTAGTATTATATACTGATATTCTTCCAGGAATGTTAATATAGCTACGTTGGTTTTCATATCAGGTGCGCATAATGCGTAGGCTGCGTCATCCAAATGTTGTTCTTTTCATGGGTGCTGTTACTCGCCCTCCAAACCTCTCAATTGTCACAGAATTTCTTCCAAGGTAGAAGTCTCCTTGTGCTTTATAACAACTCTCATGGTGGTTTTCTTTTGGAAAAAATAACTGTTGTTTTGCTCTCTCTTTTTTTTTACATACAAGTTTCCATTCATATGTTTTAACTTCTCAATCTCAGTTAATAAAAAAATGAACTCCAAAGAGAGTGATGCCCATTGAAGGATTTAATTTTATATTTCTTTACAAAAATGCATACATTCATATACGTGGATATGTAAGTATAGATTTATGTATTTGTACATATATGTGTGTGTGCGTGCGTACATGCTAACATCTTAACTTGTAACTTTGTTAAAATTCTAATACACGCCTTTAGTGTCAGAATGAATGAGAATCACAAATCTTTTCACTAATTTGCAATTTTTTGTTGTCCAGAGGAAGCCTGTTCCGGATTCTTCACCGTCCCAATTTCCAACTTGATGAGAAAAGACGGATAAAAATGGCACTGGATGTGGTAATATATATTTTAGGCATAGTTGTTTCTCTGCTTTAGGTAGTTGTATATGCTCCTTGTTCATTTCAACTGGAATTGTATGTTGTCCCTTCTTTGTAGGCCAAGGGCATGAACTGCTTGCACACTAGCACACCAACTATTGTCCACCGAGATCTAAAATCACCAAACCTTTTGGTTGATAAGAATTGGAATGTTAAGGTAAGAATTGGATTGTCATCATCTTAAAACTTTGTGTAAGTAGCTGCTGATTTTGTTTTGGGAAAATTAATACTGCATTATATATTTAAGTTAGTATGTCTAGTTATTATTTTTACTAGATTGATTGGAGCATGAATAAATTAATTTTACATTATTGTTTAAATGTAGTTCTCAACGATATGTATTGAACCATTTTACAATTTCATATTAATGTCAGTATACTAATTCATCTCATGAGTGTGTTCAACGTGTCAACAATAATCTTCTCTTGCTTACCAAATTGAAGAAAGAATCCATGCCTTATCAGTATCAAACATCAGATGAAGCCATGAAGGTTTCATGAATTTTTGTAGCCATTGGCTGTGGGATTATTTCTATATGCCATGTGACATATAATTGTTGGATGAAAATATAAAGATGGATGAGTGACAAGGTGAGAAAGAATAGAATAGAATAAGAAGTTAGTATATCCGTGAGGAGTTAGAGATGGTATATTCGTGAGAAATTAGAGATTGCTACAAAAGAGGATGAGATGAGGGAAAATCATATGAGAAGGATTGGACATATGCAACAAAGATCACAGGGTGCACTGGTTGGAGGATATGGTCTTTTTTTTTTTTTTTGAAAAACGTGGTGTCTGCCAATTTTATTTCAAATTGATAGACCCATTTTGTTTTTTTGGTCAACATGGTGTCCACCAATAGAATAATGATATGGTCGAAGTCGAAAGGGTTCAGCAGTTGAAGTATAGGTTTACTAACCTGATGGCAGCTATAAGGAATGTTATGTTGATTGAATATGTTACAAAGGATATGGCCCTTAATAGAGTTGAATGACAAAAATAGTCAGTATAGCTGACCCCAAAATGTTGTCAGAATCTGTTATTGTTCATTGTGCACGGGCTTCTCTGATGGTCTTTGACAGGTAGTTCATGCTCAATTATTCACAACTTCTCTGAACCAATAATATGCAGGTCTGTGATTTTGGGTTGTCTCGCTTGAAGCATAACACATTTTTGTCATCCAAGTCGACTGCTGGAACGGTAAGTTGTGCCCTTTATCTTTTGTAATTTTCATTGATAATAACCCAATGTTTCTGGTAAAAATTGTGCCTATTCTCTTAGAAATATATATTCTTAAAATGTTTTATTTTGCTGTATCAGCCTGAGTGGATGGCGCCGGAGGTTCTGCGTAATGAACAATCCAATGAGAAGTAAGTAAAATATATTTTTATGTTCTTAACATGCCACTGTTATGGTTTGTGCTTTGGGGCTCATCAATTTGATCGATATATTAATGATTGCTTCTTTCTATGCAAATGTATTTGTTCTTGTATCTGCTTCAAAACTTTCGCTGTTTCATAGTCTACCGCTTGATTAACTTTTACCTCTTAAAAATTGCCTTCCAATCACTAGGTTTAAAAAATTTGACAGGAAAAATCTATGGTCATGGCTGAAATAAAAGGTGCTACATCTTGTGATAATCTTGTGATAATGCTAAGTGGCGCCGACTGTCTTTAAAATGTGATGAGAATTTCTAGATATTTCTATAATGAACTAACATAGGGACCTCTACAAAAAGTGTTGATATGCTCTATAATTAGACTCGAAATCATCGCGGGATTCGAACTCGAGACCTATGGAAAACAAACCATGGGACCAGTCAAAGAACCAATCCCAGGCTGTGTGGAGATTGGTTGACGCTAAGCATGTGCAGCTCACTTGGCATATATATGCATCTGTTTTTTTGTCTTAATTTACGAGGCCAACACATTAAAAAAAGACTTCCAAATTTTCCTGGCTGGGTATTTAAACTTGCTTCATTATGTCATGAATTTCACATTATCTCCAACTCTACAATCTCCTTGTATATACCTGGACCTTGTGCAGGTGTGATGTATATAGCTTTGGTATAATCTTATGGGAGCTTGCGACATTGAGGATGCCTTGGAGTGGGATGAACCCGATGCAAGTCGTGGGTGCCGTCGGTTTTCAGAACAAACGCCTAGATATCCCAAAAGAGGTTGATCCGCTCGTTGCGAGAATAATATGGGAGTGTTGGCAAACGTAAGTATTTAGAATAAATGTAAAATTGCTTGCTCTTTCCCTACGTCTATAACCATATCTGATGCTAGTCACTTTTATAATAAATTGAAGTTTCACCCATTATTGATTGCCTTAGTTGATCGCGATCACTTTTCATTGATAAAACCTACTTTGCTCTTATGCTCAGACACCTTATCTACAGTAGTTGAATCACGGACGTATATTTTTTCTTGATTAACAGTATCTGTAAATAAATAGAGCATGGACACGGGCATGACACAATGACACTGCAAATATTGAAAAAATAGGACACAAACACAGCAAAGACATGACAACAATAAATAAATTATATTATAATTATTTAAAAAACAAGCATGCATCAATAATTTATAAAAGATCAATATAACTAAATTAGCATAACAACTATCAACTCCATTTATATTTGAACATTATGTAGAGCTTCATATGAGTATAGATCTCACAATAGTTAATTAAGAAAAAAATGTTTACCCTACACGTCATAAGGGAATGTGATTCTATCAGTGTTGGATCCCATTAATTTTATCAATGTTCTATCAGTGTTGGATCCCGTTAGTTTTTATCAAACCCCAATGAGATACTGACATATGTTATTACATGTGAGTCTCACACTAGGGACTGAAAAGAACAAATGGGATCCAGTGTTGGCTGGATCACATGTCCTTTGTAAGTGGGACGTCTGCACTTGTGTCCAATGCCGCGTCGAAAGCATTTGAATTTTTTAAATTTTGGACACTTGTATCTTGCGAGTGTCATATCCCTTGTAATATATGTCAGATATGGACACGACATGTACATTGAATTATCCATGCTTTAAATAAATATAAATACTGAATCCGAGTTGTTCTTTCTCTTTTCAATTCAGGGATCCAAACCTGCGCCCCTCGTTCTCACAGCTCACATCCGCACTCAAACCACTGCAGCAGCTAGTCATCCCCAATTATCAAGACGTGCAGAGCCCGCCCCGCCAACAGGAGATCCCAGTGAACGTTACACCGTGAAAGCGCGCCACCATCAGCTTGTCATCACCAACTGTGAATAGAAGCTGCTTATGCACCTTTTTTTGTTGTTATTGTCGTTACTGTAATATTATAATGCCCAACAAAATCACTTGTTTTCGTGTCACTGTCACACATAAAGTTGGCGCCGGCGACAAGTGTACAGTCCATTGATGTCGGGAAGTGGTGACGATTTGCGGATTCATTACGGAGGTGCCCCCAATTGGGGCACAGGGTATTTAAGATTTGATGATAATGTTCGTGTGTACATGTGAGAAAAAAAAGTATAGCTTGTTGTGTGATAGTCTTTTCTTTTTTTTTTCAACTGTACATGAGAAGGGATTTCGAATGTTATTATTGTCTGTAAAAGTGATCTATCTGCACAGCAAAAACGGGCCCCATCTTTTTCATTCATGTATTTGAATTCCTTCCTCACGTTTTAAGTGGTGAAAAATGAAAAGTCCTGTTGTGGCCGAGCCTAATGTTTTGGGGGAGTAAATGTTGTTGTTGTGATGTTTTTTTCTTCTGATGGTTTGCTCTCTGAATAATACAATAAAAGAGTGCATCTTTGGAAAATGTTACATGCTCAGCTCCTTTTGTCAGTCTTATATACAGTCTACACTTGTTTTGATTTTTTTAAAAATAATGTCTCATCTAATGATATCTAATGATGCATGTATTTGCATAGAAGATGTAATATATCACCAAATGCAAGCAAGGCATAGTTTAATAATTTCTAGAAGTGATTATGATTTGATTTGTTATCACACTAATGTTTTTTACATCTTTGACATGGTTTGATAGAGGACACAGAATTATTGAAATGTCCTTGCATATATTACTCAATGCTTAGATGAAAAGGAGCTCATAGAGCATTCACTTGTCAATATTGAAAAGAAAAAGTTTCATAAAAATATCCAAGTTCTATTTGTGTTACACGTTTGGGTTATTGATCATAGCATGCGAAGTTCAAAAACGAGGATCCAACAAATTCAAATTATAGTTTGCTTATGTTCATAACTAGGGATCAATGCAAGCAAGGCTCGTTCAGTTACTACTGCAAGTGATTTTGATTTGATGCACGTTCATCAATCAATTCATAAAAAATTAGTCATGACATTAATTAAAAGATTGTATATAATAGAGACATCCTTGGCTTTTTTTTAAAGATTGGCTTTTTTTTTTCTTACTGAAACATCCTTGCATATAATAGAGACATGGATGAAAGGAATTCACAATGAATAAGATAATCTACTTGTTCATATTAAAATGAAAATCAATTATTGAAAAATGATTTGTTTTCACTAATATTACAAGTTAAAGTTGTTGATCGTATGTTCAATTTACCCTCACAATTCGATGATATAAAAAACCGCCAATGAAACAAACAATTTTTGTGAACTAGCTACAAGGTGATTAAACCGACCAGTTCTTTATTCATGAATTTATGATTAATTCTTTTTTAAGATATTAAATCTAATAAAAAATTTAGATTTTATATAATACGATCATTTTATAAATTAAGTAAAAGATTAAATAGTATTAACATTTAATACTTTTAAATTATGCAAATATTTTCTAATATAATTTCATATTTTGTAAATCATTTAGTAATAATAATTTATATTATATTTATTATATCATGATAATTTCATGGTTCAAATTTGATTTATATAATAATTGAATAAAATAATTTTTAAACCGTTTATATTGTTTTTATTCGATGATCTATTCCATTTTTAGGGAAAATTAATTAGGGTCCTCGCAATCACCCCCCTATTTTTTGAGTTTCTGACTTGTTTCGAGTTATTTCTAGCCCCTATTGTTGAATGATTATTTTTTAATACCAAAGTAACACTTTCCGTCCATACCCAAAAATGCCATTTCAACCTTTTTGTTTACCTAAACCATGCTTGACATACGTAATAGTGTACTGAAAAAAATTAACAATGTATTGAGACAGAAATGTTGAAATGGCATTTTTGGTATACAAATAGAGGGTACATACGAAAATGTTAATTTGAATCTATAAATAATGAGGTTCAACAATAAGGACCCAGAAATAACTTAAACAAATCAGGGACCTAAAAATAATAGGGGGTGGCTTTGAGGACCCCTAATTATTTTTTTTTTAATAGGAAATTTTTTAAAAATAACCCATTGAAAAAAAAATTCACTTTTGGCTCAGGGTCAGTTTATTTGCAAAATTGGCCCTGGGCCTGTTTTAACCCCAATCAGCGTGTCCACGTGGCACGTTGACCGGTCCGCTGACAGCCATGACAGAGATGTGATTGAGAATCACGTCTCCGTTGATTACCCTCACGCCCGCGTTGACACGTCTCCCATGTGGGAGACGTGATTAATCAGTGTGTGTGCGAGGGTGAAGTGGAGACTTAATTAATTTATTTATTTTACTTTTATTTTTTTCTTAACAAGATATTGTATTATTTATATTTTTATTCAATAGATTATTTGTGGAGATAAAGATAGATGAATCCCATTAGGTGCTAGAAAAATTTATAAAATGATCTAATATGTAAATAGGCATGAAAACGTAAGCAATGATCCATTCTCAAATACAAATAATATTCATTCTAATTTTTTTCTTATCTTTTTCAAAGTAATATTTGGTTAGAGATAATCTAAGAACAATAAGGCCAAACTTTTTTTTTCATTTATAAATGACTTTATAAAATTCAATTTGTAATCTTATTCAAAATTTAAAATTTAAACTTGATCTTAATTTTAAATCAAAGTCTGCCTTTATCTTTCCTGGATTATCTCTAATTAAATATTACTTTGAAAAAGAGAAAAAAAATCATGATAAATATTATTTGTATTTTGGAATAAATTCTTGCTTATTTTTTTATGCATGTTTACATATTAAATCCTTTTATTAATTCTTCAACAACCAGTGAGATCCATCTATGTCATCTTCACAAATAATCTATTAAAATAAAAGTGTAAAAAGTACAATATTTTGTTAAGCAAAAAAATAAAAATAAAATAAATCACGTATGGGAGACATCTCCTCCCGTGCACAGCACGGGTAATCGGCGGAGACGTCGTGACAGTCAGTGGACCGATAGTGAGCCATGTGGGTGTGTCGACCAGAGTCAAAAACAGTTCCAGGGTAAGTTTTGCAAATAAACTGGCCTAGGACCAAAGGTGAAATTTTGTTTTTTTAAGGGGGTTATTTTTAAAAATTCCCCTTTTTAATACTGTATATGATGAATTAATCTGAACCATCCGATGCACCAAAGCAGAATAAGGCAGTGCAAGCGATCTGCTCCACTTTCATGGCCTGTCCGAGTCTCGGACCTGTATATAAACCCCACAATCGACTCGTTTTACGGTTTCACCTCCTCTTCAATAGTTTTTTCGGGGATGCAAAGCCAACCCCGAAAAGCTCCAACAACTTCCACTCTGTGTAGTTAAAACCCTATAAACCCTACTGAAATCCTAGATTTCCCTTCCATTGCTTGTTCTCCTTCCTTCGATTAGGTCCCTCAGAGATGTGGAACGGAGGACAGCCTCCGATCGCACCGCCGGGGACGGTGGTGCCCCCACCGGCCGCCCCTCCTCCGCCTCCCCCCGCCGCGCAGCCGTCGTACACGACGCCGGCGGAGGCGGAGCAGAAGCTGCTGGAAAAGGCGCACAAGTGGAGGCAGCTCAACTCGAAGAGGTACGGCGACAAGAGGAAGCATGGGTTTGTGGAGACTCAGAAGGAGGACATGCCCCCCGAGCACGTGCGCAAGATCATCAGGTCCACTCGATCTCTCTATTTGATGATTTTTTTTGTTGGATTTGTTGTTTAGTTTGATTGAATGAGCACTTGACATGAATTAATTTTGGAGCGGAGTGAGTGGAGATTTAGAGTTGAATTGGTTTCCTGTCGATCAGTCATTCTAGATTTGGGTTCATGATTTTTTTTTAATTGTCGTTTCCCAATCCCATCGCACAGCGTTGGTTTGGAAAAGCTTGGGTTTGAAAGGTGTGTCCGAACCAATTGTGCAAGAATCGATTTTTATGCTAATAGAATGTAAAAAAACTGTGCCGAAAAACACACCCAAGATATAGCTTTTGTAGGGGAAAAAAATAGTTTACATGGTTTTACAGATGTGAACCATGTATTAGATTCTTCTCGGAAGAGGGTTCATGAGGTGTACCAGGGAAAGCTTTAGTTTTAGTTGATTTTTTTAACAAGCACACCATAAGTACATAAAGAACTTAATTTTGATCTTCAGTATCACTTTGCAATAGTCTTTTGAGTTTATATCTTGTAAAATTTATCCCTTGTTTGTTTCGGCAATTAATTCCAAATAGGAATAGGAGTGCCCATGAGTGTTCCCTTCAATCCACTTGGTCGCACAAAGATGTCCCAACTAGTGTTTACCCCAGATAAAACCAAATGAATATATTCCAGGGAGATGCTTGACATGATGCAATGCATCTAATTTATCTCTCTTCTTCCTATTGGACTCAAGGCACCGTATGTGAACTCTAGGAATTTCTATCTTTGCGGAGTTGAAGGTGTTCATCTTTATCTTGTTCTTCACGTGTTGTGCAAACTGTCTGTGCCACTTCATTTGGGTTTTTATACATGCAGTTACTCCAGTTACGCATTTTTATCCATTGAATAACCAAGCACGAATTCGAATCTTGATCCCTATTTCTATTCTAGCATAACAATCATTTTGATTCTACCTTTATCCTACTCATAAATCAAACATGGGCTTAGTATTTGGATTACTTTTCCCAGCTGTTTCTGATTATATGCGCTGAATTGAAGCAAACAAAATAAATAAAGGAAAAAGAAAAAAAGAAAGAAGAAGCTACTTTATGAGCTAATGGTTTCTGTTGCCTTCCTTTTTAATTATGCAGAGACCATGGAGATATGTCATCAAAGAAATTTCGTCATGACAAGCGTGTTTATTTAGGTGCCCTTAAGTTCATTCCGCATGCTGTGTACAAACTATTAGAGAACATGCCGATGCCTTGGGAGCAGGTACCCTCTGTTCCTTCTTTCTCTCTGGGATTTCTGTTTTGCCTACTTATCCTTTCTATACACGTTGCTGGTTCTTGATAGAATTTCACACTAGAATCTTCTGTGTAGGTCCGTCATGTGAAGATTTTGTATCACATCACAGGGGCGATCACATTTATCAATGAAATACCATTGGTCGTCGAGCCTATATATCTGGCACAGGTATGTTTGTTGATTTCTATTTTCATTTTTTGGCAAGTGTTATACTGCTCCAAAGTCACATTAAAATGGGCTAGGGAAATATCACATTAATATGTGCTAGGGA
Source organism: Acorus calamus (assembly GCA_030737845.1). Lineage (NCBI taxonomy): Eukaryota > Viridiplantae > Streptophyta > Magnoliopsida > Acorales > Acoraceae > Acorus > Acorus calamus. The sequence continues at coordinate 18,184,226 of CM060876.1, forward strand.
AATATATCCATATATATATATATATGGACACACTTTTTTCTTGAGCCTTAACAATGGCCATGAAAATTATGTTTTTTAATTTGTTGATTTTATAGTGGGGTACGATGTGGATCATGATGCGAAGGGAGAAAAGGGACCGGCGCCATTTTAAGAGGATGCGATTTCCTCCTTTTGATGATGAGGAGCCTCCATTAGATTACGCAGATAACTTACTGGATGTCGATCCGCTGGAACCAATACAGCTGGAGCTGGATGAGGAAGAAGACTCTGCTGTATACACCTGGTTCTATGATCACAAACCACTGGTGAAAACTAAACTCATCAATGGCCCCAGTTATAGGAAGTGGCATTTGTCGCTTCCGATCATGGCGACTCTCCATAGGTTGGCAGGGCAACTACTTTCTGATCTGATTGACCGAAACTATTTCTACTTGTTTGATATGGAGTCATTCTTCACCGCGAAGGCTCTGAACATGTGCATACCTGGTACGAGTTCTTGTGCTACTCATTCTTATCTTTCTTGGGGAAGTGCTCAGCTGCTCATCGTTGTGCATGCCTTTTTTTTTGAACGAGATAAAAAAAAAGTAATAATCTGTAAACATCAATATTAATGGAGTGACAAATTATCTCTTCTTGTACAGTACTACCACTGCTGCCTTACATGACCCCATGCACATGCCTCACAAAAAAACAGAGAATGCCTTGTCATACATTGAACCTCCCAACCTACTCAAAGACTTTCTATTTGTATTTAAAATTTGATTTTTGTATGTTGTCATTTCTTGTTATGCATATATGTTGCTACCTTAGGAAGCATAACTCTGAGGCTAGTTCTCGGTAGCATGCCGATGGTGGGGGTATTAAATTATTTTTTCTGCTTGCATGATATGATTGGTTATGGGATCCTCACTGTGATTGTGTAGATACTGGATACTTTTTAATGCATTTAGTGTTGATGGGTGTGATCCTAATAGATATTCTCAAATGTCAGCGTGTATTTTTTATTAACTTCTGTCCAGAGGAAAAAAGATGATGTTTTTTAACATTGAAAAGTTCATGGAACAATTTGTGATTATCAAACTATAACCGAGGAATTAATCATCGCCTGGAATTTTCTGATATGGTTGAGTGGAAAAACTTTAGCCATGGAGGTGTTTCTTCTATTGCTCTGCTATAATGGAGATGAATCATAACAATCCATTCTTCATTGAGTTAGTTTATAAACTCTGTTAATTCAGACCTGCTATTCTCTTCTTTGCTTTGCAGGAGGTCCCAAATTTGAGCCTCTGTATCGTGATATGGAGAAAGGAGATGAGGACTGGAATGAATTTAATGATATTAACAAGCTCATTATTCGTTCACCACTTCGAACAGAGTACAAAATTGCATTTCCTCACCTTTATAACAACAGGCCGAGGAAAGTAAGGCTTGGTATATATCATACTCCAATGGTGATGTACATAAAGACGGAAGATCCTGATTTGCCAGCTTTCTATTATGATCCTCTGATACACCCAATACCAGCCATTAACAAGGCAGACCGACGGGAGAAGAAAGGCTATGAAGTAGAAGATGATGATGATTTTGCCCTTCCCGAGGGGGTGGAACCTTTGCTGCAAGGCACTCAACTTTACACTGATACGACAGCTGCTGGCATTTCACTACTGTTTGCGCCACGTCCATTTAATATGAGATCAGGTCGAATGCGGCGGGCTGAAGACATTCCCCTTGTATCAGAGTGGTACAAGGAGCATTGGTATGTGCTGTTTCTTTGTGCATTTCCTTTTATACTTCTATTGTCCAGTTTCATTCCTGTAAATCTTATGACAGTACTGATGATGGAATTTTACCATGCAGCCCTCCATCATATCCAGTTAAAGTTAGAGTTAGCTACCAGAAGCTGCTGAAGTGTTTTGTATTAAATGAATTGCATCACAGACCTCCCAAGGCCCAGAAAAAGAAACATCTGTTCAGGTCTCTCCAGGCAACTAAGTTTTTCCAGACAACTGAACTGGATTGGGCAGAAGCGGGTCTTCAAGTGTGCAGACAGGGTTACAACATGCTGAACTTGTTGATACATAGGAAGAACCTTAACTACCTTCACCTTGATTACAATTTTAATCTCAAGCCCGTGAAGACACTCACCACAAAGGAGCGTAAGAAGTCTCGGTTTGGAAATGCTTTCCATCTTTGTCGTGAGATCTTGCGTCTAACAAAGCTGGTAATAGATGCCAACATCCAGTTCCGTTTGGGAAATGTTGATGCATTTCAATTGGCGGATGGGCTGCAATATACATTCTCCCATGTTGGCCAGTTGACTGGTATGTACCGTTACAAATATCGACTGATGAGACAGATCAGAATGTGTAAAGACTTGAAGCACTTGATATATTACCGCTTCAACACCGGTCCAGTTGGGAAAGGACCTGGTTGTGGATTTTGGGCTCCTATGTGGAGGGTCTGGCTCTTCTTCCTGCGAGGTATTGTTCCTCTGTTAGAGAGGTGGTTGGGAAATCTACTTGCCAGACAGTTTGAAGGTCGTCACTCAAAGGGAGTAGCCAAGACTGTTACAAAGCAGCGAGTTGAGAGCCATTTTGACTTGGAACTCCGTGCAGCTGTTATGCACGATGTTCTTGATGCAATGCCAGGTAGGATTTGCCACATGCTAGTATAGTAACTTCATTACTGAGCCATGATTATTGCTATCTGATACTTCTGGAAAGGAAAAGAAATTGAAGCATTTTAAATTGTGCTTTTGTGCAGAGGGAATCAAGCAGAACAAGGCTAGAACAATTTTACAGCACCTTAGTGAGGCGTGGCGTTGTTGGAAAGCCAACATCCCCTGGAAGGTGAAGTTCCGTTGCAGTTGCACTTTATTGCTTGCTAAAGTTATTGCTTTCTAGGTGTCATGATTTTATGTGTTGGAATTGACAGGTTCCTGGATTGCCAGTTCCTATCGAGAACATGATTCTTCGTTATGTAAAGTCTAAGGCAGATTGGTGGACAAATGTTGCTCACTATAATCGTGAACGTATAAGGCGAGGTGCAACTGTGGATAAGACAGTGTGTCGGAAAAATCTTGGAAGGTTGACTCGTTTGTGGTTAAAGGCAGAACAAGTAATGAATTGGCCATCTTCAACTTTCCTTGCATTATGTATTTAATTTTCATGAGCGTTAATCACTGTACAAGTGATATTAGGGAAATACGGTCTTTCACATAGATCAGATATTCCTCGTCTTCAATTAATTTTAAAACAGGTTTTCACTGTGCTCGTCTTCCTTTGCTATTTTTTCACAGGAGAGGCAGCACAATTACCTGAAAGATGGTCCATATGTCACGCCTGAAGAAGCAGTGGCCATTTACACCACCACAGTGCATTGGCTGGAGTCCAGAAAGTTCTCTCCCATACCTTTTCCACCACTTTCATACAAACATGATACAAAGCTTCTGATTCTTGCACTTGAGAGATTGAAAGAATCTTACAGTGTGGCAGTGAGGTTGAACCAGCTTCAGAGGGAAGAGTTGGGTCTCATTGAGCAAGCTTATGACAATCCACATGAAGCCTTGTCTCGTATTAAACGTCACCTGCTTACACAGCGAGCTTTCAAAGAAGCAAGTTTTTTCTTTTTCAGTTTCAAAAAATGCTTGCTATTAATGTTTTTTCCAAGATTCTAACCATTCTTCTCAACTGAATAATCATGGTACATAACAAGTGGTTATTTATTGCAGGTTGGCATTGAGTTCATGGATTTATACAGTTATTTGATTCCTGTGTATGAAATTGAACCCCTTGAGAAAATCACAGATGCATATCTTGACCAGTATTTATGGTATGAAGGTGACAAGCGTCATCTCTTCCCCAATTGGATCAAGCCGGCTGATTCAGAGCCACCCCCACTTCTGGTTTATAAGTGGTGCCAAGGTATCAACAATTTACAGGGTGTATGGGACACGAGTGATGGGCAATGTGTGGTGATGCTTCAGACTAAATTTGAGAAGTTCTTTGAGAAGATTGATTTGACCATGCTCAACAGGTAGATGAAAGATTTCACTCGATCTAAAATAAATTCTTTCAGACCTGCCTATTATATCAATAATTTGACATGTGATTTGTATCTCTCTGCAGGCTTCTCCGGTTGGTTCTTGATCACAACATTGCAGATTATGTCACTGCTAAGAATAACGTCGTGTTATCTTACAAGGATATGAGCCATACTAACTCATATGGCTTGATTCGTGGTCTGCAATTTGCATCCTTTGTTGTGCAGTACTACGGTCTAATGCTTGATCTTCTGCTTCTTGGTTTAACACGTGCTAGTGAAATTGCTGGTCCTCCTCAGAAGCCCAATGAATTCATTACATACTCTGACACTAAAATTGAAACACGACATCCCATCCGATTGTATTCTCGGTACATAGACAGGGTGCATATATTGTTCCGCTTCACCCATGAAGAGGCACGGGATCTCATCCAGCGCTATCTTACTGAGCATCCTGATCCTAACAATGAGAATATGGTTGGATATAATAACAAGAAGTGTTGGCCTAGAGATGCAAGGATGAGGCTAATGAAACATGATGGTACTTTCTTGATGTGCTATCTCTATGTGTAAATACATATTTCTGCTGTTACAACTGTTGTGAGATTTGCATTTTCTTTTTCTTGCAGTCAATCTTGGGAGAAGTGTGTTTTGGGATATGAAAAATCGGCTTCCGAGAAGTATAACGACATTGGAATGGGAAAACAGCTTCGTCTCTGTGTACAGCAAGGATAATCCTAATTTGCTTTTCAGCATGTGCGTAATTTTTTTATAGATATTACTTGCATTTTATGCTTTTTTTTTTAGTACTGTAGGTATTTTTTCCAGCAATTGATCCTTCATGTGATTGCTTGAATTTGATCTTGATAATTTTCAACTGTAAAATTGGTTTTAGGAGTTTCTAGGATTGGGGGTAGTGCAAATTCAATTTGCTTACATGCCTAACCTGGTCAAGCAAAAAGAGCTCTAGGTTGCAATTCCAATATGTTTTTTTTTTTTGATTGGTAAGGTGGGACTCGAACTCTCGACCTCCCCTTAGGGAGGGTGCATCTCGACCACTCCGCTGGGGAGGGTCTGCTGCAATTCCAATATGTTTACATCTCTAATTTGGTCAAGAAAGAAGAGCTCTAGGTTTTAAATATACTTGAAATCTTATTCCTCTTCACCTTTTCAAAAACCAAACGATACCTAAATTTCTTTGTTTTCCCTGTTTTAAAAGACAGACTTGTTGTCCCACTTTCTTATTAACCCGATCATATCCTGTTTTTTGAACTTCCGTCATTTTTTTCTGGTCCTTGCAAATTGGGCCTCCTTTTTTTCATTAGCCCTTTACACTTTTCTTTTTGCTATTTGGGGTTATAATTTCTTTCTAGTAATAAGTAGTTGAATTAGAAAATTTATCTTTAGTTTTAATTTGTTGATTTTTTGGAGTATGGCTGTTCCATTTATATCATGTTTACAATTGTATATAGAGGAAAAATCATAGTCTTTTTTTTTTTATCAGAATGGATTGACTTTCTACTCTTTATGTTTTTTATTTGCTCCGGTTACCATGGGTTGAGAGTCTCTTATAAGTTTTTTTGTAACTGATCTGGATTCTATGATCTCTCCCATTTAGCATTGCGTGACCCAAAATTCTATTTATTATTCTTGCATTTTTTTTATTCCTTACCCTGTTTTATAACACATGATAGGTGTGGATTTGAAGTTCGAATATTGCCAAAGATAAGAATGTCTCAAGAAGCATTCAGCAACACAAAAGATGGAGTTTGGAATCTGCAGAATGAGCAAACCAAAGAGAGAACGGCTATAGCCTTTTTACGTGTTGATGATGAACACATGAAGGTGTTCGAAAATCGTGTGAGGCAGATTCTTATGTCATCAGGATCTACAACATTTACGAAGATTGTCAATAAATGGAATACAGCATTAATCGGTATTTATGCAATATTTATCGTGATCTTTTTTCATCTGGCAATTGTATATATATGTAGAAAAAAACTGAAGCTTCTGGATCATTGCTGACATATTTGTGTATTTCCTGCTTTTCTTAACAGGCCTTATGACATATTTCCGAGAAGCTACAGTGCACACCCAAGAGCTGCTAGATCTATTGGTGAAGTGTGAAAATAAAATTCAAACTCGCATTAAGATTGGATTAAATTCAAAGATGCCTAGCAGGTAGGTTATTTCATTTAGACTAGTGTACTTCTTTTGAATCATTAATCTTCTTCTACTAAGGTTGACTCATGCACTTATCTGTAGGTTCCCTCCTGTCATATTCTACACTCCGAAGGAAATTGGTGGTCTTGGTATGTTATCAATGGGTCACATATTGATCCCCCAGAGTGATCTCCGATACAGTCAGCAAACTGATGTTGGCGTGACACATTTCCGGAGTGGTATGAGTCACGAGGAGGATCAGCTTATTCCAAACCTCTATCGTTATATTCAGGTATCTTCTTGAGAAACTTTGTCAGCTTTGTCCTTCGTGTCTTTGAATTCATTCATAAACATGATTTTTTCCTTTTAACTTTTCCAGCCGTGGGAGAGTGAATTTATTGATTCCCAACGTGTCTGGGCTGAGTATGCACTGAAAAGGCAAGAAGCACAATCTCAAAATCGGCGATTAACACTTGAGGATCTTGAGGTGAGTTCTCTGATTTCCACTTATCATATTCGCATGGCTTCTGATTATGGGTTGATTTGTAATTAGCTATGATGATCCGCAATTGAGTTTTTAATTGTATGAGATAGCATTCATAATTAGTCTTTGGTAGAAATTATCCCATGTTGATTAGATCTGTTTTGACCCAGTATTGTGCTTCTTAATGATGTTTTATGCGGTTATTGAATTATATTTATTGACATCACGATGACAAAAGTACATGTATGTGTTAATTTTCTATAACATTTTTTATTTTTTAAATGTGGCAGGATTCTTGGGATAGAGGGATACCTCGAATTAACACTCTCTTTCAGAAAGATCGTCATACACTTGCATATGACAAAGGGTGGCGTGTGCGCACTGATTTCAAACAATATCAAGTTCTTAAACAAAATCCATTTTGGTGGACACACCAGCGGCATGATGGTAAATTGTGGAACTTGAATAATTATCGAACTGATGTCATCCAAGCACTTGGAGGTGTTGAGGGGATCTTGGAGCACACTTTGTTCAAGGGGACATAGTAAGTTGACTCCCTACTTCTGTGAAACAATTCCATTGGATTCATCATTTTCTGTTACTAGACTATCATGAGATTATCTAGACTTATGTGATGACAAGTAGCTTAAAAATAATCCTCAACATTTAAATTGGATCGTAATAAAAATGTGATCTGTTCTGCTTGAGAGAGATACGTTATAGTATGTGTGAATGCCATGTCATTTTATCCATGATTCTCTCTGTGCATGTAATAGCAGATTACTGGGGAAGACCAAACATCATTGCAATTCCATTACCAATCCAATCCATTACTACATCTTAGCAATTCATTTGATATTTATGTTTAATTTTCAGTTTAATATTCCTTCTGGAAAAAATTATGAGAACTTTTGCCAAAACTCTGGCGATGTATTTATTATTCTGTAATAGAACCATGAAGAAAAAGAATTATTAGATTATGTTCAAGAAAAAGAAAAAAGATTCTCGTATGCTGGGACATAGCATTTTGAATTATCATTAGAAATTTGAGGTTCAAGTTTATTAGGATAATTTTCTTCAACGTTTGAAAAAAATTGAGATGAATGTTATAAATCAATGCTTACAAAGCGTACTGATGAACTGATGCTCTTTTGAGGCATATGACAGAACGTGGAGCACATGCACACACCGAATCATACTTACTTTTTGAATGCCTTAAATTAGCTTGAATTTTATTTTATCTTGCTTTTAATCTGGTGATGTGCATGCTGATTTAAATTTTTTGCATTTTAGATCATCATGAACATGATACAGGCATGCGTATGCATTCTTTCATTTAGTAAATTGATAAATTCTTTTCTGTTCTTTTTCTTCTTCTTTTTTCCCTTCCCAGCTTTCCTACTTGGGAAGGTCTATTTTGGGAGAAGGCATCTGGATTTGAAGAGTCCATGAAATACAAGAAATTGACTAATGCCCAGAGATCCGGGTTGAATCAGATCCCTAATCGTAGATTTACACTTTGGTGGTCTCCTACCATAAACCGTGCCAATGTCTATGTTGGCTTCCAAGTTCAATTAGATTTGACGGGGATATTTATGCATGGAAAAATCCCAACTCTGAAAATATCCTTGATTCAGATATTCCGGGCCCATCTTTGGCAAAAGGTTCACGAGAGTGTGGTGATGGATCTCTGCCAGGTTTTGGATCAAGAGTTGGACGCACTGGAAATTGAAACAGTACAGAAAGAAACAATACATCCAAGAAAAAGTTACAAGATGAACAGTTCTTGTGCCGATGTTCTTCTCTTTGCTACAACGAGATGGCCTATGTCCAAACCTAGCTTAGTTGCAGAACAAAAGGACGTGTTTGATCAGAAAGCTAGCAATAAGTACTGGATTGATGTTCAGCTTCGTTGGGGTGACTACGATTCTCATGACATTGAACGTTATACTAGGGCAAAATTTATGGATTACACAACTGACAACATGTCTATCTATCCATCTCCAACTGGTAACTCCTTTATCCCTTAGCCTCTGATAACCTGTTAATTTCCTTTCTAGTCCAATTTACTTACAGATTATATGTACAGGGGTGATGATCGGTCTTGATTTAGCATATAACTTGCATTCAACCTTTGGTAACTGGTTCCCTGGGTCAAAACCACTGCTGGCTCAAGCAATGAATAAGATCATGAAGGTATGTATAGAAACATGCTTTAGGTTCTCATCACTACACAATATGTTTTCCATTTTGTCAAGTATATTGCATGAAAAAAGCTGCTCATATAATTGATAACTTTTTGCAGTCAAACCCAGCCCTGTACGTTCTGAGGGAACGCATAAGAAAAGGTCTGCAGCTGTATTCTTCAGAACCCACTGAGCCTTATCTCTCATCTCAAAACTATGGGGAAATCTTCAGCAACCAAATAATATGGTTTGTTGATGATACAAATGTATACCGGGTCACAATCCATAAAACTTTTGAGGGAAATCTTACCACCAAACCCATCAATGGCGCCATTTTCATTTTCAATCCAAGAACAGGGCAGCTGTTTCTCAAGGTTACATACCTGTGATTTAGTTATATTCTAACTAATGCACTTTTTATGTCCTTATGTTTTGCCTATATCTTGACCTGTTATCATGAACCCTCTTAGGTCATTCATACAAGTGTGTGGGCTGGACAAAAGCGTCTTGGTCAGCTGGCAAAGTGGAAAACAGCAGAAGAAGTAGCTGCTTTGGTACGGTCACTACCTGTTGAAGAGCAACCGAAGCAAATTATCGTGACTCGTAAAGGAATGCTTGATCCTCTAGAAGTTCACTTGCTCGACTTCCCAAACATTGTGATCAAGGGAAGTGAGCTGCAGTTGCCGTTCCAAGCTTGCTTGAAGATCGAGAAGTTTGGTGATTTGATTCTTAAGGCGACTGAACCACAGATGGTCCTTTTCAACATATATGATGATTGGTTGAAGAGCATCTCTTCTTATACTGCATTCTCTCGTCTCATATTGATTTTGCGTGCCCTCCACGTGAACAACGAGAAAGCAAAGATGTTGTTGAAGCCGGACAAGACGATCATCACTGAACCGCACCACATCTGGCCTTCTCTCACAGATGACCAGTGGATGAAGGTTGAGGTTGCTCTGAGGGATCTCATACTATCCGACTATGCAAAGAAGAACAATGTAAATACATCGGCGTTGACACAGTCTGAGATCCGTGATATAATACTTGGTGCTGAGATTACTCCTCCCTCGCAACAGAGGCAACAGATTGCAGAAATCGAAAAACAGGTAAATTTGGCTGATTGATTCTGCTTGTAGTTTATTTTCTTAACTCAACCTGCCAAATTATATTTACATTACACATACCTTCACTGTATAGGCAAAGGAAGCAAGCCAATTGACAGCTGTTACTACAAAGACCACTAATGTGCATGGTGATGAACTCATTGTGACCACCACCAGCCCCTATGAACAAGCAGCATTTGCATCAAAGACCGATTGGCGCGTGAGAGCAATCTCAGCTACAAATCTCTATCTCCGAGTGAATCACATATACGTCAACTCCGATGATATTAAGGTGCTTATTGAACCCTATTTTACAATCCTCTTGCCATGTCATGTCAAGTAGTTTGATCTTTTCTATTTTTTCCCTATAACAGGAAACCGGTTACACATACATCATGCCGAAGAACATTCTGAAGAAGTTCATCTGCATAGCAGATCTTCGAACTCAGATTTCTGGATACCTTTACGGAGTAAGCCCTCCAGACAACCCTCAAGTGAAGGAAATACGGTGCATAGCGATGCCTCCACAGTGGGGGACTCACCAGCAGGTCCATCTTCCGTCCACCCTCCCCGAACACGACTTCTTGAACGACCTAGAGCCATTGGGATGGATGCACACACAACCCAACGAGCTCCCTCAACTGTCGCCTCAGGTTCGTGATTCAATGTTCTTTAATTCTCTCTTGATGCCATTTGTTGAAAACCAAAAATACATGTATTTGTTATGGATATTCGTGCACAACTTATAACTTTTGAGGGAAATGTTGGGAATACGGTTTCAACTGGGGTATTTTAACTAGGATTCTTCTAAGAGTATTTATGCAAATAACCCTATAATTTACTTTGTGCACAAATACCTCTTAAAAGGACATTCATGCACAACTTAAGCTCTTTTGAGGGGTATTATTGGAAATTATGGTTTCAACGGGAGTATTTGACAAAATAGGATTTCTTTTACGGTATTGATGCAAATAACCCATGCCATTTTCTTTCATGATCTTATCTTTATGTTTGATTTAAATTTTTTGTAGGATCTGACGAGTCATGCACGGATCCTCGAGAACAACAAGCAGTGGGACGGTGAGAAGTGCATCATCTTGACCTGCAGTTTCACGCCTGGATCCTGCTCTTTGACGGCGTATAAGCTCACACCGACAGGCTACGAATGGGGCCGCATTAACAAGGACACTGGAAGCAATCCCCACGGTTACTTGCCGACCCATTACGAGAAAGTCCAAATGCTACTCAGCGACCGCTTCCTCGGGTTCTACATGGTAACTACTTTAAAGATCACTACTTCTATCATAAAAATAGTTTTAAATCATGATCAATACATTGGCAGCGTCATGTTAACATCATTGCTATGTCGGCGATATATCAAGAAACCGGGTTGGGTTTGACCCAGTTGCTTTTCGAAAGGGGGTAGCAAGTAGGCTGACCCGACCTGGCAACCCAAGGAGCCATTGGGCACCGAAGGTTGTTTAGAGCTGTATTCTTTGAAAAAAAACTCCTCTATCTCCCAAAATTTACTTTCAGTCCTTATAGTTTCTAAAAATCTTATATCTATTTTCCTATAAAAACTACACAACTTATTCATCAACTTTGGTTAGCCAATTGACGCCCTCTATTTCTGAAAAGGAGGTAAGTGGATCAAATCCCACCATGCTAAACGTGTGCAGAGGGGTATCAATTTTTAAAAACAAAAATAGATAAATAATTATCTACATAATTCTCCATTTTTTTGTAATTTTTTTGACATTTTTTCATATATATATATTTCAAAATTTTCTGATGAATTTGGGATTTTATATAAATTGGTCATACATAAACCTGCCGTCTTTCAGGTTCCTGATAACGGTCCATGGAATTACAACTTCATGGGGGTGAAGCACACAGTGAGCATGAAATACGGCGTAAGGTTAGGGACGCCCCGGGACTACTACCACGAGGACCACCGCCCGACGCACTACCTGGAGTTCACCAACTTGGAGGAGAGTGAGACCACCGAGGGCGACCATGAAGACAAATTCACATAAAATGTGGATATAGAAGGATCTCCAGGTACACAACCTATGTCTACTAATTTGTAACTTGTGAGCATGTACAGATGTTTTGTATGATTTAATCGGAACATATGAACTGACATGAGAGCAGGTTTTTTGTTGTTAAACTTATTGTTAGTTGAGGAAATATTTTGTTAATTCTCCAAAATGTATCTTCCTGAACTTGATGTTATATGGAGTGAGATTTTGTTGGTACAAGATTCTTGATTTTTTTTTTTTTGAAGAGTAAGGCACACTAGCTACCAGGATTCATTAATAGGGAAACAAGTCTTTATCACAGATATAAGATTCTTGATAATGATCTCTCTTTATGTGAGTGAGCCTATTATAGAACAGATGGTCTTCCAATTTAAGGTGAATACTTGAGGATGGGATCTATTCATCACTTGACCCCATCCGTCCTTGTTATTCTCCATTGGGTGGTTGTCACGTTACTTCTATTGTGACATTTGTGATTCAAGATCCTATCTCAAATATTTAAGCTATAATTTATTGTAGGTGTCATTTTTGGGGCTCATTAACTAAGCTCCATGTGCTGGTCGCACAAAACCCAAATAGCATGGGTCCGTGACTCGGATGGTCCACTAAACGTGGATCTGGCCTATCAAACTGTCTGTACCCGACAATCAGTATATTTCAAGTTAGATTTTGATCTATCATTAGCTGATTCTCAAATCATATTTGCGTGACCCAATGATACATGAGAGAGTTATAATTGAGGTTTTTAGCCCTCGTTTGGATAGAGAACTAAGTTATGCAAAAATTTATGACTATTTTAGCATAGATAATGAATAAATGATTTGTTTGTTTGGTTGTGTTTTTAATTATTCTTGTTGGAACACATAATAATAAAAATTTTGTTGTTTGATTGATCATTTTTTCACTATTCCACATTTTCCCCATTTATTCCACCTCCAATTCCCCGATCAAACACGAGCTTAGGATTTATTCTATGATAAGTAGACAATTTAATAGTTATTTAATTTTTCATAATTGATTAATCATGTAGATGATATAAACAATATATATTATGAACATATGTAATTTTATAACATACTTGGATATGGATATTTTTTCACTACAAATATTTAAATATTAAAATGTAAATATTTATTAAAATAATTGACAGGTTTAAAAATAGTAAAATACCTCTCAGTAGGGTTTCCAGGACCACCACATATCATTTGTGTCGTCCTTCGATTGATCGATTCCGGGAGGAATGTCTAGAAAACTTAAATATTCTACAAACACAAATAAGTGCATTTAGGACAACTTTTGGATTCTATTTAGGCAGATTTTACTAGGGGTGTAACTCGGTTAGGTTCGGGTCAGGTTTGACTTTAATCCGCATTGCCCAGAGTTCAACTCGAATCCAAGTTCGAACCCGGCCTCAACCCGAACCTGAACCCGACCTCAACCCGTAGGTTCGGGTTGAATTTGGGCTCGATTGAGCTCAGGTCGAGCTCAGGTTTAATATTTAAAATATCATAAAAATTATTTAATAAACAACACAACAAACTCTAATTAATTAAATGTATATTCACCACAAAAAAAATTACAAAATTCAAATAGTTTATGAATACATATTCTAAATTTTAATTAAGCTAAACATAGCTTCACCGCTTTTCAACAAAAATATAAAAAAAAACCTTCACCACTTGTTAAAAAAACTCTTCACATTCGATCAGTTTTTACTAAAGCTTTCATAGTTTAAATATACTACAGACATACACAATCAAGTCTACACAAAAATAAACAAACAAAAAAAAATCAGACAAATTGGGGGTCAGGTTCGAGTTGAGCCTGTCTAACCCGACCCCCCAACCTGAACCTGACCCGAATTGGGTTCGGGTTAGTTCAGATTCAGGTCAGGTTGAACCCAGCAAAGAAAAACCTCAACCCAAACTCACCCATGAACCGGGTTGAGTCGAGTTCAATGTGCTCAAGTTGCACCCCTAGATTTTACAATGGAATTTCTGAATCTAAAGTCTAGACGTCTTTTTTAATAAACGTACCATAATCCCAGCTCATGGTAGTTGACCGCAAGGATACGGATATACGAACTTCGAACTTTGAAGGATATTTTGTAAAAGGGGTATTTTGACAAAATTAGAATATAGAAGAGTATATCTGCAAAAATGCCAAGAAAAAACCCGCGTATTTAAATCCCGCTCTAGGTCGTTTCACATCCGCCCATTTTCGTACTCTATCACCACCACTACCAGTGACTCCTCCAAAAAAAAAGCTTCCATGGCGTCCTGAGCAAGAAATCTAGGGTTCCGTTTCAAGTTCCGAAAACCAGACCATCCTCTTCCGATCCGAACGTACACACCTCCTCATGAGACCGGTGAGTCCCCCCTCCCCTCCCCCTCTTCAATCTTCTCGTTCAATCCAGGGTTTCCCTGATTGGGTTATCTGTGCTTCTTAGGGTTTGATTTCGGAGAAACATCACCGACCCGCGCATCCCAGCTTCAATGGAGACTCTCACAGTGGCGTCTCAACATCGTAACCGCTACGTGAGGGACGACAACATCTTCGATCGATTCAGGTCTCCTCCGCCTCCTCTCAAACCCTCCTACATGGCCCCAAAACACCCCGCAAAAACCAAGGCCAGGGACTTGCGTTCCTCGGAACCCCCTAAGAAGCCCAAGAAAGCCCAACTGACCCCAACGGTTTCGAAACCCCCCATCAAAGCCGCTCCATTGGAGGACGAGCTCGGCAGCGGCGGTGGCCGTTTGGGGGGGCTCTGGGCAGGCCCCGCCTACTCGAATTCGCCCCCGCCGAGCTCCCTCCCGATGCCGAAATTCTCTCTCCGGCAGAAGCGGAGCGTGTCGGTCGGACCACCCCCGTCACCGGAGCGGGAAATCACGGTTCCCCACCCACTCGCGAAGTCCGCCCCCGTCTCCCCCACCAGAGACTCTGAGTCCCTTGATCGGACGGCCGCAACTAGGGACCTACGGAGGATCCTCAATTTGGATGTTTCGGATGATTAGTTGGGGCGGTCTGTATATAAAAGTGACAGAATTGTGTGTGGTAGTAGAAGTGAATCACTGGGTCTCAGTGTAGGGGGTGAAGTGGGGGTGAAGTTTGATGGTCTGTAATCTGTATTGAAAGACATGTAAGTTGGATAAGTGGGGGTGAAGTGGGTAGTGATGATTTGGTATGGTTGATGGTTGAGGTGGCTAGTTTTGGAGGTATGTCTCAGTTTAGGATTGTAGAGTTGTTGAATTACTGGTTTGGAAGAAACAGAAATTGGTGGTGATAATTTCATTGGTTGGTGGGTAGGTGTAGCTTTGGATTGTAGAACTGTTGTTGTTGGTCTTGTTCAGCTAAAGTTAGGCGTTTTTTGGTTGTTTTTTTCATTGGTATCTGCTGTATCTTCATTTGGTGCTTTTAGTTGAGTCCCTTTTTTGGTTCTGAAAGCAGTGGAGCTATCCATGTTTTAGAGTTCTGATATAGGTCCCTTGATGTCATAGTTAATTTTTCTTTCATTTTTTCCATTCATCGTCGCTTCATCTAACTTTGATTCCACCCCTGGTTGTTCTTTAAGGGGTACTTACCCCTCCTTTTTTCTGGTTTTTTGAAGGGAAAAAAGGGTTGGGGATGGAACTTGAAACACCTTCTTTTGTTCCTTTTGTACTAGAGTATGGGTTGGCTCTCTACCTGCCACATTTCTCAATTGAATTGTTTCTCCTCTCTGTTCTATACCCTGTTCTGGCTGTTTTTTTTGTCTGTCTGTCGCTTCTTATGGTCTAGAGTAACAAGGTCTGAGTCTGATCGTCCGAGGTACTCATTCGGTATCCATCGATTGTGGAGATGGCTCTTAAGGTGGCAAAGCTCAAGGTATACCTGATCAACAATGTAATCTCTCTGTTGGCTTAGGTGCATTTCTTGTATTCATTACAGATACTGATTGTCTCGTCTGTTGTTTGTTTTAACAGTGGTTCTCTGTAGAAGACGGCATGGATCATTTGCTCTCCTGGAGTAGAGGTGATATGCAGTTTTTTTTTGGGGGTTACTTAGCAGTGTTTGTTAATAAAAATCTAGATTTCATTAGCTTTTGTCATTACCATCCATGGTGTGCTATGTGAATTTTGTAGTCTTGCATGTGTTGGTTGGTTGCTTTGTAAACAACTTTGGTTGTCTCTACCTGGCATTTCTGTGGTAGAAATCCATTTGGCTTTTATAGTTGAATCTGAAGAAAGGTAGTGTGGCATTTCAGGCTTGCAGATTTTATGTTTCGAATGTTGGGATATCAAACTGTGTAGGCATTAAATATAGAAATGATAAGCTTGTTTGATTGGCATATGATGAACTCTCATCTGTAATTGTAACTGATCCTTGCCTGTATGTGATGTTCCGGGGTTTGATAAAACAAGGTGCTGTGTGCTTGAATGTGTTAACCGAGCGTAATATGATTTGAAGATGAAAAAATGTTAGTCCTGTAGTCGTAATCCGCACACTTTTTTTTGAAGTGTATATTTGGTCAACGAAGTGTATTTTTAATGGGAGTTTTTTTTTGAAGTCCTGTAGTTCCTAAACATGTTTATTTAGGAATCAATCCTTCTATTATTCATATTTCTTTTCAAGTCTTCATATTCAACCGCTTATTTGGTTTTTAATCCCTCCGTTAAACGTCAATCCATACACTATTAATTTGTGAAATGTGATTTATTTTTAAGCCCCTGTAAACTATGTTATTTAGTGATTAATCTCTCACTTCATATTTTACAGGAATTGATCACTAAATAACATAGTTTATAGGGACTTAACACTAAATAACACAGTTTACAGGGACTTAAAAATAAAATCACATTTCACAAATTAACGGTGTATGGACGGACATTTGACGGAGGGGCTAAAAATTAAATAGGCGGTTGAACATGAGTATTTAAAAAGAAATATGAAAAAGGGACCGATCCCTAAATAGACATGTTTATAGGGACTTAAAACTAAAAATCTCATTTTTTATATAAAAATAAAGTATACACCTGTATGAATTGAATTCTTATATTTTTACATTTTCTTGTAATCGTGTATATTGATTGATAAGTTATCATGTTGTTGGTCTAAAGATTAAATTGGATCACCAAATGGTCTGAAGTTGGGCCACTGCATCAAATTTAGTGCAAAAAAGCTAAAACAAAACAGACAACTGATATGAAGCAAAAACAACTTAATCTCGTCCCATCCCGCTTTAGTGCGGTGGTAACGGACGCCCCCGTCCGTTCGGGGATGCCGGGTTCGATCCCTGTCTGCAGCAGGGATTTGTTGCGGTGGTTGTAGCCCTCTGGGCTGTGTTTTCATGGGCTGTGGCCCATTGTGTTCTCCGGATCTTGTTGGTCCTAGTTTGTCTAGGTGTAGTTTGTTGTGGTTGTCTTTGGGACTGTCGCCCTGTTCAGGGCCTTGTATACCAAAAAAAAAAAAAAAAAAAAAAAAACAACTTAATCTCAATGCACATGAGTGTTATGAAACTATTAAGCTCTTTTATATGAAGTATTTGGAAAATGATACGTTCAGCCTGTCTGCAGCCCTAATCCCTCGGATCATTTTTGAAGGAAAATGTTAGGGACAGTTCCATAGACAATGAGTTCCTAGACAATCTTTACATCAGGTAATATTCACATATTTTAATTTTTAAAAATAGTAAATATCGTCTAAAGATATGTATGTTTTGATAAAAAAAAATGTATTATTGTTAAAAATTATTGAGATATATGCCTAAGGAGATATGCATTGCGATAGTAGGGCAAAAATTAAAAAAATAATCAAAGAAAAAAATATACAAAAAATATATTAGTGTATTTCATTATATGATTTATTATTTTTAGAATAATATATTTTAATGGTCGAGTTTATATTTTTTTTTAAAAAAGAGAAAATTGGTGAGGATCAAGAATAGGCTTGTACAAAGGGTGGTGGTAGGGATTGAAATGATATTTCTCTAATAATATAGAGACCCGTGATGATTTTTTTAATTCTACAGGTCAATTTAGCTAATTTTATGGGTCCCTATTTTAAACACGATAATTCCAATACATATAAAATAAAATACTATTATTATTGAAGTAGTATTCCAACAATATCTAAATTGTACAAAGCAAAAAATATATGTATAATTTAATTTGTATCATCCGGACTACTTGCAATGAATATATCCAAACTAATTAGGTAGATGGTTAATAAAAACTGAATTTGCTAATTTTTTTAAGTTAAATCGATTTTTCAAAAATATAATAATAATATTGAAAGTACATTTCAAGTATATTTGATGGCATGGGAAGATACCAAGGTACATCAAAGTGGAATTATGAGGCGTGCGGGACAAGGAGCAATGCTGGCCAGAACAAGGTAAGTCCTCGACCATGGTTTTTCCTTTGGATTAGGGCCGGCCCTGAAATTTAAAAATTTGGGTAGGCCCTAGACGATTTTTTAAAATGGGGTCCTATCACAAAAAAAAGATCCATCTTGTTTAAATATGACTAAATAAATCGTCAATTTTCAGTAGAAGTATTACAAAAAATAAAAATAAAAAATAAATTACACCTCAAGAATTATATTTATTTTGTTCATCCCCTCTTTTTTAAATGAACATGATCGGATGATTTTTTTTCTTCTAATTAGAAAATTTCAATTTATCATCTTAAAAAATGAGATTTTCATGCTAACTTTAAAATTTCATATCTGATTTAATAAGAATATGTGAATATAATTATAAAAATGCATATATCCAAGGAAATAAATTAAACAAAACTAAGATTTAAAAAGGAGTTAAGTGCCTTATAATGGAGACCAATTTATTGTAAAACCTTTAAATTTTGCTTCTTTATACTTTGGAATTGTTGAAATTTAAAAGAGTGAGAGAGAGAGAGAGATTATGAGAAACCCTAATGGAGAGGATAAAAAAAACGTTTGGCTATAGAGGGTGGTATTGACATTTCAAATGAGATTTTAAAATTTTATTTATGTATAATTTTTTATGACTATTGGAGGATTGTGATTAATTGTATTTATTCTTTCCATTTGGACCTTGGATGGATTTTTTTTTTCTTTTTTGGATGGTTAGGATTGTAGGATTGATTGTTTTCTTATCATTGGATGGGGTTTTGAATGAATTAAAATAACTATACTTTGTAGTGGGCCAGGGGATGCTCATAAAAAAAACCATAGAAGTAGCACTTTCTAGGGCCCTTCTCTGGGTGGGGCCCTAGGCAGCTGCCTATTGGGCCTACACCCAGGGCCGGGCCTGCTTTGGATAATGTAAGATACGATACCAAATGCAGTCCCTAATAAAGATTTCAAAATTTTATAATGGTAAACATAGATGTATACATTTTCATAAAAGTGTATATATCGCTTAATTATAAATTGAAAGAACTTGTCCCAAATAAAGATTTCACGTGTTTTAAAATTTTATAATAGTAAACATAGATGTATATGTTTTCGTAAAAGTGTATATATCGCTTAATTACACATTGAAATAACTTATTTCTAACACACACACACACAAAAAAAAATTAGCGTCCAAACTCAGAAATTTAAAGAGGTACATGTGACTACATGCATTTGGGGCTGTCAAAGTACTGGTGTAATAGTGCCATTTTTTTTTTATAATAATGTCCAAACTCCCATGTTAGTTGAGAAAACCAAATGTACATATTCACCCATAAATGCATTAAGTAAAAACACACTATATAAACATGTGAATAGAGCGGATATCCTATATTTGTAATCATATTTGAATTGAATATCTAAAAAATTATCCATATTCTTGACGGATATTCAAAAATAAATATCAATATCCGATCCAAACATCCAAATTCAGATTTCGAAATAGTTAAACCGATATTGAATATTCGGATCCATATACCCGATTCCAAATGATAAATCTAAAATTACAGATAAACACACACACATTTACATTCTACCATGGCATCTGAAATGCCAAATGAAATTCTAAGTGGTGGTCGTCGTATACTGAATCAATTTAATATTATTAATATGATAACATGTGATGATCATTGGTCTCAGTGGAGTAAGTCTACCAATGATGAGGCTGCATAGTTTGATTGAGTTGGTTGAGATTGAGAGACAAGTTTCTCCTATTTAACAAGAAGACAATTGCAGAGTTGTTGGGGGAGAATTGATGGGATTCACAGCTCCAGATCATCATCATCATCACAAAAAACAATGGTGCAAACATTGCAGACACTAGAGAAAAAGAGCACATATTAATCATTTATATGGGTCTTCTCCTCACTTTCTAATGGTTTTTTTTAAAAAAAATCCAAGAAACACTTCCCATTTGTTCTTTAATTATAAAAACTATCAGTTGTAAAGGTAGAAATCAGGAGTCAAGTCTATATTTATGTTAAAAAATAAATTGTGAACAAAAAGAACACCCATTTTGAAAACCTTGAACAAGAACATATTTTTAAGCCATACAAACATATAGAAACTATATTTATTTAACAAAATAAAAGCACTCAAGAGAAGCATAATTTGTAGTTTTAGAAAAAAGAGAAAAGCATATTGTTCAAGAAAAATAACATGGATAAAGAGAATCACAGTTTCTAGTATAATTTTGTTTAAAAAACACTAAATACATTTTTTTTTGTTAAGTAAATGCTCGGACATAAACTCATAACCATCCATTGACTAGTTGACAGATATACCTCCCCCTTCACCAAGTTTTGGATTAAAACTACTTCTAATCAGAGTAGATTTAACAAAAAAAAAACCATAATTGAGAGGTAAAGAATCCTCTAAATACTAAAATCAAAGACAATACCAATATAAATAACAAACAATTAAATGTTGAAAAATTATTCTAACAAGCACCAACAACAAACCATAAAAAAAAAATTAGAAAGACAATGAAGACTCATCCCCCACTTGTGATCCCATTGGCGAGTGGTGCTTCTTCTTCTGCTCAGACTCTTCGCTCGCATCTTCTTCTTTCTAATACAAGAGAATTATCATTATCATTCGACGTTCCCATATTTTCTTCATAAAAATCGATTGCAAAGTACAAACTGATTCTTGAATAAACTTTCCGTGAATGTGATCGGAGGCATTAATCAATATCGGAGAATAGGTTGCATGTTACGCACCTTTATCGGAGAAGGCCCCTTCGAAGAAGCACCAGCACCAACAACAACAGAATTAAAGTCTCCGGACCTCCTCCTCCGGAGCATCTGTCGCATCCCGTCGGCCACGCACACCGCCGGGTTCGACTGTAAAAACCTCCGGCAGAACGTCGTGTGGGCTCTCATCGCTTCCCTGACACCGCCGCCGCGACTCTCCTCTATGTCCAATGCTTTGCTTAGTTCGTCGCGCACCGCCTCCGCGCACAGCCCGCAGAGCCACTTCCCTTCAAAATTGAGCCTCACCTGGGCAATGTAGTCCTGGGTGCAGTCCTCCTTCAGACTGCAGCAGTCACACTTCACTGACACTATCTCCATTTCCTTCATTTGGAATTTTGGATTTGGTGGAAGAAAAAAAAAACTTGTGTGGTTTGGATTGATGAAGTGTTGGGAGGGGCTCAACTTTTTATGGATGTTTATTTACAGTGTAACTGGAGACAGTTATCTGATGAGTTGTATATTTCGTGGTTAGTCAAGACATATACATTGTTAAAAAAAATTTAATATCTATTTTGTCACAAAGATATAAATGTATTTTTTTTATTAGATTTACCTTTATTATTTTTTAAAAGAGCTGTATCCAATATTGAGAATAAAAAAATGGTTGGTATGGGAGAGGGATTTTTTATTTTTTATTCAGACACTAATGTCCAAAGTATTTGTTATTCGTTAAACAACCGCCACCCGGGAGGTTGTTTGATTGATAATTGACAGTTTATTTTTTAAAAATGTTACGTTCATCGTCCTCTATTTTTCTATTTTATATTTAGCACATGTTTTAATTTTTTATTTAAATTATATATTTGACTCTGAGGAGTTGTCGCTGCAAAATGGAAACCCAACAACTGATGTTTATTTGTATTTATGGTTCCACCACCATTGCTTGTGTTTGTCATGTGTTAAAAAAATTTATATACTATGTTAATGATGTGATGATTACAAATGAGACTACAAAAAAAGGCTAAGTGTATCAACACACTCTTTTTTCCCTTCTATCGGTGTTTTATACCTCTAAAGAATATTGTATGACTCATTGATCCATTGTACATGGCCCTGTTTACAACCCCGTGTGTAGTCTCATATGTGAGCAATTAGATACATAAACAGTTAAGTGAGACATGTAATTTTTTATTTCTTCTATAAAGTGAATTGATATAATCTATTGAAGAAAATACAATATTTCTATTAAAGCACATATTTTGTTATATGAAATAAATAATTTTAATAAAAAATTAAATTATGTGAGGATCACATGCGTGACTGTTCTTGTTCGTATGATAAAGTGTGAAGGGAGACGGGACCTGAGAGTTATGCTTTTGGGTTTGGATGTGGCTTCAATTATTGGTTGTTTCAGGTATAAATTTGAACTGGTTGGGTTTTTTACACACTTAAATGTCATGAGACCAGACAATAATTGATTTGTATGATTGGGAAGCTGAGATTGACTTTACCTATGTTTTAAATCTAGCTTTTGAAAAGCATATTAAACTAGATTTTGCAAAACAAATTTTAAAACACCTTGATTGGTTTCGCATGACTTAAAATAGATTTTGAAATGCAAAATCGGTCAAAATGTGCAACTAAATGCTATGAAAGTAGGGACACTTATGTGTTGTTCTTTCATCTTTTTTAAACACACAAATATACTCAAACCCATTTCAAAACATTTCTACAAACATCATGCACACATCATCTATCGTTATATATGAAATCTATTATGTCCGTATATATTCTGTTACAAAAACATAAAAAACGTACGCATTCAATTCATTTTAAGTATACACTTGACTGGCAGACACTACCCTCTAATGAAACTTCATTAAAAAAAATGTGAAAGTATCACCACTTGATTAGATAAAAAAAAAAAAAAAAAAAACTTATGCTTCTTGATCTGCTTGAAACCATATAATGCATCCAATTTACCCTGTTACAAAGGCCAAGACAATGCAAAAACAATAGGGAATACATCCAAAGGAAACAACTGATAAGCTCAGTACATACACAAATACAAACAAAGGAGATCCACCATGTACCCTCCATGTGAACTCTACCTGGGTGTCCCCCCCGCTTTAAAAAACCATCTGTCCATCTCTGCATGTTCATCATCAGTGTCATGTTTTTTTGTCTTTATCTTCATCGCCGTCGTCGTTTTGTTTGGTGGGGGTTTAGGACTTGGGAGGAATTTATGTCTGGTGCAACTTGGAGGGGATAAACCTGATCCAATCTTTTTACTTTGAACGTGTTCAATTTAGGGCTTTAGTAGTCTGATTCAAATTGAATCCAAACCCAAGGTATATCGAGTTCAATTCGAGTTTGATGTGGGTTAAGGGATTGGATTATTCAAGTTCAACCCAGTCTGATAGGGTGAGTAATAATTTGAAATATTAATTTTACATCATAACGTGTAAAATGAAAGTTGAATAGTTCAAAAAAATATTTTTAACTTAAAATTCTATTCCACTTTCTTTCATTTCTATTATTTTCATCCAAAGAGACTTTTTTTATAGTTATCGTAGAGTTTGAATTGTCTGAAATAATCCTTTTTAAAAGTCAAATCCAAACACACTCTAACCAATCTGATGGATACCTACTCAAGTGTGAGGATAGAGTTGGATTGGATATTAGATTAATATTTTACATTTCGATTACTGGATACTAAAATAAATCTGCACGTGACAGAGGATTGTATATTCAATTTCCTTTTACATGTGATAATAATTCTACAATTTCTGTGAGATGTGACTCACTATGATAATCTGTCTTTTTTTTTTTTGGTAGGAGTATACATACATACTCCTTCTAAGGGGTTAAATCTCTGAGCGAATGTACACCCAATTCTAAGATTGAGAAAGTAATTAGAATAGATCTCATAGAGAAAGTAAAAAAGGAAAAAAAAAATCCTCTCCATAGACATAGATAATCTTTGGTAAATCATGTAAATCTCTCATCTTTGTAGTTTGATTATTTGTTTTATTTTTCTCATGATCTTGATCCACAATCTTATTTGTCAACATTGGGTTTTTGGATAACATCTTCCAACTTTGGGTTAGATTCGATCAGACCAACCTAACACGTTTGTGCTTAAATGTTCTGATGATAATGTTGGTTTAGGTAAAAAAAAAAGTACACTTTTTTGGGGGGTAATAACCATGCAAAGTTTACTCTACTATGAATGAGCAAAATATTGATGTTTTGGAATGGACATTAGGATTTCAATGGCTAGCTAGGCTCCGTTTGGAAACACACATTGAAAAGTAGATTTTGGAATAAAGCTGCTTTTTAAGATGATTTTAGACCTTGACTTTTTTGGGATGTTTTTTTTTTAATTTAGGAATCAATATTTGAAAGAGGTTTAATGTTTGGTAGAGAAAGTTGCTTTTCAATTAAAAAAATCGATTCCGATCGAAAATCACAGTTTCTGAGCTTTTTAAAATACGGATTTCGAGAGAGAAATTAAAAGGAATTCAGCTTTTGATTCCGCCGGAATCCAACCCGTTTGGCTGCACGATTTTGAGATTTTAACTTTTCAAAAAGCGGAATTGCCCAAATCGTGCAACCAAATGGAGTCCGTTTGGTAGCGCGTTTGGGGCGATTCCGCTTTTTAAAAAGCGGATTCCGACTAAACGCGCAACCAAACGGGTCGGATTCCGGTGGAATCAAAAGCTGGATTCCTTTTAATTTCTCTCTCGAAATCCGTGTTTTTAAAATCTCAAAAAGAACGCTTTTGATCGGAATCGATTTTTTGAATTGAAAATCAACTTTTTCTACTAAACATTAAATTCCTTCCAAATATTGATTCCTGAATTAAAAAAAGCATCCCAAAAAAGTCAAAGGTCTAAAATCATCTTAAAAAGCAGCTTTATTCCAAAATCTACTTTTCAATATGTGTTTCCAAACAGACCAGAATATCAGGTCATAGTGACGAGTCATCTTCAATTTCATGAATCATAAAGTATTTTTTAATTGAAAAATAATATGTTCAATCCATTTGCAGTTGACACATTTTTTCTTAATTTTTTTGAAAATATATATTATTACTAATGAAATATTTTTTATATAAAATAATGTACACGCTCAAACAAATTATATTATAAAAAAAATGATGTTTTGACATGATACTAGATTCTATGAACCATCAACTACTACCCCTCCACATTATATAAGAAAAAAAATCTCCATTTTAATTGATCTACTCATCTTTTCATTTATAGGTGGTCTCAACATTTCATCAAGGTGTTGATCTCCACATCCACAATTGCTCAGTCATCATCTTTTTATTTTCCTCACATGGGTGTATTTGGAGTCACTCTCCAGTCTCCATTGTCTGTGAATTAAATAAAGCTTTTATTTTTTGTAGGAGAGACTAAAATGTCTCCAACATGTAGGGTCCCTTCATGTTCATTTCAAATGCACCCCCACATGCCTTTGCCCCCATGCCCCCCATCCTCCTAGATATAGGAACTCCCATTCTTGTGTCCACTTTCAACCAACCAAATCCTTCAAGAAAAATGATATGTACTGGGTTAAATCACAAACATATTAGTTATACATTTCAAATACATTATTTACACTGGGTTAAATCACAAATGATATGTACTGGGTTAAATCACAATTCATAATAAAAAAATGCATAGATTATAACAAATACTTGTCAAAGATATTTTTAGTCCAAATAACTCAGAATGCAGTCCATAAAAAATTGAGGGTGCAGCAAGAAAAATAAATTTTTTTTTATAAAAACAGTAGGCCTTCACTTTTTTATCAAGAAAAGAAGCAAGCTCAATCACAAAGCAAAGCAAGATAAAACATAGAAAAACAAGAGAATGATCTTAGTAGATGAGACATCTACAAAAATCATTCTAAAGGGATCAATAATACCCAAAAAAACTACTCCCGAATCATCAAACGCCCATGCTCCAAAAGCACAAATCTAATGCCCGCGCTCAGCTTCCCCCAATCCTGAATAAAATGCACCATCGATTCCCAGATGTTCTCCGCATAAAGTTTGACCCCGCAGAACACGCGCTGAGGGAGTGAGGGGTCAAACATAATTGTATATGGTAAACTAGCACAAAATCATGATGTTCCAGTCAAAAACCACAGAAACAAAAAAAACTAAAAATGGACATTTTTACAATAACCAATTTAGCACATGCAGGCATTCTTTTCAAAAGGAACCTACGAATCCTCCTCCGACAAAGCTTTATGCCTTCACCATATTCGTATGTTTTTGTTTTTCCATCTTCTCCGTAACACGTATGGTGACAGTCGACGATCATGGTTTCCAGTTTCACTGCATTCTTCAACAGATGCGACGCAAAATCGATCTCATGCCAAAAGCCATTAAATCCATTGATCTTCACCGTTTCCAAGAACTCTAGGGCCGGCCCTAAGCATAGGCGACCAAGGCAGTTCTATTGCCAACCATTTTAGAAGGCTCGAATCTCTAAATAAAAAAGTTTTCTAATCTCTATTTTATTGCGATTTTATATTTTTCTTTGAACTACTTCATACTAATTTTAAACTCTTTTATTTATTATTTGATTTGTAAAAAGGAAACATAGGTTAGTTTCATATTTATTTTTATAAAAAAATTTTGTATTTTCGTTTTGATTTTATTGATTTTTTAAAATTTTAATTGAATTTTGTTTTAATTCCCTACTTTATTGGGATTATTTGGATACTTTAATATTTATTTTAAAATCTATTCATATCTTTTTTTTTCATTTGTTAGTTTTGTTTCGTTACATTATTTTCTATTTTTATTCATTTTTTATTTTTATGTTTTTCTTTTTTTCTTTTTTTTGTTTATTTTAACTCCTATGATTTTTACTCCCTATTTTATTGATATTTCTTTATTGGGATTCTAATACACGGACAATTTCACAAGAAAGGGGTGGAAAGGGAAAAGAAGTCGTTATTCCCATTAATCAAGTTATTAAACCCAATAACCCAAATTATAAAAAAAACGGTTATCTAATATTAAGTTGCAAATTATTGAACCCACTACCAAAACCCTCCCCACTAACCAACATCAAAATAAAACACATTACCATTGTGTAAATCTAAATTAGGTTGTGTGTGATGGCAGTGGGTTGAAGATGGATTATCACTTCAAAAAATTTGTACGTAAACTAGGACGGATTTAGTCGGATTGAAGACTTATAACAAACTACAAAGTGAAATACGCGACCCTAACACTGTAACACACGAACAAAAAGTCTAACTGAGAAATCCAATCCAAACTCGACCCGATCTTAACCTGCGGGCTCGGATTGGACCTCGACTCATTGAGTTCCGGTCAGGTTCAAGTTTAGCCTCTCGAAATCATAAAAATTTGTTTCTCGGTATGTTGGACACAGAAAATACATGTGAATGTGAATGTCGATCGTTCATAGATCCTTTTGGACATGTCTGACTCCGTCGCATCTCATTAAAGTAGCAGAAGAGGGTGGGTTGATAAAATCATCGAGAAAATGTGGTTGGTGGGTTTAGTAGGGCAGTGGGAAATATCAAAAGGTTAGTGGGAATGTGCTCCCGTTTAAATAGAGGCATAAGTTATTATGTGATATATAACTATTTCATTTTAAATAAAGAATAAGTCATTCCCGATTTGATTGAATAATGAAGTTTTAGTTGTTTAGTTAGCTATGGATAAGTTGTGGATAAAAAATGAATAAAAGTAGATATAAAAATAAAAGATTAATAAAAAGATTTTACATGTAGCACCTAATTTATAGAAGATGATGACAGATAATTTGACATGTAGATTCTTATTACGGTAGATTATATTGAATGAAATATATCTAAGCATAACAATTCTTCCTCCCCTTCTTCCCAAACGGTGCTCTAAGAGAGTTCTCTCAACCAAATCAGAAGACAATCACATAATTAGTAGACCACACATGTTTTTTATTTTTCTAAAAATCATATACATTATCTAATGAGATATGTATTTTTATAAAATATAAAATTTATACTCCAATAAATTGAATTATATCATTTATTGATAACGTGAAAAAATTCCAATGATGTATATAAAACTGTATTTAGGGGTTAAAGGTATTGATTGTGAATTAAAAACTATACCCACATTATTCTCATTTTATGGTCATGATATCTGTGTTTTTTGTTTTTTGGTGAGATTTCCTTTATAAATTATACATGATGGTTATAAAAATTTGGCATTTCATTTCATTTGAGTACTCTTAGCAAGCAAATGTTTTTCCTGGTAATGAGATTTTGGAGAATACCAAATCACTATAATCTTATGTAACAATTTGGAAAAATAAAAAATGAATAATGGAAACAACATTTAGTTGGGGTTCAAACGTCTCTAAGGCTATTGGGGCAGAGAGAATCAGCCCAGATCAGAATTGGGTTATGGTAGAATCAGCACAGCCACGCGGTTATTGATCTTCTCAATTGGAAGATCTCTTCCAAGATTTTGTGATCCGCTGCTGAGTCTATTCCAATTCCACCAGCTTGGAGCCTTGGACTCGGTTTGTGGGGAATTTGCATATCGAGATCTACGCATTGTTAACAATTCATTCTAGATCCTTTCATCCATTATATCCTATATAAAGAAAATTAATTCTGGCTTCACAGGGAATTCATTTTCCGATGTCGAAATCAGTTGAAGATTAATAATCACAGCCATAAGAAAACAATTGTGTCAGTACATAATAAAATTTAAATACAAATTCAACAATATAAAAGTTGAACAATCACAGCCATGAGAAAAACAATTGTGTCAGTACATAATAAAATTTAAATACAAATTCAACAATATAAAAGTTGAAGTATACCTTTACAATTATAATATATGCTGAAAAAATACCACCATGGGGTTATCACCATGATAATGTGCAGTCCCAAATGTTTTAGTTATTATTCCAAAGGGAAAAATCCATACAACCCCATAAAATCTGACTAAAATCTATATAACCCATTGAAAACACATAATAAATCCAAATAACCCCGTGAGTAAAATTTTCGTTTATAGATGATGAATATTTTGTGAATATTTATTTTGATTAATCCTGACTAAAAACACAATATATTAAAAAAACACTACACTGTGTTAAAAATGTGAAAATCCTATACAATATCGATTTTATCCTCTCTAGGTATATTATATAACCCTATTTGGAGGGGTTAAATTATCATTTATACAAAAATTTCATATTTTTAACACATTGTAGGGTTTTTTTGTACATTGTACTGCTTATCAGGGTAAATCAAACATAATATTCATAAAATATTCATCATCTGCAAACATCAATTTTATTCAGGGGGTTATTTGGATTTACTAGATGTTTTCAGGGGGTTATATGAATTTTAATAAAAGTTCAGGGGGTTATATGGATTTTCCCTTTTCCAAAACATTCACCTGAAAAAAAATGTGATGTTACATATGATTCATTACATGGGACATATACCTTTAGAAAAAATTAAGACGTGAATACTTCACATACAAACGAGTTGTCTCTCATATTATCCTTAAAAAAATGATATGCTCCTTGTATTAGAAATGAGATTGCCACTAAGACTGCATATAAGCCCCATTTGATTCATGTCATTTTTTTTTCAATTACTTTACTAAGAATCATTTTGCCAGGAATCATTATTTCATCATACTGTTTGGTTCACTAGTAAAATATACCAAAGAATTATTTTTCAGTCTTTGGTTCACAGATGAAAAATGACAAGGAATTTGGATTAAATGTCTAAAATACTATTATTATATACATATATTTGCAAAATTTATTTCTTTACCTATATCATAATTATCAAAAATGAGTATTTTTTATAAATACTTAATGAAGGTACAGTGCTATATCAAAAGCATTTAGTTATACATTGTTTAAATAACTTACTATTACACATTCAATAGTCCATGGTGAACCAAATGATATGTACAGGGTTAAATCACAAACATATTAGTTATACATTATTTATAAAAATTATAATAACTGACTGTTGCATGTTCAATATGTTATTTATAACATTAGTTAGGATAAAATCATATATACCAATTATAATATAGTTTCTTAGTTATAAAATCAAAACAACTATATAAACTCATTATATAGACAATGGGTTAAAAAAGAGAAGAGACTATTTATTTTAAAAAGATATAAATAATCATTTTAATTAATTTGTAAAAAATAAAATATCATCTAATTTAAGATTCCTGATAAAATTTAAAATTACCATAAAAAGAGTAGAATTTGATTCTACCATATTTTTCTACATGCCTTAATTTTAATTCAAGTGAGGTCTACAATTATCATCAAGATTATCACTAACTAAACACTGAATTTTACACATTTTTTTTGTAATCTCACATGAAATCAAAATCCATTGTAGAAATACACGATCTAAACGGACCCAGAAAAAAAAGCTTGCTCTATGCCATGACAATAGTAAAAATTACAAGGTTCATTCATATGCACTAATAAATCACAACAGGGCTCACAATGCATGTCCCATTGCAGGTAGTTCCTAGAAGATTATGCTCTTTTCAATGGCACAACCGATCAGAAAAGCTTCACAAACCAAAGACTGAGAACAAAAGCCAGTCACAAGCAGATATCAGGTTCTCAACAGTTCGTAGACAAATTTTCACAATCCGAAGGAGAGATTTATACTGCAAGCTTTAGTCGCTGGCGGGACCCACGAGGACTCCCTGAGCCGACCCTTCCTTCCGACCGCCGTCATCCTTCACGTCACCATCCGGCTTCCTTATCCTTATCTTGTACTTCAACTCAAACTCCGCGATGTCTTTCTTCTTCTTCTCCAGAGCCTCATTGAGTCTCGATACGACCTCCTCGAGGCCGGCCTTGTTTCGCTGGACCGCCGGTAGGACCTCCCTGATGGTCCTCTCCACAAGGACTCCACCGATCATGCGATAGCACCGCCTTGACGGATCGAGCGGTTGTATCGCGCCGATCACGAGGGAGTGCTCGCTGACTTCCATCTCCAGCTCCGTGATCTTCGAGTAGATCTGGTTGAGCTCAGTGCGCATTGTGCCATATAAGTTCACGACCGCCTGCTCGTTTATCTGCTCTCTCCCATCACCGCCACCTGCTTTGGTGGACATTGTCCTGAAAGGATATAAACAACAAGAACATTAAGAATAAGATTAATAATAAGAACAAGAATAGGAAATGAGGATATTATATATATTTTTTTGCAATTCATGTGTATGAAGAGCAAGCCGTAACATTTCTTTGAAGAGAAATGAAGATATCCTTCAAAAAAAAAAGAGAAATGAAGATAAGGCATCATTACTGATCACCACTGAAGAGCAACTTCACATTATAGAGCACTTAAAAAGTGATGATGAAATTCAGTTCACAGTATGTTGATTTCATTTTCCATGCATTCACTAATCATGAAAGGTTGGGCTTTCAACTGTAAACATCACATAGAGGCTTTGAGTGCAAAAATACTTCTGAAAAGTGAGATGAATCTTATATATGATTTGAGTTGGATGTAAGTTGAGAATCCACAGAGAAATGGGAAAGACTGATGCATCAATATGCAGCCAAATAAGCCAAACCACATGATCCACTGTATTGTATTGCGCCCAAATTACTGATAATCTACTACCAGGTGATAATGTAAGGTAAATCATTCTTTGAAAAGGTTTAGAAGATTCACATACCGACTACTGAGGTTGTGTCACCAAACTGGTGAACTTTAGAGGAAGTCTGTAAAAAAAATAGTCTTTTTCTGTTTACAAAGGCATTTGTCAAAATGTAATTTTTGCATCAACAAAGGATTTTCTGTTTACAAAGGAAATCTACTATAGAGCTGTCACTATATATAAAAGAACACAAATACATGGTTCAGACCCGTAACTTACTGGTATGGTAAGGATATTCCCAACCAGGAGGCCTTGTATCCGAACCCAACTTACATGTTAACAAAACTCTTTGGTGATCAAAGGATCATTTGCTTAGGTCTACATGGCTGCATTAATGGTCTTGAATCAAAGGTAAATCTCTCAATTTTCATCATCTCTGGGACATAGAAACATAGTAGAACAATGACAAGCAATAAGGACACCCAACTGATGGAGCTCAATCTGACATCTGTTAGATACCAACTTTCAATGTTAAACAAAAAGGAGACCAATTAGAATTTATGACAGGTGATGAAGGGATTCAAACTTTGTTTATTTCAATAATTGATCCTCACTCTTTTGCTAACAATGCGTCAATGCCACTCATGAAATATTTATGCTTCACTCGATCTATATAAAGAACTGCCTTGGTCATCGATTAGACCACAGAGAGGTGATTCAAATAACATTAATTTATAAACCTCTGCCCAGAAACAATCTTGAGGAAAATGAGATTTATAAACTTCTGCCCTGAAACTATCTTGAGGAAAATGAGATTTATATGCTCATATTGCCAATTCTTTATGAATCTTCATATGTTATTTCTGTCCATTCATGTGGATGATAAAAAAAATCTACTTTGGACAACCAAAAAAATGTAAAGAAAACAAATAACATAGTTAACATGCAGATATTCAAAGGTTTTTCTCTCCACATAAACATGAAGAGGCTAATTTGTTCAATCCTTCACTCTCTTGAACTGCTTGGTCAACTGTTGTCAAATACATGATATCTCATGTGCTCTGATATTTCAGGACAAAAGCACGATGGATTCCATTATGCTAAACTCAGGGTTGTGGTTGGAGTTGGGGTTACTAAGACCCTTCAATGTCCTTTACTTTCAAGTTTCAACATTTTGGATTCAGCAGAGGCTGCTCACCATCTTGAAATCTCTCATAATCTTAATCCAATTTTGAAGAAATCATTATTTTATTTTATTGGGGTTACTGAGAACCTTCAATTTCCTTTGCCTAAGTTTCAACATTGTGCATTCAGCAGAGGCTGCTCACCATCTTGAAATCTTCCATCGTCTTAAACCAATTTTCAAGAAATCATTATTTTATTTTGCTCAACTGACTTGGGACATTTTTCTCGAGTTGTTAAATGTTGAGGGACATAGTAATGATATTTCGTAGATTGATAGTGAAGAAATCAAAATTTACAATAAATTCAGTGTGTCAAGAAAATCGTTCCAGCCCAGACACCCTGTAATCAGTCTGCCACAAAAAAAAAACCCACATTTATTATGATGGAGAATCTATGTGCAATAAGAATCATAGTAATCTTGCTAAGACATGCTTAATCACATTAAGCTATATTACTTCCATTTAATGTGACCTATACAGGTAGAATGATTTCAGTAATCTAAGATAGTACGATGGCAATCAATATCCAGTGCATGTACTATCCTGATAATCTGCATGAACAGTTGATTTATGTTCCAATGATTTTGTTGGGGGGGGGGGGGGGTGTGGTATGAGCTCAGTGATAAGATACCCTTTAATCGAACTTACAATTCAAGTTTCTCAAAATAAAGAATTACAACATTTAAAATCTTCTTGATAATGAACATCAGATATCCATGTAGGAAAGGAGCCAGCAGTTAGAAGAAGAAGGGGCCAGGGGAAAACAAGAGACTTTAAGTACATAGAAAAAGTAATTAAAAATAATAATAAATAGATAAATATGAAAACTTAACACAAAAATATGGCAAAAGTCAAGTCATTCATAACTAAGTCGATGCACAAACATAGTTGAGCCAACTATTAGATAATTATTTACCATATAGAACAAATAAAAGAAGTTCATAATCATTGCTTGCTCCATCTTCAGCAAAATCTACTCACTTTTATCATAAACTAAGCAATCTACTAAAAAAACCTCAAAAACAAAATCCCCTTGTCTTAAAATTGAATCCTTCAACAGTTTTCCACCAAAAAAAAATGCAACATATGATGTTATTGATGCTAAAAATCAAAGTGCGTATGCATTATATATACGCAAATCAATTAGTTCAACAGATTAATAGAGGCAATGAATGAATGGAGACCCTGCACATCTAGTTGCAAACGGAGAAGGAAAAAAAAACATTATTGCAACATCATCGTAAGATTCCCCCCTAAAATGTTTATTATTGCATCACTGAGTTCAAGTCTTGTGTATTTTAATGTTTCTTTACGGTTCTAGTGAAGTTATTGTCTTATATTTTCAATAATTGATTGGGGTTAAACTCATACTTTTTTACAATCATTTCCAACCCTAAACCCAAATCAAATCTCCTAAAACAGTGTAACTCCTACATAAAGAAAATTTGAAGCCAAGAACATAAATCCCATATAAACTCTTCCCACAGATCCAATTGTCCAAGCAATTAATGTTAACCCATACAGAACCAAAAACAACTTGAAACCCAATAAATACCCGGCGTGCGGCGACTGCTCGTGCTCGTGGTGACTGGTGACTGGTGAGGGCGTCGAAACGGGTGTTGTCGCGCGATGGGAGAGAGTGACGATTCAGAGAGAGAGAGAGAGAGAGAGAGAGAGAGAGAGAGAGGAGTTGTGGCTTTTGGGTTAAAATTTGAGAGCGTCCAAAAAAATTTGTTTTTTTTCTTTTAATCTTCAGTGTATAAGATTTAGGTTTAGGTTTTTTGTGGACACTTCATAAATCGTGATCGGTCATTCATTTTGTTCATTCAAACGCATTTCATGAAAAGCTGAACCTTACAATACATGAAAAGCTAAAAAAATTAAAGATTCATACAAAGGGATCGTACTTACCGTGAAAGATGAAGGCTTTGAGATTCACAGTACAATTAGGGTTCACACTGAAAAATAGTGAAATTGAAATTTATGTGTTTTGATCGAGAGCTCTCTCGTTTTTTGATGGAGGAGGTTCATGTAATCGACAGTGGAGGTATCATCGGTATGATATAACACATCACGGCCGTTCATTCATTGTCATCAGATTCTGACGTCATTTTTGTGGATCCAAGTCTTCAGGACCGTTGATTTGGTTTTACTCCCATCTTTCATCGTGCCATTTTGGTTGGGATTAGGTGAGTTTAACGAGTGTTAAGGTAATTTGATTGTTCAATGCACTGATGATCGCCTAATCTTATCATTTTTAGATATATAAATTAATTAAATACTAATAAAAAAAATTTAGAATTTAATTATATTCAAAATTTAGTTTTAAACATCTTACAAAGTATCTCAATTACAATAAAGTGAAAAAATCGAACGATCATAAATGCGTTAGATAATCAAATTGTACAATGCCTTCAACCTAACGCGATCTCATTTTGATTTGGGTATACAGTATGTAAACTCCAATAAATTTGTTTTAAAAAGTTATTAGAATCACAATCAAAATCATTTTTAAAAATGACAAAAATAAAGGAAACAAATAAAATAATGAGCAGCAATTACCAAATTTATTTTGGTGTTCTCAAATCATAAATAAAAAATAATTTGAATCACAATAACATAATAAAACAATATATATAAGAAACAAAAGAAGAACAGTCAAAAATGTATTTTTTGTAAAAAAAAAAAATATTTTTGTCATATAATTGATCTGGTCTCCGGTGTCTTAAACACGAGTTATAGTTGTTAGATTTATCCGGATTTTGTGGATTATTTAAATTTTATCAAATAAAATCTTTTGTTGAGAACACCAAAATAAAATTAATGATGATAACCAAACATTAATTTGTGTTTGACCTGGTGTTAATAAAAACCTTTCCCGGCATAATTGTAATACATATACATTTGTGAAAGTACATGTTTTGTTATGTGGAAATGTGGAATACACAACTCACAAAAATCAAAGTATATAAAGACTACACAACAAACTGTATGCGGGAGAGCACCATGATATTTTCGAGACGGGATTCGGTCAGGCCCCGTTTTGATCAGTTCGGTCAGTACCGAACTGCATCACGTTCAAATCGAACTGCACCACATTCAAATTGAACTGCACAACAAATTGTTGGGTATATTTTTTATTCTCTTATTGGATACTGATGATACTTAGGAATTCATATTTTCTCCAATAGTTGATTGAATCCAATAAGAGAGTAAAAAAATATACCCAACAATTTGTTGTGCAGTTCGATTTGAACGTGGTGCAGTTCGGTACTGACCGAACTGACCGTAGTCGAGCACTGACCGGATCCGAGCCCGATATTTTCCTAGCTCAATCCTTTTTAACAAACCAATTGCAGTCCGCATATGTTCTAAAATTTTTAAGTATATACTTAGACTAATCAATTATATTATGTTATAAAAAAAAATATACGAATTAATATACATATTTTTACATGTTTTGTATAGAGTACATACTGTCATACTGGTGTACATACATATTACATTAAACGAGTTCATACCATGTTAGATATGTTACAACTGAAAATAAAACAGCAAAATGAATTGAGTTTATCAACACCCTCACATCTGACATCTCTGTGCCTTGTTGTAAATGGGTTTATGATATAGAAATAAGGGGAAAATTCATATAACCCCCTACAATCAACATTGAAAACTGTCTTAACAACTTCACTAACATAAATAAGATTAGTTTCTCTCTGAATGAGGTGAATGACAGAATACAAAATCCACATTTCAATTTTATACATACAATGGGAACTGGAATACATTTTTTTTCCTTAAAATATGGTAGGCATTGTAATCCAATTTTATTAAACAAAAACAATTTCCGATTCAAAGTGGGAACTGATTACATGAAGTGGACATACAAAAAACTTGCTTCTCTATTCCCTAAAAATAAGAAAAGCATGATCCACACAACTCACATTGATAAAATGAACGAATGAGATGAATTTGACCACTTTGACATGCACAGACATGAAGAATGGTCTATTTTTAATTAAAAAAATTCCCACTGGTGTCTTGGTCCAATCTCTCTACATAGGTGAGCAAGGTAATTAAAAATAAAAGATATTAAATTTCATACTTTTCTATGGAGGCTTAATACTGATGCTCCCCTTCTGTATGAGCATTGGTCTAATACCAATCTCACTTTTCCTCAACAAAACTGAAAACAGGTATAAACTTCCCAATTTTAAAATCATAAGGATACTTTCATACTCACAAGTGATGATAGTAATCATATTATAATGACCAAACCAACCAACCAAAAAAAAAAAAAAACACTTATCCTGAAAGGAAAAATTAGCAGCAGTGATTTTAGACTATAGAAAGGAACCCGATGATGAGCAATCAACACACAGCAACTGAATCTAGCACAAGAAGATGAACAACATCCACCTCTACTACAGTCAACAAGCCTCAACTGGTTACCTAAATAGCTTGGTCACGCCAGGAATATGATAAAATGCCATAATTTAAAAACACCCTTGAATTTCATTTCCCAATAAATGATTGCAAGACTTACATCTGCATGTCTCAAAGATTCAAATTTGTACTGCTCCACATAATCTCTTAGCTGTCCAATCTTAGATTCATCCAAGCCGCATTGCATTATAGAGTCGAATTTATATGAGGAAAAACAATACACTGAGTAATCAGATGATATAGACTGGTTAAAGCACTGTAATTATAACAATATTTTCTATAAAATTTTGTTACCAGAAGAAAAATAAATGGATTATTAATGTTGTAAGACATAAACATATCTAAATGGGACTGTTAATGAAATAGCATCACAGAACAATAGAACTGAAGAAATTCTGAACACAAACCGTGAAAATGCATTTGAAATCCAAAAGAAGATTTAAAAATAATTATAAGACAGATGAACTAAACATTGTTAGCCACAAATAATTGAATTAAAATACACCAAGCACAACAATGAAAATGGAAGTAATTGATCATTTTATGTCATTTATATACTTGAGATAGAGATCACAAATAGAAAGCTCCCAATTAATAGACTATATTTTGCATAAAAAACGTGTCATGTACTTTCATTAATATGAAAAGAAGACATGAGATGGTGACCACATGTAAGGTTGGAGATGTGGTGACTGCGCCATATCACTCCACACACCACCACCCACCCACACACACACACACACACACACGACTTGCTAGTTATTGAATGACCCACCCAAAGCTCTTAATTATACAGTAGCCCTCACAATCATCACTTTCCTATTTTGAAGGTATGCTGGTCCCATACTAACATTACTCTTTTGAAAGAGCACAAGAAAGGCATAAATAAACACATTGTAAGGATGAATATTATAGCGTAATCCTACAAATAATTTACATATCCCAAGAAGTATGAGCTTATATCTAAATCTACAAAATTGCTATTTTTCTAAAGTGTGCCATCTCTAAAAGGATAAGGTCCTGGTAACCTGGACTAATGAAAATATAACACAATAGTTGAAGCATTTGACGAGCAGACATATATCCTATACGTAAAAAGGAAGAATACTCTACTGGCTGCATATGATACCAATTGCAAGTAAATAAAGAGATGAATTATTTTCAATATAATTTTACAGGTGGCTGCATGTTCATCATCTGTACTGGGGGAATCTGAATGTAAATTACTAATCGTTATGTAAAATGGGGGAATCTGTACTGACTGCATCAACCAAAATTAAAATATGATAACAATTGAAAGCATGATCATTATCTGTAAATAGTGGGCATCAATAAAAAGGAAAAGAATAAAAACATTTCCAATGCAACAAAATCAAATAAATAAAATCACAATTTGGTAACTTAGACTTGCATCTACGACCAGGGCATTTATCATCTACAAGAAGTTCTCCCAATCATTCATGTCAACCAAGTAACAACATAAAGGGAACATGTGTTAATATCATGAATTAAAGAAAGATCTCCATGTTCAACCACCTGCACCAACCATGTGTTTCCTCTACCACTAAATCGAATTTAAAAAAATAATATACTAAGATAATTCATGATTGTTGATTAAAATTATGCCTGAATGGAAGTTAATTTAAAATTATTAGTCCATGGAAATGAAAGTATATGGTTTCATTCACTGATATACATGGTGAATCATACAAGTCCGAATCGACCAACATAGTTGAAAGCTGATGATTTTTAATAGGAGGGCATGTCTTAAACTCTCCTTGGCAAATTCGCTTAGTAATTCGTTGACAGTCATAAACACAAACACCAAACAACCTCACACATACATGTAAGCATGTTACAACAAGATATAGCGAATCTGGAATTGCAAACATAAACACAAACACCAAACAAACTCACACATACATGTAAGCATGTTACAACAAGATATAGCGAATCTGGAATTGCAGACTAAGTCTTGAATAGTCTGTCAACACCCTATTTCCAAAATGGAGCACAGGGTATTAAATCTAACCCCTGTCAGTGTGCGGGGGGGACCTCCAAGTAGTTAATATGGAATAGCTCAAGATTTACATAGCTAGCTATTCCTGATAGTACAATGATTGCAAACAAAATGAAACATTGAAACCTTGATGATTTCCTATGTTATTTATAACACTGAATGCTCAAGGAGTAAAGATCTCCTATTGGCCATAAAATGGGCATTCTTAAACTTGTGAACTTTACATGGATAATTTCCCACCAAAGGGGAAAAATTCTTTCATCAGTTAAAAAATTATGAATTCATGAACAAACACATAAGGAGGTTGTATCCCACAACAAGAAGGATTGAAACTGAATGAACATTAAGAATCTTTCACAAAATTGCCCAATCAGATAGGCCAAGAGATACTGACCTAAACTCTCATCCAGCTTTGCCATGGTTAACCTACACACATCATTCAACCGCTTGTGCTTGCTTCTGTTTTTTACACTTTCGCAATCCATCACATAACCTGCTAATTCAAAGTGATATTATGATCACTTTACAGTGAAATTGTATTAGGGCATTCTGATGCTCTAAAATATTATTAAAAAAATGAGAAAATAACTTGATTAAAAAAATAATAGATAAAAACATGCATGATCTTCTGTGCTTTATAAAAACCCTGCAAGCAGCATACAGGAAGCATTTGATCAGTTGACAATGTTAATAGGTGGAGGGGCTTAAGCCCCCCCTCTTCATTGAAATTTGGGGAAAAAACTACATTTCACCAATAAAATATAGAGAGAAAGAGGGGGAGAGGGAGGAATAAAAGAAAGACCAAGATAAAAAAAAAAAAAAGGCCCTTCATCCATCATATCAAAAAATTTCAAATTCTAGTATTTGTTACTCCCATCTCATTATTCACCTGAATCTAAAATTAAGATGGTTTTGATGCTTTCACAGATGGACTGCTGAGGTCAACTGCCTAAAAAATGTATAACAAATTAATCTTTCGAGAACTACTACTTGTGAATGATACAAAAGATCTTTGTGAATTTTTTTTTTTTTTCATTTGAAAATTAATTTTAAATGAATGGTAAAATGCATATTAATGGAGTATTTCGAATGACTTTCTTTAAGCCCCCCCCCCCCCCCCCCCGGAAAATATGTTGGGTCCATCACTGCATTTAATTAGCAATCCAATTTGGAGTCTTCAATGACACAAAAATGTCTTTTGTTCATCAGCAGCGAATAAATTTTTCTTAGGGGATCTCAGTGAGAAAAATTTCTCGGTCAGTTTTATTCAACATATAGATATTAAGCAATACCCTTTAATTTTTTTTTGGCCTAAAATCAGAATTAAATTAAATTCTTGATAAAAATAAATAAATAAATCTTCAAAAGGAGAATTGTCACGGTCCATGGGTCACTTATTTGATCATGATTAGACCTTCAGTTTATTAATAAATCCATCTTGAAAATTCTCCACTTACTCTGTACGCATCCTAGCCTGTGTGCGGTTGGATTCAAGAGAAGCAAAGATTTCTTCAATGCCTGAAGAGCCAAACCCTCCTTGACGATCAGAGGTTGCCAAACTAGAGCGGTCTAAAGAAATCAAAACCTCATCTGCATTTGGAAATGTTGGGTTGCTCCGAACTTGCTCTTTCAAAAATTCCAGCAAAATAACACCTAACATAGGTCAAGGAAACAACAAACATAATGTATATGAGCACAATACGCATAAATTGTGTATCACTTTGCAACCCTAGCTGGACGACTCAGCAGATCATTTATTAAATGCAAATAAAATTTTAGACATGAAGGGCAACATTTTACGACTTATACAACATGAAAGAGTCAATCAAAGCATAACTACTAAGTATTTTATTCTCGAAATAAAGATGAAGCAGTATCTTTTTTTAATGTTTAAGATTCATGGAATCAACTGGAGTTTTGATTTCTTAGTCTACATAATCTAATTCCGAATGTTGACATTTCCCACCAAAAAGTGAGAACTTCATCAGAATTTTATCATAATAAATTATTGATTGTGAGAAGAGGGCAGAGCAATGCTGAACCCATTCATCAGTTTATTGGCCACAAGTTGATTAGTAATCAAATGACACTAACTCCACAAATCTGAGGTAGTAATGCATAGATTACAAAAAGGGGAAAGGAGGGCATGAAAGCTAATTCCAATCACTCAGTGGAATGGCCTCTGCAAACTTGAATTGCATGAATGAAGTGCTCTAAATGCTAGAATATTTGGATCAATGAATGATACATGGTATGCTTATACTAGACCACAAGACACTGAATGACATCATGCAAAGGCTATCAGGTACTGGAAAATTAAATTGTTGAAACCATATTGGGGCACTCTTTGTTGCAGTCATCTTACGGATAGACAATGAATGGGCCGCAACCAATGCTGTCACAACCAAATTACCAAGGAATTTGCCTACATTCATAGGAGATTTACCCTTGGATAAACTTACAATCAACTTTTGGATCAGGTAATCTCACAGATTAAAAAAACCCACAACAGCAAGCCATCATGAATATTTACATAGATGGCCCATGCATCCACCTTCTCTTTAGTAGCGAAAACTCTGACAAACCAAAAATGTTTTACGTC
This sequence comes from Acorus calamus, assembly GCA_030737845.1. NCBI lineage: Eukaryota > Viridiplantae > Streptophyta > Magnoliopsida > Acorales > Acoraceae > Acorus > Acorus calamus. The sequence goes on from CM060876.1 coordinate 18,226,261, forward strand.
TCATAACATGTAAGGTATCAAACAGCATTAGTACTCCATTCCATAGCTCACTCTATACACGGAATACCAAACAGCAATGGTCAATACAAAATGATTATCATCCACAATCTATTCTGATTTCTCATTTCATCTTTGATCAGGTTTCCTGTATTTATCTTATGACACTTATTCGCATAGGCCAAAGTTTTGACATGAGGTACCACTAAAGGATCTTTTCAAACTACCAAAACATAAAATAAAAAAGAATACCAGATATAGATCACAAGCAACACCTTCTCTCAGGCACAAACAGTAATGGCTTGTTGGATAAATAAACTAGTTGCAGCCAAACACAAGTTTTTTTGGACTACACAGTGCCTTGTCATCCCTGATCCAGCCATCGACCTTAGCTTGCGCTTAGATATCTTGTAACTGTAAGGACTTATAGTTATTGGGATTATCTTATTGTTATGTTATTTTAGATCTGAATGGGTGTATTATTCATGTGTTTACATGAAGTGGGTGGTCAATGGGGGTTAGAAATGGTGTGGAACTTTTTAGAAGAAGATTTTATGTCCATGTCAAGGTACTTAAAGAAAAAGGAGATCATTAACATCAAACACAGAAACATACTAAGAGCGCGAAGAATTCTGACATCGAACTTAGCAGCGATCTCCTGGTGACCAATGACTTCAGCCTTTTGAATCGCCAGTTGTTTTATAGTGATTAGAAAATCCTGAAGCCAAGCAGAAACTATAATAATTTCAGAGGGCAATAACAGAATAGTCATATGGAACGGATTTCAAAGAACGTGATAAGAGACTGCATAACTTTCAGAAAGACATTTCGATGAACGGATAATGCTAAGCACCTAATATTCTTCATAATCAAAGACTTGATGAAAACATATAAATACATACATGTAGAAGAGGGGGAATTTGGACTTACAATCTCTGATTCAGACAGCAAGGATAACCACTCCAGATCTTCACGCCTCATAGTCCACTCACCTTCTAATGCAGGGACAGAGGGAGATCGATAAGCCTTTAAATGATTTATCAAATAAACTAATGCTTCAAACAAAAATAATAAAAAAGATGGAGGAGCACAACTATTGGCCATGTCATGCTTAAAGTAAGCCTTCTTACAACCTAAACAGGTCATGTGTATGAAATTGGACCCATATGACATAATCCTGTCACATGCAATAGCGAGTCGCATGTTCAAGGGTATGCCCCAAATCGGATAAACCATTTTGTTTCCTTTCTTTTCTTTTTTTCTTTTGTGGAGATCCCTCTTCTCCATATATGTGGGACATCTTTAATTTAATAAGACGCTTCAAAATTCTCTTCAAAAAAATTAGAGTCTCATGAAAACCATGGAACACAAAAAATGCAATAATCCAATGCATATGGTACCCAATCCATTCACTTCTATATGCAATATGTCAAGGGCATACTTTTCAGATGTTTGATGTGGATGAATTAAGTACAACCACTGATAAAAGTTTAAATGGGTCATTTTGTTTCATCAAAGACTAACACTTAAGTGATAAGACAAGCTTCTAGGTCAAACCAAGTGTTTTGCAACTGCAAATTGGAATTGGGCATTGATTCTCTCAGTCATTTTTGCACATCATTGATGCAGTATATGATATCATCTAACTCAGCATATGCTCTACTATCAGTATATACTCTATTACAAAAAAAATGTAAATATATATGTGGCGGCCTGCGCCCCAAAACACCGACACGAGCGCGTCACCCTATATGATCACATATGATAACAACCCTAGAACAATTGATAATCAACCAGATACATATAATCACCTATATCAACTCACCCAGGAAAGTTTAAGCAGTCAACAGAGCATCTAACACACCTCATATACAGTCATCCATATATACAGAGCATTTTAACACAGGTCTGGTTTACTAGACCAGCCTCTACAAAAAATAACTATATACAGATCCAAAACCTCTAAATATACACATCTATATATATATACCCATCACCAACTGGACGTGACATCAAAAGGAGACAAAGTCAATGTCCACAAACCCCGCCTCTACTCTACAAAAATAAGAGAAAATAGAATGGAATGAGCGAAAGATGCTCAGTAAGTAACCCAGACATTCCACACAGATGAAAACCAGATATGACATCAAAACTAGAATAGAATCAAACTCAATAATCTCAATAACGTCAGGTCGAAGCATGAATAGCAAATGAAATCCTGAAAGGTCATCAACGGAGAACGGAAACAACGTTGCTGATAAACCCACCAATCAAACTGGAACAAATAACTCAGAATAACACATCACAACCAACAAGGCCAACCAATAACATCAAGAGGCATCACCGATGAACTGAGAACAAATACCCTGAAATCACAATCAAGCTGAATCATCCCAATCTGAATGATAAGAAATCACAACTCTGACCGAAGAACGTCCAGAGCACAGGATTGACCATCTACATGACCCCATTTCGGCCCCCCGCCGTCCGAGATGTCCACAACACACAAACCTCGCGCGTGGCCCTCAAAACGTCCACCGCGGATATCACGCTACCTGGCCCCCCGCCATCCAGGCACAGTAGGGTATTAACCGGCCCCCCTACAGGACCTGTACGTACATGCGCGCTCATGGGGAGCTAATCCTCAACCCAAATGTAAGGTCTATGGTCATCCAACTCCAAGCAAACAAAAAGGTAATATAAGAAGCAGCGATATCAAGTACACCACAAGGCTCCATGGTCGGACAGCACAACCACGTTGATCATAGGATGCCAACAAATTACTAGGATGTATATCATAACATCAAAGAAGACTCACCATACTAACAAGTCAGTTAAGTTTACGAGAATCGATAATAGATTATATAAAAGGGTCACAAAATAAGAAATACCCTAGAATCTCAAAATAAATAGACCAATGATATGAATATTCAGAATCTCGAATAACCCAAACAACAAACCAAATAGTGACAACAACAATAGAGGGTGGAATGGAATGGAACAAACAAAGTCGGTCGAGTTACTTACCTCACAATTCAACACCCCAAGCTGGACTCACCCTATTCCAGCTCCTAATTCACGCAGAAAGGAACCCACTTATCAAAATATAACCTTAATCAGATACTAAAATATAACCCCATTAATCAAGCAATCCCAAATCCACCAGGACAAACATGACATCCTCACTACAAACCCCAAATTGATATAGTAAAATCAACCCTCAAATACCTATTTCTCCAGCCCCAAAAACATATTCATATCCAGCCCCAAATCATAAATTTGATTCAAAACTGAAATAAAACAACCCTATACGAAGAATAACAATGAAAATAATAAGAATATTTACCCAGTGCAGTACGAAAAATACTCCACGAAGCTTTTCCTAATTTTTCTAATTTCCCATTGATTTTCCCCTTTTAATTCACACCAAACGTTGAGCCTCGGACACTCTCACTCCTCACCAACATAAAGAGCCCACCGACTCTCCCTTCAATCCAATATAACTTTGAAATCCAACCAAAATTACGAAACTGCCCTCCACTACAAATCTGTACAGCCTCGACTCGAACTGCTATAACTTCACGTAGGAAAGTCCACTTCAGATGAAACAACTTCTGTTGGAAAGATAACGAAAATATCTTCAACTTCTATGTTTAGGTCAAGATCAAAAGAAGCTTCCAGCTATATTTAAAATAGCGATGAACCGAAGACCTCGCAATTTATTCTTCTAAGGGCAGAAATGGTAAAACAGCCATAACTTTTCTAATATAACTCCAAATAATACCAAACCAATTTTATATGAAAGGTAACTCAAAAATAAAGACTTTATATGTTGAGCGTGAATCCCAAATATGCCTCGAAAGTGCTTTATGAAAATAAAACCAAATGCAATGCTTCAAGAGTAATAAGGACCAAAAGCCTAATAGCATAAAATTATCCTCTCCTGCAATCCAAACACGTAAATATTAGCATAAACCGGCATAAGAGGGTTCAGGTTATTACAATATATATGCATTCAATTCATACGTGTATGCACTTTTTTTTATATATAAAAGAATATACTTTATTGGCCAAGTATATATCTCAAAAAAAAAAAGTGTAATCTGCAAAAATAACTCCAAAAAAACTGATCCTAATATTTTCTGTAAACCAATAGGTATTTTGGTACAGGAAATCATACAAAAATGCATTACCCCTCACAAATAAAACCAATGCCAACAGAAGAAGTAAAAAAAAGGACTCAAATAAACATGTAAATAAGGTTTTTTGTGGACACTTCATAAATCGTGATCAGTCATTCATTTTGTTCATTCAAAAGCATTTCATGAAAAGCTGAATCTTACAATACATGAAAAGCTAAAAAAAATTAAAGATTCATACAAAGGGATTGTACTTACCGTGAAAGATGAAGGCTTTGAGTTTTTCACACTGAAAAATAGTGAAATTGAAATTTATGTGTTTTGATCGAGAGCTCTCTCGTTTTTTATGGAGGTTCATGTAATCGACAGTGGAGGTATCATCGGTATGATATAACACATCACGGCCGTTCATTCATTGTCATCAGATTCTGACGTCATTTTTATGGATCCAAGTCTTCAGGACCGTTGATTTGGTTTTACTCCCATCTTTCATCGTGCCATTATGGTTGGGATTAGGTGAGTCTAACGAGTGTTAAGATAATTTGATTGTTCAACGCACTCATGATCGCCTGATCTTATCATTTTTAGATATACAAATTAATTAAATACTAATAAAAATTATTTAAAAGTTAATTATATTCAAAATTTAGTTTTAAACATCTTACAAAGTATCTCAATTACAATAAAGTGAAAAAATCGAACGATCATAAACGCGTTAGATAATCAAATTGTACAATGCCTTCAGACCTAACGCGATCTCATTTTGATTTGGGTATACAGTATGTAAACTCCAATAAATTTGTTTTAAAAAGTTATTAGAATCACAATCAAAGATAATTTTTAAAAATGACAAAAATAAAGGAAACAAATAAAATAATGAGCAGCAATTACCAAATTTATCTTGGTGTTCTCAAATCATAAATAAAAAATAATTTGAATCACAATAACATAATAAAACAATATATATAAGAAACAAAAGAAGAACAGTCAAAAATGTATTTTTTGTAAAAAAAAAATCTTTTTGTCATATAATTGATCTGGTCTCCGGTGTCTTAAACACGAGTTATAGTTGTTAGATTTATCCGGATTTTGTGGATTATTTAAATTTTATCAAATAAAATCTTTTGTTGAGAAACACCAAAATAAAATTAATGATGATAATCAAACATTAATTTGTGTTTGACCTGGTGTTAATAAAAACCTTTCCCGGCATAATTGTAATACATATACATTTGTGAAAGTACATGTTTTGTTATGTGGAAATGTGGAATACACAACTCACAAAAATCAAAGTATATAAAGACTACACAACAAACTGTATGCGGGAGAGCACCATGATATTTTCCTAGCTCAATCCTTTTTAACAAACCAATTGCAGTCCGCATATGTTCTAAAATTTTTATGTATATACTTAGACTAATCAATTATATTATGTTATAAAAAAAAATATACGAATTAATATACATATTTTTACATGTTTTGTATAGAGTACATACTGTCATACTGGTGTACATACATATTACATTAAACGAGTTCATATCATGTTAGATATGTTACAACTGAAAATAAAACAGCAAAACGAATTGAGTTTATCAACACCCTCACATCTGACATCTCTGTGCCTTGTTGTAAATGGGTTTATGATATAGAAATAAGGGGAAAATTCATATAACCCCCTACAATCAACATTGGAAACTGTCTTAACAACTTCACTAACATAAATAAGATTAGTTTCTCTCTGAATGAGGTGAATGACATAATACAAAATACACATTTCAATTTTAAAATTTAAAATTATTAGTCAATGGAAATGAAAGTATATGGTTTCATTCACAGATATACATGGTGAATCATACAAGTCCGAATCGACCAACATAGTTGAAAGCTGATGATTTTTAATAGGAGGGCATGTCTTAAACTCTCCTTGGCAAATTCGCTTAGTAATTCGTTGACAGTCATAAACACAAACACCAAACAACCTCACACATACATGTAAGCATGTTACAACAAGATATAGCGAATCTGGAATTGCAAACATAAACACAAACACCAAACAAACTCACACATACATGTAAGCATGTTACAACAAGATATAGCGAATCTGGAATTGCAGACTAAGTCTTGAATAGTCTGTCAACACCCTATTTCCAAAATGGAGCACAGGGTATTAAATCTAACCCCTGTCAGTGTGCGGGGGAGACCTCCAAGTAGTTAATATGGAATAGCTCAAGATTTACATAGCTAGCTATTCCTGATAGTACAATGATTGCAAACAAAATGAAACATTGAAACCTTGATGATTTCCTATTTTATTTATAACACTGAATGCTCAAGGAGTAAAGATCTCCTATTGGCCATAAAATGGGCATTCTTAAACTTGTGAACTTTACATGGATAATTTCTATCAAAGGGGAAAAATTCTTTCATCAGTAAAAAAACTTATGAATTCATGAACAAACACATAAGGAGGTTGTATCCCACAACAAGAAGGATTGAAACTGAATGAACATTAAGAATCTTTCACAAAATTGCCCAATCAGATAGGCCAAGAGATACTGACCTAAACTCTCATCCAGCTTTGCCATGGTTAACCTACACACATCATTCAACCGTCTGTGCTTGCTTCTGTTTTTTACACTTTCACAATCCATAACATAACCTGCTAATTCAAAGTGATATTATGGTCACTTTACAGTGAAATTGTATTAGGGCATTCTGGTGCTCTAAAATATTATTAAAAAAATGAGAAAATAACTTGATTAAAAAATAATAGATAAAAACATGCATGATCTTCTGCGCTTTATAAAAACCCTGCAAGCAGCATACAGGAAGCATTTGATCAGTTGACAATGTTAATAGGTGGAGGGGCATAAGCCCCCCCCCCCTTCATTGAAATTTGGGGAAAAAACTACATTTTACATTTCACCACAATGAATATAGAGAGAAAGAGGGAGGTATAAAAGAAAGACCAAGATAAAAAAAAAGGCCCTTCATTCATCATATCAAAAAATTTCCAATTCTAGTGTATGTTACTCCCATCTCATTATTCACCTGAATCTAAAATTAAGATGGTTTTGATGCTTTCACAGATGGACTGCTGAGGTCAACTGCCTAAAAAATGTATATCAAATTAATCTTTCGAGAACTACTACTTGTGAATGATACGAAAGATCTTTGTGAAAAAAAAATGTCATTTGAAAATTAATTTTAAATGAATGGTAAAACATATTAATGTAGTATTTCAAATGACTTTCTTTAAGTCCCCCCCGGAAAATATGTTGGGTCCATCACTGCATTTGATTAGCAATCAAATTTGGAGTCTTCAATGACACAAAAATTTCTTTTGTTCATCAACAGCGAATATATTTTTCTTAGGGGATCTCAGTGAGAAAAATTTCTCAGTCAGTTTTATTCAGTATATAGATATTAAGCAATACCCTTTAATTTTTTTCAGCCTAAAATCTGAATTAAATTAAATTCTTGATAAAAATAAATAAATCTTCAAAAGGAGAATTGTCACGGTCCATAGGTCACTCATTAAAAGATAACTTATTTGATCATGATCAGACCTTCATTTTATTAATAAATCCATCTTGAAAATTCTCCACTTACTCTGTACGCATCCTAGCCTGTGTGCGGTTGGATTCAAGGGAAGCAAAGATTTCTTCAATGCCTGAAGAGCCAAACCCTCCTTGACGATCAGAGGTTACCAAACTGCAGCGGTCTAAAGAAATCAAAACCTCATCTGGGTTTGGAAATGTTGGGTTGCTCCGAACTTGCTCTTTCAAAAATTCCAGCAAAATAACACCTAACATTGGTCAAGGAAACAACAAACATAATGTATATGAGCACAATATGCATAAATTGTGTATCACTTTGCAACCCTAGCTGGACGACTAAGCAGATCATTTATTAAATGCAAATAAAATTTTAGACATGAAGGGCAACATTTTAAGTCTCATAACATGTAAGGTATCAAACAGCATTAGTGCTCCATTCCATAGCTCACTCTATACACAGAATACCAAACAGCAATGGTCAATACAAAATGATTATCATCCACAATCTATTCTGACTTCTCATTTCATCTTTGATCAGGTTTCCTGTATTTATCTTATGACACTTATTCGCATAGGCCAAAACTTTGACATGAGGGACCACCAAAGGATCTTTTCAAACTACCAAAACATAAAATAAAATAAAATACCAGATATAGATCACAAGCAACACCTTCTCTCAGGCACAAACAGTAATGGCTTGTTGGATAAATAAACTAGTTGCAGCCAAACACAAGTTTTTTTGGACTACACGGTGCCTTGTCATCCCTGATCCAGCCATCGACCTTAGCTTGCGCTTAGATATCTTGTAACTGTAAGGATTTATAGTTATTGGGATTATCTTATATTTATGTTATTTTAGATCTGAATGGGTGTATTATTCATGTGTATACCTTAAGTGGGTGGTCAATGGGGGTTAGAAATGGTGCGGAACTTTTTAGAAGAAGATTTTATGTCCATGTCAAGGTACTTAAAGAAAAAGGAGATCATTAACATCAAACACAGAAACATACTAAGAGCGCGAAGAATTCTGACATCGAACTTAGCAGCGATCTCCTTGTGACCAATGACTTCAGCCTTTTGAATCGCCAGTTGTTTTATAGTGATTAGAAAATCCTGAAGCCAAGCAGAAACTATAATAATTTCAGAGGGCAATAGCAGAATAGTCATATGGAATGGTTTTCAAAGAACATGATAAGAGATTGCATAACTTTCAGAAAGACATTTCGATGAACGGATAATGCTAAGCACCTAATATTCTTCATAATCAAAGACTTAATGAAAACATATAAATACATACATGTATAAGAGGGGGGATTTGGACTTACAATCTCTGATTCAGATAGCAATGATAACCACTCCAGATCTTCACGCCTCGTAGTCCACTCACCTTCTAATGCAGAGACAGAGGGAGATCGATAAGCCTTTAAATGATTTATCAAATAAACTAATGCTTCAAACAAAAATAATAAAAAAGATGGAGGAGCACAACTATTGGCCATGTCATGCTTAAAGTAAGCCTTCTTACAACCTAAACAGGTCATGTGTATGAAATTGGATCCATATGACATAATCCTGTCACATGCATTAGCGAGTCGCATGTTCAAGGGTATGCCCCAAATCGGATAAACCATTTTGTTTCCTTTCTTTTCTTTTTTTCTTTTGCGGAGATCCCTCTTCTCCATATGTGTGGGACATCTTTAATTTAATAAGACGCTTCAAAATTCTCTTAAAAAAAATTAGTCTCATGAAAACCATGGAACACAAAAAATGCAATAATCCAATGCATATGGTACCCAATCCATTCACTTCTATATGCAATATGTCAAGGGCATACTTTTTAGATGTTTGATGTGGATGAATTAAGTACAACCACTGATAAAAGTTTAAATGGGTCATTTTGTTTCATCAAAGACTAACATTTAAGTGATAAGACAAGCTTCTAGGTCAAACCAAGTGTTTTGCAACTGCAAATTGGAATTGGGCATTTATTCTCTCAGTCATTTTTGCACGTCATTGATGCAGTATATGATATCATCTAACTCAGCATATGCTCTACTATCAGTATATACTCTATTACAAAAAAAATGTAAATATATATATATGCATTCAATTCTTACGGGTATGCACTTTTTTTTTATATAAAATAATATACTTTATTGGCCAAGTATATATCTAAAAAAAGAAGAAGTGTAATCTGCAAAAATAACTCCAAAAAAACTGATCCTAATATTTTCTATAAACCAATAGGTATTTTAGTACAGGAAATCATACAAAAATGCATCATCCCTCACAAATAAAACCAATGCCAACAGAAGAAGAAAAAAAAAAGGACTCAAATAAACATGTAAATAACAGAAACAAAATTTCAACTTGATGATCTAAAACGTGATTCAAATGAAAATAATACCTTGAATTTTTCTTTTCTCGGCTTCATTTAACATACTCTCGTCCTTTTCAACAATCATATTATCCATTTCAGGAGATATTTCCCCGCCGTTCGATCCAAGGCCCTTGCAACACATCAAATCTCCTAAGGAACAAAAAATCGGATCGAGTACTGACTACAGATTGTCACTCTTCTCCGCCACGCGGAATTCCACGGATATGTGTTTTATGTTTTTTGGTTGGGGAGATTAGTAAATCAATCGGTGGGGGATAGACGTCCCCTATTTTTTATTTGGAACAAATGCATGTAATTGCCCTCACATTCAACCCCTTAAAAAATAAAATAAAAAATAAAAAAAACATATAGGCCCTCGTTGTATTAGGATTCAGATTGATAAGTTGTTTAGATAATTTTAATAAAAGTAATTGTGATTGAAAAAAAAGAATTAATGCTTAACTAGGGGAATTGACAATTCAAAAAGAGGTAATATTTCACCCATCTATTTACGTGGATTGAAAAAAAGACTTTTTTATCTGCATTTTAGATCTCTCTTTTTTTAATAATAACCGATTCCCCTCATGAAAACTCTTGCCAATAATTAAAAAAACTGACTTCCTCTCCACCAATAATCCCAAGAAGTCTCGCCAATAATTAAAAAAATTGACTTCCTCCATCTCCAATTCTCCACCAATCCACATCAGCCAATAATTAAAAAAACAACACATTAGACTTCCCACATAAGAAAACTTTATAGATGTGAAGAATGAATATTTTGTTATGATTAAATATGTCTTGATTATTTTTCTTTAATTTTTTACTATTGTCTATTAATAATTTATTTTGTTTTACTTGTGTTGCCAACATATTAGTTGTTGATGTTACGGCATTGAAGAAAATTTTATATTTTAAAAAATCATGAATTTCAATATTATAACATTGAAAAAAAAATGAATTGTTGTTATAATTTTATTAAATAAAAGGTAATTTTAGAAGATGTGTGTGTATTAAATGATGTAATTTGAGTTAACATATGTTTGACTTTGTAGAAAGGGTATTTTTGAAATATATATTTTTATATTGTAATTCACGCATTACCAAACACATTATTGGGATTGAGAATCTCAATCATGTTGTCTTGAATCATGTTACTTACATAAATTCTCAATTCCAATTCACTTGGATATATAATCCGAAAATTCACATAATCTCAATCTCGTTTATCAATCAAACAGGTGCTTAATCACACGTGATAAAATTACAATACTGCCCCCATTTTTTTCACCCATGTCATCACCCGACTCTTTCACCCATGCCCTCTCAACGAAGAAACAGAGTAATTAGGTGGCTGGTTGCGTACAGAGGCATTTTGGTTCATTGGGGGGGGGGGGTTTGGATTTTTTCAAAATATATGGAATTATATGAATATAAGAATTGAGTGAGAGAATATCATGGAAGTATTATTAAAAAATAGAGGGCAGTTTAACTCAATGTAGAAAGTATGAGATTATATGGATTTTGAAAAAAAGAGGGGTGAATGTGGATATCAGCAAATTTTTAGAGGACTACATGCATTTTTTTTTCCTTTTGGTTTTAAAGTTTTAAATTACAAAAGAGTGCTCTTTCCATGTTGTAGCTTTGTTTGCAGTGAATATATAAGGTTTTTTTTATAAAAAAAATTGATGTGTACAGCGGAGAAGGGCTTATTAGTATATCATTTTTCTTTATAAAAAAATATCGTTTAATTCGTGTCATTTTTTTAGATGGATTTATTTTATCAGAAATTATTTTACCATAAATCCATATTCCATCAAACTGTTTGATTCGCTAATAGATTTTTGTAAATAATTACTTTTCAGTGTTTAGTTCACACATGGAAAATGATAGTTTAAATGTCTAAAATACCCTTACTATTATACATATATATGCCAAATTTATTTATTTACCCATATCACAATTTTAAAAAATGAGTAGTCGTCTAAAAAGAGAGGAGGTGGCGGGTTAAAAGACATGAGGCATTTTATTTTAGAAGGAGCGTGCATAGATAGTAATTTAATTAATTTGTAAATGGTAGAATGATTATCTAATTTAAGAATCCTTATGAATTTTGAGATTATTAAAAAAAGTGATAATTTGATTCCATCATGTTTTTCTCATATATCTTAATTCTAAATCTAATAGAGCCCACAACTACTATCAAAATCACCACTAATCAAACATTGAATTTTACATATTTTTTTAATAATCTCAAGTGAAATCAAAATTTATCTCAAAATAAAACGAATCAAACAGAGCCAAAAAGAAAAGGAGGAGCTTGATGAAAGTTAATATTCCAATTACTTTACAAAATTTAAATTACAGTCACAAGAATGAAGCGATCTAAATGCTAGAATATTTGGATCAATGGATGATACATAGTATACTTAAATGTAAAGAATAAATGAAGATAGTTCGCTTGAGAAAAATCAATCCAATGACAATGCAAGCTCCAAAAATGTCAACTCAATATGCTCAACATGCCCAAAAATCTTGTTTTTATTCGGGATTTGGAGAGTCTACTAATTAAAAGGTTAATACACCTTGTATTTTATACTTTCTACGAAATTGTTTTGTACAAGAACCAGTCTAAGAATTGGACAAATAAACTCATTTTATATGATTTCTTTTGATAGTTAATAAATACACTAGCATATGTGATTTTGATACCAAAAAACAAGAAAAAAGCATATAAATAAAATAAAATGAATGATACATGGTAGCTTATAGTATACCACAAGACACTCAACGAGATGGTATGCAATGAGTTAAACGAATCCTAACCCCCACCCCAAATCCTCAATGACCTTTATTATTCATTTTATTTTTTTAACTAATAAAAAAGTTGAACCTGAAAATCAAATGTCACATCACGATGGTCATCCCATCAATCGACCAATCTACTATGTTATCCAGTGTCCCCCACACGAATAATTGCAATAAAACCCCTCCACCTAACATTTTCCACGAAACCCCCGTCACACCGAACACTTTACAAATCAATCCTTTTCACCTCCCTTCAAGCCTTTCAACGGCTGAGATTCGATTCTCCCCCCCCCCCGAAAAAAGGGTAAACATAACAAAAGTTACTCCCGCGAGTGACCGTAAAAAAAAAGATCTCGCTTTTCTTCTCTTCTTCAGTTCTTCCCCCTTTTTTCCTTCTCTCGCAAACCCTAGCAGTCCTTCGATCGAAGTCACCATGACTTCGGCCGCCATTTTGAGCGACCGAGTCCAGTCGAGCTTCGAAGACCTGGAGCGGCAGAGGACCCTCATCGACAGCTGCACCACCCTCTGGAGGGAGCTCTCCGACCACTTCGTCTCCCTCGACAAGACCCTCCAGATCCGCTCCGACGCCCTCAAATCCAAATTCGAGACCCTCAACAAGCACACCGAGGAAACCCTGGCCACCCTCGACCGCCGCGAGGAGTCCATCGCCACCGCCGTCGACGCCGCCCTCTCCCGCGTCGACGCCGCCCTCGCCTCCTCCGACGACTCCCCCGCCGATCCGATGCGGTCGCTCTGCAAGAGGATGGACTCCGAGGGGTTCTGGGAGCTCGTGTTGTCGAAGAGGAGGGACGCCGACCTGCTCCGGTCGGAGATCCCCAAGGCGCTGCGCGAGTGCGTCGACGCCTCGGGATTCGTGCTCGACGCGGTGTCGAGGGCGTTCCCGGCGAGGGGGGTCGGCGCCGACGCGGGGTGGGCGTGCGTTCTGGTCCTCGAATCGCTGGAGACGGTTCTGGCGGAGGCGCTGGTGACGCCGAGCGTCAGGGAGAGGGCGAGGGGGATGGTGAGGGAGTGGGTGGAGGGGCTGGACGGGAGGGGAGGGGTCGAGGGGGTGAAGCCTCAGGATGCGCACGCGTTCCTCCAGCACGTCGTGACGTTTGGCGTTGCGGAGGATGAAAGGAGCGAGCTTTACAGGAAGCTCGTCATGGGTTCTGCTTGGCGGAGGCAGATGCCGAGGCTAGCTATGTCTCTTGGGCTCGCCAATCAAATGAATGGTAAAACTTTGATATCTTTACCTTTTTGGAGTTTCCAATTTACTTTTTGCGGGTGGGATTCTGTATATCTTCCTCTCATAGGGTAGTTAGGGTAGTGTGATTGGATGTATGGTGAGTGGAGTTCGAAGTACATGTATGAACTGGAGATGGGTCGGTCTGGATCATATTCACAAAGTACTTTAAACATTTTTGAATGTTTGAACCTTATTTTTTCAATTCATCTACAAAAATACCACATTTTACAAGATGTACTTGTAAAATTGAATCTTAGGATTTCTATTTACTTGAAAAAAAATATGATTTTCAGTGACAATAAGTAAGCACTTTGGTTTGTCATCTTCAAAAATCAATATATAGATTGAATTGCCCTAACCGACTTGTGTGTGTGTGTGTAGGGGGGGGGGGGGTGGATGAGAGGGAGGGGGGACCTATTAAAGAAGCAAAATAAACATCAACATATTTCTACAAATCTGATGAGAGAGAGAGTAGAAGAAGTGAAGAACAGTGGACATACCGTATGAGGAGGCTTGTTGTGGATTTGTGATTTTGTGGGGACCTCTCACAGAGAAGAATTGACGAAGATGGCAGCTTCGATTTAGGGCATGTGATTTTTTTTATATAAACTGTAAATTAGCATTCCTAAAATGCCCCGAATTTATTCCGAATATGACTATTTCATCCGAATTTTAATGAGTACGCCGAATGTGGAGAATAATGTCGAATCATTCGGCAGGCCTGTCATGCGTATCCGCGAATCAAGCAGCGAATTTGTTACTGAGATTATATACCTCATGTACATATTGATCGAACATACACCACTTAGTTGAATTGCATGCTTCTGCTTTAAGAATCTGGACATCCATTTAGTTTGGGTCACTTATAACATTTTTCATAATTTAGAAGGTCAATCCTAATTGTCATCATCACCTTCGTATCTTACTTAGAAGTTTTTGCATGTATTTCACATACTAGTGGTAGCATACATCTATAAAATCATTCAGTTATTTACTTTTACCATATTTATATTGTATTATTATGAATTTACACGCATGTACCAAACAGAATCTTTGCTAAATATCTGCCATATTTGAACTTTTTATGTCTATGGTCTGGAAATGTTGTTTTTTGGAATATAGTAGCACATTAAACAAACTTTTGTTACTGGGTACCATTAAAATTGGTTGGTTAAAGACTTGGCTAGGAACCTGGATTGCTGGATGTGCTGTAAAAGTGGTTATGGCTGTCAGAGTGGGGTTTCATGCATAAATTTTGGAAATTGAGTTATCCTGAGATTTTCTTTTTATTCAGGGTGCGAAATTGTAAGCGAAATCTGAGATGTGTCATTTTTCCCCAATTGATTGCTGTTTTCTTTTATAGCATTCCATTTCTGTCAAAGTCACGGCAAATTAAGTCTGTTGATTTTTAGAAATTAATAGCTTTGTCTAACACCTAAGAGATCTTTTATAGTAGTTGAGATTGCCACTGGATTGCTCCATCGGTATCTTGTGTGGTTAGTTTGGAAATAAAATACATAAATTTTAGACTTGGGAATGTGGGGAAATGGAAATTGGGAAGAGACGGTCTTGAGAATGCATGGGGTGTGCAAGTTTTCAGTGTTTAGCTTCATGTGGGATTAATTGATCTGAAATTGACTAAAGATAGCATGTGTTTTGTGATATATGAAGTGAGATGTGGCATGAAGGGGAGAAGAGTTTAGTATGAGAGGTCTGGAAAAATTGTGAGGAAGGCTCGCATTGATGTAAGACAATGGCGTGTTAGTTGTGCCTTTGATTTGATGTGATCTTGGCTAAGAATCTGCAAAGTAAACTGTTTGGATGAAATCATGAAAAGCTTTTTATGTTAGTTTCTTTTAAACATGTGCATGTTGCGGTGTTTGTTGCCTCATTAAGCCATGATTTACTATTTCAATATGCTTCTATATCTACATGTACAGTTGTTTCTGTTGAAGTCTAAGACTCTCAAATCGCATTCATCCCTTGTGTTTGATGCAATAGTATTAATGACTACCTTTACTAGGTGTATAATGTTATCATGTGCTTTATTCTTGCATTTTGGTCCATGGGAGAGACTGCACTTAATGAAGTTATGCAGGAGCTTATTTTGTAATTGACTCAAGCTTGTACACACCAGGGCATGTGACTATATACTCCAGAAAGTTTGTTTCCCCCATTTTTTCCTATGGACAATTTGTGTTTTTAAGACTTGGGTACTGATTGATCCTCTCATGGGAAGTGGTAATTGATAATAATGGTTTACCACAAATTACCTTCCCATCCATTAGAATCCACATTTTAATTAGAGGAGAAAGGTGAGATCTTGATCATTTCTATGCTGAAGTTATATCCTGCCCCAAATCCTATTTACAGAGTAGGCATCATAACACCATGAAGGTTTTCCTCTAATTCACATATATCTTTTAGTTTCTTATTTTGTAAACTTCATTGTTTCTGATATTATTAATGAGTGCTCATATTTCAGCATCTCTATATGAGTATGAATACATACATATAAACACACCATACCTATGAATATATCAATCGTGGATAGTTTGTTTTGCTACGGGTGTTGTGACCATGATTCTTGATTTTTATAATCACACTATGAACTTACGCTGAATGGTTTGAGAATTCATGAGTTTATAGTTTCTGTTGTGGGTTAAATGGTTGGTGTTATATTCTGAATACTGAAACATACTTTGCTATTTACCAAACAAACCAGTATCCACAGAGGCATTCTTCTGGGTGTGTGAATATTGTTTATGTCATGATTTTTTTCATTCTGTATGCAGATATGATTGAAGAACTGATTAGCAAAGGGCTACAGCTTGATGCTGTAAACTATGCTTATGAGGCTGGTCTTGTAGAAAAGTTTCCTCCTGTTCCACTACTGAAATCTTATCTGGAAGATTCGGTTAAATCTGTTAATTCAATCTTGGAGGATGGGAAGCACACTGGAAAAGCCATGGTATATCTCTTCATTCATTGAAGATTTTCCATATTGGAATTAATATCAGCTTATTATATATTGTTTATAATTTATTATGCTCTTTCTCTGTGGTCCTAAAATTAAACAAACACTGGAAAAGTTATGGTACATCTCTTTTAAAATCTTCATGTAGATCACTTTCATTAATTGAAGTTTTTCCATTTTGGAAACAATATCAGCTTATATTATATAGTTTATAATTTATTATGCTCTTTTCTCTTTTTGCACTAAGAGCATTGGCTTTATCATGTTTGCAGCTCTCAGCAGGTCGCAAGGAACAAACAGCTCTTCGTGCCGTCATCAAATGCATTGAGGAACACAAGCTCGAAGAGGAGTTTCCTACCGAAAGCCTCCGTAAACGCCTTGAAAAGCTGGAGAAAGCCAAGCCCGAGAAGAAAAAATCACCTACCATCAGCAACAACAGCAACAGCACCAGCAGCAGCAGCAGCCCCACCACCACCAATGGACCCGCCATCAAGCGCACGCGAGCTAGCACCGGTGGTCCGCTACCTCCTGCCAAGGCTGGACGATCAACAAACGCTGCCTATGTGTCTTCGTCTTTCCCTGCTGGCCCCGCATTCATCCGCTCCCCGTCATCCCATCCGCCTTCATACCCACCCACATTGTCTCCTTATGCTATGTATGGGAATCGGAGCCCATCATGGAGCCCGTCATGGAGCCCGTCTTACCCTTACTCGCCTGAAATGGCTCTCTCCCCCGTTGGTGGATCATATGCTGCTCCTCCACCGCCTTTTAGTTACCCGACTTATGGAGGATACAACAATGAATTCGCAACGGTAGGGTATCAGCAGGCGTATTACCGATGCTGATGAAGATGACGACCTAATTATCCGGTTCTAGTTGGCTCACTTTCGCTGGCTTGTGTTTTATGAAACACTAACTACTTATAGTAGTTCTGTTGAATGATGTTGTGTGTTGTATTACTGCTTTTCTTTTATTTGTGCTTGGGAGGCAGAATTACCTAATCACTTGCCTCGGTGTATGTAAATCTGTGGATTAAAAACTGTTTGTGCTTGTTTCAGTTTCAACTCTTGTTGTTGAATGTTTTAGGGAACTTATTGGCTTGTTGTAACAAAGATGCAGTTCAGTCTCATCTCTCTCTTTTTTTGGTGGGTAAAGTCTCATAAAACCTTGTTGAGGGTGTTTAGGTTTTGAAAATATGTTTTATTGAAAGGATAAAAAATGTGATGAAATGCAGGTTATTTCTTTGATCGAAGGGCTCCACTTGAGCCCGAAAAAGATGGTGGTGCAGGTCAGTTCTTGATCTTTATACAAGGTGATACTAATTAGGGGTATAATTTGGTCAGTTTAATTCGGTTTATTATAAATCTGAATTGAAAATTAAATTATAATAATATCTACTTCAAAAACTGAATCGAAATAGAACCAAATTGTTAAAAGTTAAAACCATAAACCGAATCAAAATTGTTTAGATTAGTGGGTTTGTATATTAGTGTATAATGGACGAGAGTTGAATTTTTAAATATTGGTTATGAACAATCATGTTTAAATTCAGGAAAATAATGTCTTCTTTGTGCAATCTCAATTATAGTTTACATATATATATATATATATATATATATATATATATATATATATATATAATAATGTCCTCTTTGTGCGGTGAATGGTAGGTGCGGCCGCAACGTGGGCCGTCCGATCGCAGGTCCATCGCATCCAACTGTCGACGTGAATCGCACCCGACCGTCCGATGCGATGGACCCGTGATCGCTGCCGCACCCGCCGTTCGCCGCACGTAATCACGTCCCTATATATATATGATATTATGCGGTCGGTGCGGTCGTGCGGCGTCGATCACGGGTCCATCGCGGGCCCATCTCATCAGACGGTCGGGTGCGATTCACATCGACCGTTGGATGCGATGGACCCGCGATCGGACGACGCACGTCACGACCGCACCGACCGCACGCTATCACTCGACTATATATATATATATATATATATATATATATATATAAAATCACTCCCTCTCATTAAAGCACATGTTGTTATATAAAATAAAATATATATTGAGATAAGTTAGTGTATTTTTTTAATGTTAAAAAAATAACAAATTTTTTTATATCATACAATATGATAGAACTCCATCCACTGTGAAAGTATAATATGTACTACGCTAGTGTATCAACGCTTTAAAAAAAAAAAAAAATGGATCGGTTCATATTCAGTTTAATCGACCAAAGTTGCACCCTGTTATCCGATTTATTAAAAATATCAAACTCAATCCAGTTTTCAGCTCCAAATGCAGTACATATCAAGAACAACAACAAACATCTAAAATCTACACAAAAACCCAAATAGATGAACCAAAAAACCAAATCAAAACCCGGATCAATCGTTGGCCGTGGCGAGCTGCATCGACAACAACTCCTCCTCGGGTATGGTCCGTATGTGGCAGTCCGACCTCGGGTACGAGGCGCAGAGCAGCGCGAACCCCTTCTCCACCACGTCCTCGCTCAGCATCCCCTCCGACTGGTCCACCGTCCCACTCACCAGCCTCGCCGGGCACGTCATGCACACCCCAAGCTTGCAGTCGTGCGGCACCTCCACCCCCTCCTCCAGCGCCCGCTCCAATATCGTCTCGTCCGCCTCCACCTCCAGCGTCGTCGCCCGCCCCTCGTGTTCCACCACCACCTTGTACGCCCCGCACCGGTGCGCGAGCGCGCGCGCGACGCGGCGGAGAGGAATGCGCGCACTTGTGGTGGTGGTGGTGGTGATTGGGTTGGGTTGTTTGGTGGTTGTGAAGGGAGGCACGGGAGTGAAGTGGAGGCGCGTCGTCGCCATTTTTGCTTTTTTGTGGAGAGTGAATGGCAGAGTGAGTGGATATCGTTTTTTTGGGGTTTTTTTGTGTTTGTGCGCGCGCGTTTGGATAAGGGGAGAGTCGATTGTTATGGCGGGATAGGTTTTAGCTTAAAATGTTCCCCTGCGTGGCCTAGTGTTATTAGCCCCCTATTTGTAGCTATAAGGTGTTAAATAGTTATATTGATCATGTAGAATAATCAATATTTTTTGTTTGGTTGATTTTTTTTTTTTTTTTAGTTGATTCATGATCATGGGTAGTGGATAAGAAATGTATAATTTTAAACATAAAACCTATACAACCTATACACCTGCTTATACATTTTGTGTTTATTAATGAATGTGAGAAACATGTATGTGATATAATCGATGTGACATGTTTTTACGATGTGTTGAGTATTTTTGATGATAATAAAATATCACTTTTGTAACCTACACATTTTTTTGAATTATATTTTTAATTAAAAATATTTTATTATATATAGATGGGGTACATACTTGTGAATTCCTAACATTTAATATTTAATAAAATACAAAGTATATACTAAACCTATGTTTAGATGTCTAAACAAACATGTTTGTTTACCATGAATAGATAGCTGCTACAACTATGCTGGAATACATGGGAATCAATTAGTTTTGATATTCGAGATCGTCTTATAATTCTGTTATTCTATCCATTCTATTCTATTGGTACAAAATTGACCTATAAATTAAATCACCTATTATCACTTGTTAAAATCAGAGAGTTAATGTGTCAAATCATTATTTTATATTTATAAATTCTTACTTATATTTTATTCATAGTAAACTAAACGATAAAATTTTTGTTATTAAGTGAATGACAAAAAAAATAAAATAAAAAATGATTTTTTTATCTACATTGATTTTTTATCTTAATCTTAAAATAACTTATGTTGCTATTAAACAAGAACTAGCATAATAGAACATGAATTTTGTTACGCTCAGTCTTTTTTATAGTCATATATACAACGCTAACCCATTTACTTACTACATTGAATATATACCGCATTAAATTTTTTTTATTTTTTTAAATAAATAATTCAATTGAATAAAAAATATATTCCACATTTTATAAAAAAATACATACATTATTAAATAAGGTATTTTAAAAAACTAAGTATATATAACATGCATTAAATAGTAAAATAAATTGATTGTAATATTTTTTAATAAAAAAATATACAACAAACATGGGTATGAAAAGGGCTAAAGTGTAACAGGGACCTAATAGTAATAGGAATTCTTCAATAAGTAGAGATTATTTTCCGAATAGCAAATGTAACGGAGACACATCAAAACCCTTGTAATATATAGAAATTGTAAGAGTATCTGATTTTTTTTTTTAAATCGTCTTTTCAATCTCCTCCGCCGTTCGATCTCACCCTAAAAAGCCACTCCTACGGCCGCGATCGACCGATCTCCTCTCCGCCGCCGCCGCCGCCGCCGCCGCCGTCATCCATGGCGGCGACCGACCGGATCGGCCTCCTCCCCGACGACGTCCTCCACTGCATCATTTCCCGCCTCCCGATGCGCGACGCCGTCCTCACCGGCTCCCTCTCCCGCCGGTGGCGCCGCCTCTGGGAGCTCTCCGTCTCCCACTTCGACTTCGACCCCTCCCTCGTCTCCTCCGCCGCCTCCCACTGCCGCACCTCCGACTTTCTCTCCCTCGTCCACCGCCTCTTCCTCCTCCGCCGGAACCCTAACCCTATCAAGTCCCTTCGCCTCCGCTTCCGCCTCACCTTCTCAGAGTCCGACCACATCGACCGCTGGATCGCGTCGGCGGCCGCGTCGGGGACCGACGACCTCGAAATCGACCTCGATGTCCCGTCCTCCTACGCCTTCCCCTTCGGCATCCGATTCCCCTCCTTGAAAAGCCTCCGCCTTGCCTCGTGCGGGCTCCGACTCCCGATCGCCTTTGACGGTTTCGACTCGCTGTCGATCGTCACCCTGGAAAACATCGCCGATCTGAACGATGGGATCGTGTCGGAACTGCTGTCGTGGTGCCCGTCGATGGAGCGGCTGAGGCTCGGCCGGTGCCGAGGGCTTCTGAGCCTGACGATCGACGGGGGTTGTCATCAGGGGCTGCGATTGAAGCATTTGAGGGTGGGGGAATGCCGGAACTTGGTGGGGATCGTGATCTCGGCCGTCGATCTTGCGTCGTTGGAGTACTACGGGCAATCAGTGAGTTTCTCATTTAGGAAGGTCTGTAGGGTTGGGGAGGTGATGATCGATTTCCGGGGGTCCGGTTATGGAGACTGCATTGCACATGAGCTTGAAAAACTCCTCGGTGAGGTCCCTGAAATCGGAACTGTCGCATTGTGGGCGTCTCTTCCTCATGTTCACGTATGTCTCTGTATCTTTTTTCCCCCACATTCTTTTGAGTTTAATTGAAATGTTGGGTTTTGATTGAATTGTGAATTTGTTTGGCAATGCAGGAAGATATTTTACCGCAAGATTCGGTTGTGTTCGCTAATTTGAGGCAGTTGTCACTGGATATCCCGACGAGGAAGGACACCGGCATCCATAATATGATCATTCAGATCTTGAAGTCTGCCCCTTTATTGAAGAAATTTCAACTTGATGTAAGTTTAAGATTTACGCCACTTAACAAAACTTTTTGTGCCTTCAGTGCTTGCTATGATTTGTAATTTAAATATCTGTTGTGTTATCTTTCGACCATCGAATTGGGTTCAACCTTGATCTTTGTAATATTGTCCAGTTTAAAATTTTCATGAAAGGTAGAGATTGTTTGTGATGGGGGTTTGCGTCAGTGAAAGATAGAGTTGTATTGAAAACATGGATGTTTCAAGGTAGGGATAGTTTTTTTCTCTTTTGATTAATGGTGGGCTAGAGCATTGATTCTAATAAAAAAAGCCAAAGCAAGAGTCCAAAGCATACAAAAGGCAGCATGGTAGAGGAGATTTCTACCATAACCAAACCCTGCAAATCTCCTACTCTTCAATTACAATATTTCCTTCAAGAAAGAGGACCCTTTCAGCCCCCGCACAAGCATGCCCCCAGTTTTTATGAGATTGATCACCATATCCCAAACATTTTCCATGTAGACTTTAGTACCCTTGAAAATGAGATGATTACGAGCATGCCATAATTACCACACCACCACCGGAATCTATGATTGTGATATCTTGGCCTTCTTGCTTCTATCATCTCTCGCCGGCCTTTAGCTTTCTTCCTGCATTCCACAGTCCCTGTAATGAAGAAAAATTACCCTCCATTCCTTTCACACTCTTTAGCATTCTCCAAATTCCCCTAGAAAATGGGCACTCGATCATATGGTGTACCACTGTCTCCTCGCCCTCCATACATAACTGGCATGTTTTGTCATCTTGAGGTGCCCATCTTGCTCTATACACCTTTGTCAATAGTTTTTCTTGGTACATCAACCAGCTGAAAACTTGGACATTGAGGGGAATCTTTGTTCTCCATATTTCCTTCACCTCTGTTGCCGTGCTCTCGAGAATGGGTCGTGCTCTCCACCAATCTTAACAAGACCGCACCATGAAAGATTGTCGTTATGGTCTCCAACACACCCTGTCCTCCTCTTCAGAATTTGACCCGAGTCATGTTTGATGATTCATTACCTTCTTCTGTCCCATGATTGATTCTAGAATAGCTTATGTCAGTTTATTTTATGATCTACCAAGCACTTGCCAAGAAAAAAAAGGTTTTCTTTTTCAGTTGAACCTCTAGAGAGTTGAAGGTATCAAGGTATATTGTGTGGATAATGCATGGGTAAGTTATTCCAGGATCCAGTCCCCTGGAATTCCTATTGGCCTTATTCTTCGCTTGTTGGAGCATAACTATTGTCTATTGGGGTTTATCTTCACCGTCCAAAGGGGGATAAGCCATAATCTTCTCATCCACTCTTATTCCTAATCGACGTGGGGGCCTATATTATTATGTTGACCTAAGTCCCAACAGAATGAATCGGTGCATCACATGTAGAAGATGTACTGTTTGTAGTAATCAGAGGAAGACATTTTGCACAAATGATAATCATGAGAATCACTATTAGGTACTTGAAATTTCAAAGTGAAATTATATTTCTGCTAAGGCTATTTCTTTCTAGCAGGAAATTTTGTTTCATCTCAGTCCTGTTCCAGCCAATCTTTAGCTTGTGCAGAATATCTATTGATTTTTAAGGCAAATGATGACCTTTGGTAAATGGAGGGATAAATTAATTGTTTGTCTGATTTTCCCGACTTCAACTCTGTTTGAAAGAAATTTTTGATGTTGATGGGAAGAATAACTGGGGGCTTTTTTGTTGGGTTTTTGGGGGTGGGGGTTGGGTGGGCTGCCTAGTTTTAAACCAATTAAAGAATGGGACATTATGAAAAAGGATTTGTGTGTGGCTTGAGTAAATGCTTTAATAAATACTGAATGCAAAAGTTTTTTTACCCCCAAAAAAGAGGCAAAAGTAAGTTGATGAATTCGTGAAAGGCTAACAAGCTCAAGGAGATTTGGAGGATTGAACTCATGCTCCTTTGAAAGGTTTGTAAAAAACTAACAAGCTCAAGGGGATTTGGAGGATCGAATCTCATACTCCTTGGAAAATCCAAGTGTTTATGTGGCTTGTGTTTTCAAATAAGGTCCTCAAAAGATCAAAGGTTAATGAGCCCATGAAGGCATTATTATGTGTGAGCTGTGTCATGGAGAGATGGAATATCCTTTGATGCCCCTTTGGTCCAGAAGTGTGGAGCTGGTTTCACTGTTCTTAAAAAGTTGGTCTCTAGGTGATTTATCAGCCCTCCGTCTTGCTTGGAACCTAGATATTTACCTAGGCGGATTTGAGCATAGCCACATAGGTGCCTCCCAGTCTCCCACTTGGTGGATAGTGGTCCTTTAGCTTTTATTCCTGAAGAACACCTAAAGGATCTGGGAAGTTTGTTAATGAAATTATGTATTGGGACCAATGACAGAGGCAGTGTAACATGCGATAATGTGCTTCTATAAGCACCTAGGACTCATTTCCTTGATCTGCTATTTGGTTTATTTTTTCTTATATTTTTGGGTATTAGGAGAACATGCGATAGTGTGCTTCCACAAGGCTTTGATTTATTTTATTTATTTATTTATTTTGGGTAGGGAGGTGATGGTCTTCTGTGGTCCCCAAATGTTTGCTATGTTAAGTTGGGAGACTAAGGTATTATTACTAGTATTGAAGCTTATGGATATCTTGGAGATGCGCTCTTGGAATATTATGTTAGGAAGTGGTTGTTGGAGGAGGAATATGGATGCGCAGTACATGGATTTATTTCTCTAGAACTGACTGTATCATCCCATGAGATTGACATCACAAAGTGTGTTAGATGTTTGGTAAGAGGGGAGGCCTAGAAAGATTTCTATAAAATTTTAATGAAACTAAATATGTTAAACTCACAAGTCAACCATTTATTGTAACCTCTGTCGAATGTATAGTTGATTTGTTGGGGAAAATGCCAATGCTGGTGAAACCAAATATTTGTTTATTATGTTTGACATTATATCTGTGAACTTAGAGCTGCCTATATATTGTGTCCATTAAAAGGAGCATATCCCATATTGTCAGGAATCACAATCTATGAGTTTGCAACCTTTCACATCTCATGAAATGATTTTTTTATTATTTAATTTCTGAAAAATTGCAAGTCTTTGAATAAAACACCTGACGTGATATGTTTCACTGGAATTTTTTCAGTTATCTATTAGTACTTCCGGGTGTCTCCAAAGCCATTGGAACTAATAGAAAAGTAGTAGTAAATTCTTATGAATAAGTGTACTGCATGCTTGAATATGTATTTCCCTTGAAACATCAGTGTTGCATATATGTTGGATACATACAGATGTATGTGTACATGTGGAAAACACAGTCTGCTTTCAATAATATCAATTTATTTGGTCGTAGGAGCTGCCTATTTAGCTTAGACATTGAGCAATCCTGTGTGCATATGTTTATTGGCTTTCGAAAATCCGAGTGGTGGGAGGATCGAAATTCCTGAAGTCCCATGTCTTTTCCTTATTGTTATGTTACTTTTGTTGTTTGCCCATGCAAAATCTGGTGCTGGTGGCATGGAAAAAATAGAGTGAAAATTCAGTGAAAAACATTTTTATCATTTGTGCATTTTCTGCACTGTTTGGGGACCTAGTATCTCTTCCCTTGTTACCTAATGCTCTGTAATAAAAGCGCATTTTTCACGAAAAGTTTAATTCATGTTACGTGCCTTGTTTAATAATTCATGTATTAACTGAAATGTATTAAATGCATGAATAATTTTTAATTGTGCATAAATCGAAAAGAAAACTCGACCTAGGCTTTGCTCTTCTAAGTTTTAGTACCAGATTTTGATGATTTCCCCAAATTCAAATATTATAACTGGACGCAGAAGTCTTTGTTATTGAGAGATCATGGGTTAGATTTTATTAATGATTTTGCATATCATAAGTAATTTATATATTTCATTATAAATTTTTTCTGAACTTTCCCTTCAAACTCAACCTAAATTATACCAAATATTTGTCCTTGCTGAATTATTCCCGAATCCTGTCATAAACACAGCTACTCTGGTACTCGGGCTTGGACAGAACTTCAACGACAATGGGAGAAACATTGAGGCCGGGCAGATTCCAACACCATCACCTAAACATAGTCGAACTGACCGGTTTCATAGGCAACACGAACGAGATCCTGCTCGCGAAGTACATCCTTCAAACCACAGTCTCGCTCGAACGGATGACAGTCTGTCCCCGGAAACGATGCCTGCTGAGGGATGGCAAATCGGAGACCCACCCAGCTCATCTGCTGTGGTCCGTGGAGGGGCGAGCCAGGGTCCATGAGCACCTCACTCCAGATGTTCCTCCAGGTGCCCAGCTAGTCATCCTATGATAATGCTATGGTTCATGGTAAACTCTTCCCTGATAGTCTATGGTATTTTTTTAGTCCTCAGATTTTATGGATATACATATGGTTTTTTGGTGTTGCTGTAGATTAGTGTGGTTTGGCATGGTAGAACTCTTTGTAATTAGTAATTGATAGAAAATAATGCTTGGTATTGAATGATTTACATATATGAAGGGACGCTGTATGGTCTTGTATATTGGCTTAACAATTTCTAGTTACATTTAGTCAATTTGAAGTCTCTTTTGCAACCTGCACATATTTTGTTTTTTTTATTATATAAAAAAACATGAAGTATATATTCAAATGAATTGAATGCATATATTTTTACATATTTCATAATAGAATATATATATATTAATACGGTTGAGTATGTATCTATTTCAAATAATGCATTAGTAACATGACAAATACATGATCGAGCATACTCAATGTCCTAGCAAAAAGCTTGCCGTTAACCGTGCACATGATGTCACAGTGTTTCCGTATATTTGAATAGTCATCTAAATAAGGTATGTATCTCTTTAAAAGAAATATATATATGTATTTCATTAAAATTTTATAAATGATCTTCCATCTAATAGATCTACTATATGCCATCAGGAAAAGTTTATTATTGTTAAAAATATAAAATTTGTGCAGTGTTTTGTCATCATGTCCGTATTTTCTATGCTATGTTTTGAGTACATATTTGACGCATGATAAGAATCAAAAAATTGTTATACTGTCCCGTGGTCAGTCCTTATACTTTGATAATATGAGTTATATACTTCTGTTATTTTTTTATATTTATTAAAAATGTTTGACATATAATACTTTGATAATATGAGTTATATACTTTTGTTAATTTGTTTATATTTATTAAAAATGTTTGACATATAATACTTTGATAATATGAGTTATATACTTTTGTTAATTTTTTTATATTTATTAAAAATGTTTGACATATATTTTTTTTATATCAAAATATATATTTTAACAGATAATATTTATTATTTTATAAAATCAAAACATACGTAGCATTGTCCGAGATATTATTATGCTAATCCAAAATTTCATAAACATATAATTTGCACGTGATGTTACAGTCCCATATGTCTTTCAGGCCAGCATTATCAAAACAGTGTTTCCACGTGTACCCCCCTCATCCCACGTGTACCAAACCCCATATATTGTGCAGCTCCACAATTCCACCACGTGCCATATAATCAATCCAAAACGCAAAAAACGTGCATCCCAAAGAACCCCACCACGTGCCCCATGCAAATCCAATGTGTCCGAACCTCATAAACCCTGACCCACTACATAAACCCCCCTCCGCCACCACCACCATCAAAATCTGACCCACAAAAAAAAAAAATCTGACCCACACACGAAAGCGAAAGATGAGTCAAGAGCAGCCACGTAGGATTCAACGTGAGGAGGCC
Source organism: Acorus calamus (assembly GCA_030737845.1). NCBI lineage: Eukaryota > Viridiplantae > Streptophyta > Magnoliopsida > Acorales > Acoraceae > Acorus > Acorus calamus. The sequence continues at coordinate 18,254,567 of CM060876.1, forward strand.
GAACCCATCAAATACGGAGACGTCTTCAAAGTCTCCGGCGACCTGGCGGCGCAGCCGGTGGCCCCCGCCGACGCCTCGCTCATGCAGTCCGCCGAGAACGTCATACTGGGTCACACCCAGAGGGGCGGTCCGGCCGCCGCCATGCAGTCCGCCGCCGCCATGAACGTCCGCTCCGGCGCCGTCGGCCCCGGTGATATCTCTGCTCCCGCGCGCGACGCCGGTGTCACCGTCGTGGAGGCCGAACTCCCCGGCATGTGGAGGGTCGTCACCGAGTCGGTCGCCGGGCAGGTCGTCGGAGAGTTCACCGCGCCGGCGCCAGTTGGGGCGGCGACGGTGGGAGAGGGTGGTGGCGGTGGAGGGATCACGATTGGGGAGGCGTTGGAGGCGGCGGCGTTGACGGCAGGGAGGAAGGCGGTGGAGCAGAGCGACGTGGCAGCGATACAGGCAAGTTTGGCGGCGAGTATAGGCGACTGATGATTTTTTAATGGTTAATTTTTTAAATGATTTATTTATGCAATGATAATCAATGTATGTATGTATTCATTTTTGTTACAACTTAGTTTTTTTTTTTTTCTCCTTACAAATTCGGTAAAAGCTCATACTTTGTTAGATGTGATATATATATAGTTAATTTTTTTTATAGACTTATAAAAAATGAGTTCATTATATTCGAAATAGATTGATATATATTTTTTATTAAAACATATATCTCATTACATAATGTTTATTTATTTATAAGAAATATTTACATTCAACTCGAAATGAATCGATGTACACGTTTTATTAAAATATATACCTCATTAAGTAATGTTTCCTGGTTTTAAAAATATGAAGATATGTGTGCTATGAATTTTGATAACATTTTTTTTATTTAAAAAACTTGGTAAACTTTATATTTCATTGGAATATATATATTTTATGTATTTCATACAAACATCTAGCTTATTAGCTTAAGCTGATGTATGATGAAACAGATGAAGACTGTAAAACAAATTCTGAGAAACATTTTATTCGTATATAAAAATGAAGGGCCTGATTCTTTTCAAAACTCGCCCAATAAACAGGTGGCGGAGGCGCGGGCAACGGGGCTGAATGAGAACCTCCCTGGCGGGGTGGCCGCAGCGGCGCAGTCTGCGGCGGAGTGGAACGCGCGGACCATAAGCCAGGAGTACAAGACGAAGCTGGCCGACATTCTCACCGTAAGCTCGTGCTAACCGATACGTATATACCAGGGCCGGCATAATTTTAAATGTAAATTTTTTATATGTATATATTAATTAAATAATATTTATTTTAATTTTTTAATTAATAGTTTTTTTACTTAAAAATTATTTTTTCCAGTTTTTAAGATAAAAATTACTAATTAAGTTTTTATATTTGAGTTTTATTTGATTTAAATAAAAAAGGCTTTGTTCCTTGGTGGTGTCCACAATATTTTTTTTGTACATAGAAAGAGGTTGTTTTTATATAAAAATAAATAGAGTGAAAAGAAGGGATTTAAATAAATAAGAAAGAGAGTGAAAAGAACAAAAAGAAGAGAGTGTGAAGAGGCACATTTTTAGGCCTGTGGTTTCACAATCCCTTTTTTGGGAGTTAGAAAAGCCTTTAAATCCTATAAGTTATGTAAATATTTTTTAAATATCATAAAATGTTGTTTATCAAAATTATTATTAATTTTTTTAAAAAATAAATATTTTTTTGCAATTTATTAAGTTATTATTAATCAATATCTGGATCTATTTATAAAAATATAATAATTTAAGGGTTTTTTATATTTGAGGATCTTAAGTAATTGTCTAACTTGCGTAATAAAAGAGCCGCTTTGTGTGTGTGTGTGTGTGTAGGGATAGGGTTAGGTCACGCCAATGCCTGTGAACCCAGACCCATATATAGATAGATAGAGAGGGAGAGATATTTGAGATTAAAAGCCTTTTTTAAAAGAGCCTTTTTTTTTTAAAAAAAAATATATATTTTTTTTCAATTTATTAAGTTATTATTGATCAATATCTGGATCTATTTATAAAAAATATAATAATTTAAGGGTTTTGTATATTTGACTTGTCTAACTTGTAATAAAAGAGCCGCTGTGTGTGTGTGTATATATATATATATATAGGGATAGGGTTAGGTCACGCCAATGCTTGTGATCGTGAGCATTAAACCTGACCCAGACCCATATATAGATAGAGAGGGAGAGATATTTGAGATCAAAAGCCTTTTTTTTTATAGAAAAAAATAGGATGTGTTTTAAATATTATTAAGGGAACACTACTTATGGTTACATGGAGCTGTTCGCCCGGCGTGTTTAGACGCATTTTTCTTCTTTTTAATAAAGTTTGGAAAATGTTTATTAAAACATATTTCAGAAATAAATTTAATTAAAAAATTATTTATAATTTTTAATATAAATAAAAATGTTACTTAAAAAAAACGTAGAAAATAAAAATACTACCTTAACAAAGTGGTAAAAGCGCCCAAAAAATTGAACAAAATCTTTGTGTGATGAGTTTGATTTGATATGACTAGGTTATGAACTTATGATGGGTCGATTGGAATATGTAAGATTCTTTAATTTTCATTCATTCAATACATACTTACAATGGAGCCTTATTAGCATAACAAATTTTAATTAAGGGATATATATATATATGGGGGTGATTACGTGCGGCGAACGGCGGGTGCGGCCGCGACGTGGGCCGTCCGATTACGGGTCCATCGCATCCAACGGTCGACGTGAATCGCACATGACCGTCCGATGCGATGGACCCGTGATCGCTGTCGCACCCACCGTTCGCCGCACGTAATCGACCTTCTATATATATATATATTTATATAATGAATGAATCTGACACCGGATATGATGAGGTACTAGGTTAATTCTAAAAATGAGGCAAAATAAAGTGCTATTATCAATCATTTTAAATATTTTAAAAAAAAGGTGAAATCAAGGTCTACATGGAGGACTGGCTCTGGTCAAGCTTTGGATTAATTCATAGTCTGAAACCAACCGAGTATACACACGTTACATATGTTTACTATAAAGTAATTTAAAAATAAAAATAAAATAAAAAACAGTGATAATTTGAGAATAAGCCCACTATATCAAGAATCAACTTTGGATTCATTCAAGAGTCTGAATTTTTGTGAGTATGCACTTGTTTAGTGATTGAACTCAATGTTTACTAAGAATCAACTGGTAAGTGTGAGCTTGCTTAATAGATGGATACGTCTTAGATCCTTTGAATTTAGATTAAGGTCCATCGGCATTTAGGTAGATTTGGTGTTTAAAATATATAATATATTTTTAAACGCGAATTCAAATATATTTTTACCGATTAGTTTTTTAACATTCATTTTGATTTTCCAAACTAAAAAAATAAGTGATTGAAAAGTGTTAACAAAACTGTTTTTCAAATATAGCCTTCCATCCGAACGATGTTTGTGTGTTTGTTTTCTTTTGTTTTTGGTTGATTAAATTTTTTTCTATAAGTCATGTATGTGTCATGTATCTAATGAAATTGTGATAAGAATCCCTAACATTACGTACTTATGTAATTGTGATATATAGGATGCGACAGTTAAACTTCCAACGGACAAGGAGGTGACAGGAGAAGATGCAGAGAGGGTCACCGGAGCTGAGCTGAGGAACAAGCCGGAAATGATGACGTATCCTGGTGGGGTGGCCGCGTCGGTTACGGCTGTGGCAAGGCTCAACCAAAGCAACCATCTGTGATAAATTTTTGATGTCATCTGCATATATGGGTTTTGGGTGTCTGTTTCACTGTTTAGAGTTTTGTTTATGCTTTGTATTATACTTTTGAAGTGGTGGTTGGTTTTCTTTTAAAGACTTTGTATGTGTTTTTGTGGGATCCTATATAAATAAAAGAAAGAATAACATTTGTTTTGTATTATTATTAATTTTTTTGTAGTAAGACCCAAAGGGGTGGATACAACAGCCCTCAAGGAGTTAACACACCCACATATGGGGGATAACAGGGTTTGAACCCGATCATATGAGAGGGTGGATCTCGATCAACTCGCTATGCGAGTGGTGGTGTCACTTGTTTTGTATTTTGATGTTTGTCAATTGCCCTCGTCTGATAGAAATAATGGTAGAAAATTAGAATAAGAAGAATTTTTTTTTATGGAAAGACAAGATGATAGTGAGAGAATTGACGTGATATTGATAGTCCGATTTTTGTTTAATTGTGTTATTTTATCATGTCATTGGTAATTTGGTATAAAGGTTTACAAAAATAATGGTAGAAAATTAGAATAAGAAAATTTGAAATAATGGTAGAAAATTAGAATAAGAAGAAATTTTTTTTTATGGCAAGACAAGATGATAGTGAGAGAATTGATGTGATATTGATAGTTCGATTTTTTTTTAATTGTGTTATTTTATCATATGTCATTGGTTATTTGGTATAAAGGTTTACAAAAATAATAGTAGAAAATTAGAATAAGAAATTTTTTTTATGGCAAGACAAGATATGATAGTGAGAGAACTGATGTGAGTCATGTGACATTGATAGTCCGATTTTTTTTTATATTTTTAATTGTGTTATTTTATCATATGGCATTGGTGATTTGGTATAACGGTTTACAAGTAATTAATTTATTTTTTACATCTTATGAATAAATAAATTCACATGTAAAATCATTTTTTGATTTCATATGAATTTTATCAAAAAAGAAAAAACCATGAATAATCGACCTTCTGATCTGAATTGTGGTATGTCAAATTTACATATTTATGGAGCCATAAAAGGAACTTTCTAGTGTCATAAACTCTATAATTCATTTCAGTTGTTCCTTTTTAATCATTTAAAATTCAAACTTTTGTACACCTACTTTCACGTGATACCAAGACAGGTCACGAGAGTATATAAACCTTGGTTTGGAATGTTTCAAACTTTCGTCTATCAAAAGTGTCACCTATGATTTAGAGCCTTCTTATTGAGCAATATGCGTCAACATAATTGTTGCGGTCAATTCCTCTCTGCAGACAAGAAATGTGAACCTTATTAGGGGTGGCCAAATACTCCTTTGTAGAATAGACTAGACAATGTTAGTATTGAAAGCAACCCCCATTTATAAGTAAGAGAGGTAGCATTGCTACAACTTAATTAGCTATAGTGCTAGGAAAATAGTATGTCCAGATATGTGTAGAGTCCCATCAATAATCATTAGTGACTTTTAAAAAATATATATATATATATATTCATCTATTGAAATATATATTATTATACGAATTACAATGTATATTAAAATACATTTTTTCTTTAAAAATTTATAGTCACATAAACCACGATAAATCATGTGCTATTGCAATGTACAAGGTTGTAAACAGATTGCGTGTATCATTGTTATAAATCGTCCACATGAAAAAGCTAGCCAATACCATTACAATGGTCCATTGTAACACTATAATTTTTGAGATGGTTTGACAATGGATAAGTGATAAGATACATGATTGACTTTCAATATAGATTAATAAGTTCATTCCTAAATAGCCCACCCAAAAAGGAACCATAAATCTCAAGGGAAAACAAAGTTTTGTAATAAAAAAAATACTTTTGAAATTGGCATTCAAATTAATTTGATTTTTATACATATTTATGGACTCATAAATAAAGCTTTCCTCTTCAAGCCTAGCCAATTAGATATCTTTTCTAACCCGAGAGCCGAGACAACGCGATTTGTTTATTTATATTTTTTTGTATTGTACTATTTTCTTTTCCCTATTAAAAATTTGTAATTCGAGTTAAAAATAAAATCAAATAACAAACATTTATTTTAATTTTTTCAAAAAAATAAATGAAACTTTCTTGCCAAGGAACTCCGTAGTTAATCTCAGCCCTTCGTCTAAAGTTTGAAAAAATTAAAAAATGTAACAATATTTTTTGTGAATCCCAAGACCAATAAACTCCCCATTTCATATTAGCCGTTGGTTCTTAAATCAGATCCGATCAGATCTTGATGGAATTCAACTCACCCTCCCGAAACAATAGTTTCTGCGAATCCCAAGACCATCTGATCAGAATCGGGCGGTTCAAATTAGAGGGCCATAATTGGAAGCTCCTCCAACGGGTCTCATTTGTTCCATATATTAATACAGGAGCAGATGATCTCTCTAACGCTCTTTTGTTAATTCATTTCGATCGATCGCATTTGATCGCCCTCTACCTTCTGATCGATCGCATTCGATCCCCTCTTCTTCTCTTTCTTCGCAGGGTATCGATTTGGTCGCTCCCAAGTCCGACGACATCTATCTCAAGCTCCTCGTCAAGGTCCATCTCTCTCTCTCTCTCTTTTCAATCTTCACATCAAATCTAGGGTTTTGAACCGGATCTCTGTTTCCCGAACGACCAGCTCCACAGGTTCCTCGTGAGGAGGACCGGGAGAAATTCGATGCGGTCATCCTAACAAGCCCCCCATCTCCATTTCCAGGCTCGCCAAGCTCATGAGCGGAAAGGTCCGTCTCTTGTCTTCTGTTTGTGTTTTTTGAATTTTTTGTATTGTTGATGTGTTTCGGTGATGCATTGTAGGAGGACAAGACTGCTGTGATTGTGGGGAAATCTCCGATGATCCATCCTCACAGAGAGAGCAACAGCTACAATGGAAGAGAATTCCGAATTCGGCCCCAAACGAAGCCCTAATCAAGTGAGTCCTCTACATCTGTTTTATCTCCACAAATCGCCACATATTCATGCTTATTACATCCAGGGCCGAAGCTCCTAAACTGGTCTCTCTATTGGAAGAGATGAAGAACGGATTGAACTTCCTGACTCAGGAGCCCCGATTTCTATGCGAGGTGACTATTTCTCGTCAATTAGGGTTCCTTATTTTCAGTTCTTGATGGAATTCTCTGTTAGTCTTTTGATTTGTTTTTGTTTTCTCGTCAATTAGGGTTCCTTAATTTCTAAGCGAATGCAACATGTCCCTGGTTTGGTTGAATTCTAAGTGGCATTTCAATTAAAAGCATCTCCTCCATGTCTCTTCCCCCCCAGCCGTCCATTCTCATCATCCGACGGCCTCCGATCCACCTCCATTATTGATAATGGTAATGCCCATTGATTACATTTTCATTAAACCAATCTTTATATTGATACATATTGGGCTTGTTTTTGTTATGGCTGTTTAATGTACCACAGGAGGAGACAATGTTGGTGCCGCCATGGCTAGAGCTGCTATTGTCATCGACATTCTTCACCATCTGTCGTGTCCACGGTGACTCAACGCGAAGCGAATGCAACATGGAATTCTCGGTCAGTCTTTTGATTTGTTTTTGTTTTTTTTGGTTTTAGTGACTTCGTTTTGACTGTGAGTCGCTTTAGTGCAGAACAAATCATATAATAGTTGCTAATCTTCACATCTAATGTTCGTATATGTTTGAATTATTCGAAATCATGGTGATATCTTATCATTGGTGCAGGGTTCCATTGATTATAACAACGCATCTTTCAGAGAGATATTGGATCAATGTTTGGAAACATGAATAATAGCCCTGGGATGTCGAGCGCTGATCCTTTCGTCAGGTAATACTCAAGTAACATACTATATAAACTTATGGTGCAATAGCTGTTCCCTATTTATTGTTTTTTTGGAAAGTTAAATGCTTGATGTTGCCAAGGCATTCTGGTGCCAGCATACTTGAAGAGAGGAACGTTTTATGGACCATGAGACATCAGTATAATATCATAGTTGGACATTCTTTACTGCTGTAATTTCTCTAGTGCAAAATGCTAGTCCTCTACAATGTTGATTTTGGTTTATAGCTTTGTAACTCATGATTTTTTTCTATCCATCTTAAAGGAGCCCATCTCTGATCATTGCCTAGTGGCAACTATTTGAATAGGCTCTCATACTTATCTGGTTGAATAAATATCTACTCAATCGAAATATTAAAGTCTCTCAACGGACAACCTCTGTTCAAAAGTAAGAGGAGTCTAAAGATGTGGTCTGGAGATCCATGTGTCAGGATACTAGATCTGATCAGTGAAGTATTTTTATGGCTACATAAGCCATGTCCAAAGTTTATCGAGATTTTTAATTCCCTCTTTTGATGGTGAGGGCAATTTTGTTTTGAGGCATATAGATGTCATATATAAGTAATAATTTTCTTTGAAAAATCATATATAAGTAATAATTTTCTTTGAAAAATCATATAGAAGTATTAATTTTCTAGTAATTTCAGATTTCCAGATATATTGAAACACGTGGATAGTTGGGGCATCGAATCAATGGTGGGATTTAAAGTTTACGAAGGGAGGAAAACCAAAAAATCTAATCTTGACTCATGTGGTTAGGTTGGGTGTTAGTTTTTATTTTAAACTTTAGGATTTTGAATAAGTGATTTGTGCTTTACACAACATAGTCTTGCATTAGTTCCTATGGGCTATGGGAGATGTGCAATGAAAGGTTTTTTCCATAGGTAAGGGTGCTTGACAAATGTTGACTGAGTGGAGTGTCCAGATAGACATATATACAAAGTTCATTTATTAGATGATGTCCCATTGACAATAACCATACCTTTCCTCCACTGATGCATGTCCTCTGACAAATTAGAAAGCTAAACAAATTGGGTAGTGGGATGTTCCAATATCTAGTTATCCGAGTCTACTTTCATTTGAGGAGGTGATCTTGGTTTCATGAGTCGTGATCAAGTTGGCATATTGTGGCATGGAAAATGGGTGCATCTGTTCCTTAATTGAGAGGATGTCATACATCATATATTCTACAATGTGCTTATTCTCATTGACATTTGTCTAGAAGCCTCTATAAGGAGTATGCTTGTATGGTAAAGATTTCATTTTTTTAAGAATTAATTGTTGGATGATGCAATGTGAACCATGAGCAAACATATGTATTTATTTGATTTCATTGAGATAGTCATGAAAAGATCCTGCAAAGGATGGTTAATTGCTTGTATATATATCCAAGTATGGGAAGCTTCGACCCCTTTTTGACACAATTACATGTAAAAACAATAATGATAGTATTTTGGGGTATCTACTACTACTACTACTACTACTACTATTACCATCCATACTGTTGACACTTTTAATCCATTTGATTGTAATTCAGTTTTTGTCTTCATTTTTCTTGCAAATGAGTATATTGAAGAGGAGCTACATATACTAACCTGATGTTCTGTTTGCTAAATAATTTTCAGCATTTATATCATCAGTTGCAATGGAGGATAAGGACTTCTCATGTAAGTTACACTTGATAAACCTCAAAGTGACATTCTTATATATTTCATATTGTCACTTTTTACTTGGTTAAGGTTCATATTATATGTCAATATTTAGTGTTGAAAGCTGTTATAATAAGATTTTTGTTTTTATCATATAATTAATAATTAAACACGAACATGGAAATACTTTATGTTGACACAAATATAGGGCACTAAATTACTACGAAGCTTAAGACCAACTTATGAATCTTAAATACGTTTTACATCAAGACAAAGAACCATTGTGCTTGTAAGACCAGAAATTCATGACACTTGTATGTGAACTTCTTAATGAAATATTGCAAACCAAAATTTTGTTACTTGCTATAAAAAAATCTAAGAAGAACAAAACAACATATACATGACTATTACCATTATAGTTTGTGTATTATTAATCACTATTCAGTGGTTGAAGTCACATATCAGGAATCAAAATTTTTCAAAACCTAGAGTTAGACAATGTGTACTGAAAAAAGAAGAAACTAATGAAATATTGTTATATACAATAATGGAGGTCAAAAGGTCGTGATATATACAAAACCCAAGAAATAGAAAAAAACCAAAACACCCATTGACCAAATTTGAGCCTTCGTGCCTTCAGGAATAGGCCTATTCCTCCATAATAACTCCAATACTCTCCCTCAAGCTAGAGTGAAGATATCAATCAAGCCGAGCTTAGTAAAGCTAGAACGAAGGGTAGAGAGGACCAACAGACTTGGTGAACATGTCAACAAGTTGGTCATTGGAGGGGAGAAAAACAGTGTCGATGGCACCGACTGAACTTTCTGTTGGAGAAAGTGAACGTCAACTTCAATGTGTTTGATCCTCTCATGAAGAACGGAGTCTTGAGGCAAGCATAATGGCATCCCAGTTATCACATAACAACGTAGATGAACTAGCTATCCGGGAATCCCAACTCGGTCAAAAGAGAGCGTAGCCAAATGATCTCTAAATGATCTCTAACCTTGTGAGATCACATCAAGTGTGGGTAAGGCTAAATACCCCTAGCTTTCTCATGCCCATATTTTTCATTGTGGCCACAAGTCACATTATTGCTGCCTCCACGACCATGACCGTGGTCCATCATCACCATGACTTGAAAGTCATATCTAGAATTGGTCCGCCAATGCCATCTGATCACTGGGTGTCCAAGTGGTTGCTGAAGAGGAGATCAGACGGTGACCCTCATCACCATCAATGATAGCAAATGCCTAAAATAGAGAGGGAAGTGTGGTATTCCAAAATCTTGAACACGACGAGACTTGAAACTCTAGTCGAAGGCCCATAAAAAATGCATGTCTGTTGGCGCTGTAATCAGCTAACCACAAGCTTGGCAGCCTCTGTAGACAACTTTGAGACAGACTCATAGCGGGCAAGTTCCTCCCAATGAGCCTGAAAAAATCCAAAGTCGTGGGCAACAGTTTTGTGTACCTTGGGTGGCTTGGGCAATATCCTTCTACAACTCATAAATCCATGAGTCATTCCTGACATGAGCTGGTCTTCCATCAGCGCAGCCCACAAAGAATTGACCATCTCATGATCCATGAACATATTATAGATCCAGTTCTCAAATAGAGTTGAAGAGCCAACCTAGAACTGTAAAGTTGTCAATCTCCTCACTGATTGAAAATCGGAATTGATGGGTGCCAGCTTTATAATGGTGCCAAGAAGTAGGCCTATCTTGCCTCGACTATCCCAAATATAACCAATCTAAATGTGACCAGGATGGAAAATTGTGTCCATCATGGAGCACGTTGGTATCCGTTGGGCTTAAGAATTGTGCCCTAATGACACGGTGCCTTGGTCTCCATAGCAATAATAAATCCACAAATCTCGACTCGAGAGAGGAAAAGATGGTGGTCCACCACGACTCGTGATCAATGTTCTAAAAATCGGGATTAAACCCCGATTAATCGGCCGCTTAAGTTGAAGCGGGTGTCACCCGCATTGCCCAACCTTGAATCGGGCTTGCTAGGCGGGTCAGGTTAAATCGGCGCCTAGGCGGGTTGATGGGGCCCAAAAGTGCTGTCAGACTCTTCTAATGGTTACCCCCCCCCCCCCCCCCCAAAAAAAAAAAAACTTGAAAAATCAAATAATAAAAAATAGAGAAGAAACAAAGGCTAAATAAAACAACATATGCACAAGCCAGATTAAGCAAGGATGCAATTGTTTTCTTCTCTTCTTGCTCGTCGGAAAGCCTTCTCGTCGCTGGAAAAATTACCTTTCGTCACCCTCGAGACTATCTGCGCGGAGAAGGGTCGGGCTGTTGAGATGATTGAAGAAGAAGATATTTCGATTTAGGGTTGTGTATTAGGTTTTATTCTTCATTTAGATAGGTGGGTCGGATCCGGATCAACCCACCCAAATCAGGTGCTGTGTAATAGAAATATAGAATTGCTGGGTTTTTTATGTGTGTTTTTTAGTGGGTTTGATGTTTATCCATTTTTTTTGGTTTAAGTTTATAAACAATTGCTGACTTGCTATTTATGTGGTTTTCACTAATTTTGCTTGGAAAGATTTTTTAAGATTGTTTAATGTTTTGTAATATATTTGTTTTATATTTTCTTAAATTTTATCTATTATATTTTTTGTTTTTGTGGGATTTATATTTTATCTCCGTGATTAAATACATGAGAGCTTGCACTATCTTTATCATCCTTATTTGATTGCATATATTGTATTTTTCAATATTTAGCTATTATGTAGAGAGAGATATACTTATATTAATGCATACATGTACATATACCTATATATATACATATGTATATGTATATGTGTGTGTGTGTATATGTATATGTATTATTTTTTTTATAATTAAAAACATAGCCGATTAATCCTCCGTTTAATCCTCGCCTAGCCTATTAATCCCTAGTCCCTTGCTCAACCGCCCGACTAGCGCCTAGTGCATTTTAGAACATTGTCCTGTGATGAATTGACACCAAAAAGGAAACAAGAAAAAAAATTGTGAAATCTCTAGTGTTTCTCTCTAGCTCTCATGCCAAGAATAAAATCGTGAAATCCTAGGGTTTCTCTCTCGCTCTCATACCAAGAATAAACTCATGAAACCCTAGGGTTTCTCTCTCGCTCTCATACCCATGAATATGAGACATACTCCCCCATGAGTTCGAGTCATACCCCACATGAATCTAAATCTAAAATATACTCATAAATCACACTCCTAAGAATTAGAGACATACTCCCTGATGAATTCGAGACCTTACTACCCATACTCCCTCCCATGAATCAGAACATTCCCTACCATGAATTAGGGACATACTCCCCCATGAAACCGAGACATACTCTCCATGAATCCGAGATCATGAAATCATAGAAATACTCAACCCATGAATCGAAGACATACACCCCCATGAATCCGAGATCATGGATCCAGACCTGAATTTGTGTTGTACTTCCCCCATGGATCCGTTATCATGAATTCGATACATATTCCCCCATGAATCTCTAACATACCCATGAATCAGGAGACATACTTCCTCGTGAATCCGAGACGATACACCCCCATTAATCCTACACATACTCTCCCCATGAATCCAAAATGATACCCCACCATGAATCTGAGACATACTCCCCCTATTAATCAGAGACAAACTCCCCCATGAATACCATGAATCCGAGACAAACTCCCCTATGAATCTGAGACATAACTCCCATGAATCTGAAACATACCGATGAATCAGTGATATACTTTCCATGAATGCGAGACATACTCCCTCGATGTAACCGAGACATACCACTCATGAATTTGAAACATACTCAAGGATCCGAGACATACTCTCTAACATAAATTCGAGACATACCCTATAATGAATCTGAGACATACCCTACAAGGAATCCGGGACATATTCCCCTTCAATCCGAGACCATACTCCGCCATATTTCCTCTCATGAATCTCGGACATACCGACCATGAATCCGAGATATGCTCCCACATGAACCCAAGATCATGCATACGAGACCCTAAAACCAAGATCGTACTCCCTCATGAATCTAAGACCATGAATCCTTGACATACTCCCCCATGATTCTGAGACATACCCCCTCATAAATCTGAAACCACACTTCCCCCATATTACCTCCCATGAATCATAGAAATACCCCCCATTGAATCCAAGATCTTGAATCCACGAACCTAAATCTGAGACCACACTCATGAATCTGACACCGTGAATCCGATATGTACTCCGCCATGAATCGGAGACATACCCTCCATGAATCTTCAATATACCCATGAATCTGAGACATACTCCCTCATGAATTTGAGTCATACCCCCCATAATGCGTGACATACCCCCATGAATCGAGGCATGCCCCCCATGAATCTCAAACATACCCCCCACTGAATTCGAGATCATGAATCTTGAGAACTTGAATCCAAGACCGTACTCCTCTTGAATCTGATACCTTTAATCCGATACATGCAACCTGCCATGAATTGGAGACATATCCCCATGAATCTATAATATACATATGAATCGGAGACATACTCCCCTATGAATACCCGACAGACTCCCTCATGAATCTGAGACATACCCCCCATAATATGTGACATACCCTCTCATGAATCCCAGGCATACCCTTATGAATCCGAGACATACCCATGAATTTATGACATACTCTCCCCATCAATATGAGACACTCCCCGTGAATCTGAGACCGTGAATGCGAGACAACCCCCCATAAATCGGAGACATACACCCACGAATCCTCGACTTACCCATTATGAATCCGAGACGTACTAAGCCATGAATGCGAGATCAAACTCCCTCTGAATCCGAGCCATGAATGCGAGATCAAACTCCCTCTGAATCCGAGCTATAATATCTCATGAATCAGAGACATACTCATATATGAATCCTTGACCATAGTGCCCCATGAATCCGAAACATACTTTCCCCCCGAATCCGAGACACCCCCCAAGTGCACGAGACATACTCCCCATGAATCCGAGACATATTCCTCTTATGAATTTGAAACGATACCCCCCCGTGAGTCATTGTCATACTTCCCCCATAATTCAAAGATATACTCCATGAATCCTAGACAAACTCCCAATGAATCCAAGACTGTGAATTCTGGACATACTCCCGCATGAATCCTAGTCATACCGAATCTAAAATATACCCATGAATCGGAGGCTTACTCCCCATAAATCTGGGACAAACCCTACCATGAATCCGAAACCTACATGCCCCATGAATTCGAGACTATACCAACCCATGGATCCGAGACAATATGCTATAGCGAATCCGAGACATATTCCCCCATGTATCCAAGACCATGCTCCGCCATATTCCCTCCCAAGAATCTCAGATATATCATCTAGGAATCTGAGATCATGAATCCAAGACCCTCTAAGATCGTACTCAACCAAGAATCCAAGAGCATGATGTTTTGACATACTTCCCCCTAATTCGGGACATGCCCCTCATGAATCTCAGATAAACCTCCATGAATGTGAAACATACCCATGAATCTGAGATCATACTCCTCCGTACTACCCCCACGATACTGAAGCACACCCTACAATGAATTGGAAACATACTTCCACCCATGAATATGGGACGCACCCCCCAATGAATCTGAGATATACCCCCACTGAATTCGAGATCATGAATCCGAGAACTTGAATCCGAGACCTTACTCATGATACCTTGAATCTGATGCATACTCCGCCATGAATCGGAGACATACCCCCCATGAATCTATAACATACACAAGAATTAGAGACATGCCCCCTATGAATCGGAGACATATTCCCTCATGATCTGAGACATACCCCCTATAATGCGTGGCATACCCTCCCATGGAAATTCGAGGCATAACCCTATGAATCCATGACATACTAATGAATCTGTGACACACTCTTCCCATGAATATGAGACACACCCCCGTGAATCTTAGACCATGAATGCGAGACAACCACCCATAAATCTGAGACATACACCCACGAAACCTGAATACCCCTTATGAATCTAAGACATATTAACCCATGAATGCGAGATCATACTCCCTTATGAATCCGCGCCATACTCACCTATGGAATGTGAGACCATTCTCCCCCATGAATCCTAAACATATTACCCCCACAAATCCGAGATGCACCCCCAAGTGTCTGAGACATACTCCCCATGAATTTAAGACAAACTCCCCCTTGAATCCGAGACTATGAATTCTAGACGTACTCCCGCATGAATCCTAGTCATACTCTCCATGAATCTAAAACATACTAATGAATCGGAGGCATACTCCCCATGAATTCGGGACATACCCTATATGAATCCAAAACGGACCCAAGAATCCGAAACATAAATGCCCCATCTATCTGAGACCATACCTACCCATAAATCCGAGATATACACTATAATGAATCCGAGACATATGCCCCCATGAATCCAAGACCATGCTCTGCCATATTCCCTCCCAAGAATCTCTGATTTATCTTTTAGGAATATGAGATCATGAATCCGAGACCCTGAATTCCGAGATCTTACTCAACCCAGAATCAAAGAGCATGAATTTGAGACATAGCCCCCCTAATTCAGGATATGCTCCTCAGTAATTTGAGACAAACCCTTTGAATATGAAATCATGAATCCATATCTGAATCCAAGATCATCCCGAGCCATACTCCGCTATGAATTTGAGACATACCCTATAAATTTGAAACATTCCTATGAATCCGAGATATATCCCTTATGAATCGAAAACAAATCGATGAATCTGAGACATACCCCTCATGATTGTAGAACAAACCCAAGAATCTGAGACACCCCCCATGAAACAGAAACATACTTTCCCATGAAAAAGAGACATACTTCCTCATGAATCAGAGACACACCCTCCATGACTCCGATATCACCCGATGAATATGAGACATACTTCCCTCCATGAATCGAAGATATTCTCCCCGCCTAATTTGAGACCATACTCCCCCATAAGCAACCCCATGAATCTGTGACCACTCTTCCATACTTCCCCCATGAATCTGAAACATACCCGACAATGAATTGAAGGCATACTCCCTCCCATGTATCCGAGACATACTCCCCCATGAATACCAGACAAACCCTCCCATAAATTCGAGACACCCCCATGAATCTGAGACCATAAATGCTAGACATACTACCCCACATGAATCCGAAACATACCCCCAAGTATTCGAGACGTACACGTGAATTTGAGACATACTACCTCATGAATACGAGACCATACTCCCACCAGAATTTGGGACATATCCGGATTCACGTGTACATCTCGAATACTTGGGGGGTATGTTTCGGATTCATGGGGGTAGTATGTCTAGCATTTATGGTCTCTGATTATGGGGAGTATGGTCTCAGATTCATGGGGGTGTCTCGAATTTATGGGAGGATTTGTCTGGTATTCATGGGGGAGTATGTCTCGGATACATGGGAGGGAGTATGCCTTCAATTCATTGTCGGGTATGTTTCAGATTCATGGGGGAAGTATGGAAGAGTGGTCACAGATTCATGGGGTTGCTTATGGGGGAGTATGGTCTCAAATTAGGGGGGGAGTATATCTCCGATTCGTGGAGGGAAGTATGTCTCATATTCATTGGGGGATATCGGAGTCATGGAGGGTATGTCTCTGATTCATGAGGAAGTATGTCTCTTTTTCATGGGAAAGTATGTTTCGGATTCACTGGTATGTTTCTGTTTCATCGATTTGTTTTCGATTCATGCATGAATCGAAGACATACCCCCCCATGAATCCGGATTCATGGGGGGGGTATGGCTTGGATTCATGGGTGGGTATCTCTCGGAATCATTGGAGTAGTATGTCTCTTGGATGAATGGTCTCAAATTCGTGAGGGAGTCTGTCGTGGATTCTTGGGGGAGTAGATCCCAGATTCATGGTCTCGGATTCTTAGGGGAATATGTCTCGGATTCATGAGGGACACCCATGAATCCCTGATATACCTCATGAATCTCAGACATACTACCCATGAAATCAGGATATAATCCCTCATAAATCCGATACAACCCATGAATTCAAGACATACCCCAATGAATCTAGACATGTCACCCTATGAATCATAGACATATCCCCCAAGTTTTCTAGACATACCCCACAAGTACCATAGGCATACCCATGAATCCGAGACATACTACCCCCCATGACTCTGTGACCATGAATCTGAGACATGCATCCACAAATCCTAGACATACCCCCAATGAATCTCACACATACTACCCCATATTACCTCCCATTAATCTCAGACATACACCCCAGGAATTTGAGA
This sequence comes from Acorus calamus, assembly GCA_030737845.1. NCBI lineage: Eukaryota > Viridiplantae > Streptophyta > Magnoliopsida > Acorales > Acoraceae > Acorus > Acorus calamus. The sequence continues at coordinate 18,272,092 of CM060876.1, forward strand.
TCATGAATGCAGACCTAAATCTGAGCCGTACTCCCCCATGAATCCGTTATTATGAATTTGATATGTACCCCCATGAATCTCTAACATACCCATGAATCGGAGACATATTCCCTCGTGAATCCGAGACGATAACCCCCCATTAATCCTACACACTCTCCCCATGAATCCAAAATGATACCTCATTAATCAGACAAACTCTCCCATGAATCTTAGACCATGAATCCGAGACAAACTCCCCCATGAATCCAAGACATAATTCCCATGAATCTGAAACAAACCGATGAATCGATGATATACTTCCCATGAATGCTAGGCATACTCCCTCGATGTAACGGAGACATACCCTTCATGCATCTAAAACATACTCAAGAATCCGAGACATACTCCCCCACATGAATTGGAGACATACCTTACAATGAATCTGAGACATATTCCGCCTTCAATCTAAGACCATACTCCGCCATATTCCCTCTCATGAATCTCTGACATATTGACCATTAAAACGAGACATACTCCCCTATGAACCCAAGAACATGCATACGAGACCCTGAAACCGAGATCGTACTCCATCATGAATCTAAACCACGAATCCTTGACACTCTCCCATGATTCCGAGACATATCCGCTCATAAATCCAAAACCACACTCCCCCATATTACCTCCCATGAATCATAGAAATATCCCCCATTGAATCCGAGACCGTACTCATGAATCCGTCACCGTGAATCTGATATGTACTCCGCTATGAATAAGAGAATTATTCCCCATGAATCTGTAGCATACCCATGAATCTGAGACATACCCCCCTAAGAATCCGAGACATACTCCCTCATGAATCTGAGTCATACCCCCATAATGCGTGACATACTCCCATGAATTTGAGGCATACCCCCTATGAATCGCCCCCCCCCCCCATGAATCTGAGACAAAACCCCCATGAATGAATCTGAGACAAAAACCCCAATGAATCTTAGACACACCCCCTACTGAATCCAAGATCAAGAATCCGAGGACTCGAATCCAAGACCGTACTCCTCTTGAATCTGATACCTTGAATCTGGTACATACTCTGCAATGAATCGGAGACATACCCCCATGATGCGTGACATACTCTCACATGAATCCGAGGCATACCCCTATGAATCTGAGACATACCCATCAATCTGTGACATACTCTCCCCATCAAAATGAGACACTCCCCTGTGAATCTGAGACCATGAATGCGAGACAACCCTCCATAAATCGGAGACATTCATCAATGAATCCTGGACTTACCCATTATGAATCCAAGACATTCTAACCCATGAATGCAAGATCAAACTCTCTTATGAATCCAAGCCATACTATCCCATGAATTGGAGACATACTCATCTATGAATCCGAGACATACACCCACGAATCCTAGATACCCCTTATGAATACAAGACATAATAACCCAAGAATGTGAGATCGTACTCATCCAAGCCATACTCACCAATGGAATCCGAGACCACACTCACCCATGAATCCGAAACATACTACCCCCAGGAATTCGAGACGCACCCCCAATGCCTGATACACCCCATGAATCCTAGACATACTACCCTCATGAATCCAAAACTATACTCCACCATGAATCATTGTCAAACTCCCACATGAATCTGAGACTGTGAATTCTAGACATACTCCCGCATGAATCCTAGTTGTACTCTCCATGAATCTAAAACATACCTATAAATCGGAGGCATACCCTCCATGAATCCGGGACATACCCTACTATGAATCCGAAATATACTCAAGAATCTGAAACATACATGCCCCATCTATCTTTTTTTTTTTGAAAATTATCGGTAGGCATCTTCTCATTTATAAGGGAATTTGCCCGAGTGGGGAAATACAAAGCATATAAAAGGTGAGGCCGTTGGGTAGAAAACCAACCGAGCCCCGGAAACTACCCGATCACTCTTGAATTACAAGCTCTCCCCCCTGCAAGTTGATTGCCGACGCCCCCACGCAGAACCTCCCCCAGTCTCAGATCAATCTGATAATCGACTCCCATACATTCTCCATATAAGGGGAATCACCACGGAATATGACACCATTCCGAGTGATCCAAATAGACCATACCGTGGCCGGGACATAACTTTGGGAGATCTTTGCCCGCACACTTCTGTCCCCTGAGTTACGTAGCGCCCGCCCAGCTTCCCACATCTCCTCCGTCGTCGAGAAATTGCTCCTTAATCCAGTCGCCACCTGTAGCCTATCCCAGACACTACGTGCCATCGGGCAAGTAATGAACAAGTGATTCACTGACTCATCCGCAACACCACACATGACGCAGCATCTGTCCGACTCAGGAGCCCATCTAGCAATGCGGTCACGAGTAAGGGCCTTACCGAGAAACATAATCCACATGAATGCTTTCACTTTCATTGGGATGTGACACTTCCAGACCTCTCTGAATTTGCTGGCTGTAACTGCCATGGTCGGATAAGCCCTTCGCCGCCACTGATATCCACTCTGGACTGAGAACCCTTCTGCTGGTTTGGGATTCCATAAAGGGACATCCTTCCTCGACGGGTCGGCCAATTGCTCTTGTAGAAGCTCGAGTAAGCACAGATAGTCCTCAATTTCATCATCCTTTAAATTGCGGCGTACGCGAACTTCCCAATAACCCGTATCACCTCGAGATGACCAGAAGTTCCGAACAGCCCCTTCACTATCCGATGCAATCTGAAAGATCCGAGGGAATCTCTCCTTGAGAGGGAGGTCCCTTGACCAGATATCATGCCATAAACTAATCGAGGACCCCGACCCCAGACGCCACCTCAAAGCCTTCGAGAATGAGCGCAGGTTCCCAAGGATACCTTTCCATATACTCGATATTGTCCCAGTGGCCGTGGAAATCTGTTTGTGGGGCTGTCGTCACCCCCATATTTTGCCCATACCACACGGCACCAAAGGAGATTGGGGCTGACCAGCCATCGCCACAGCCATATCATCAGTAGCACCTCATTCATGTCATGGAGGTTGAGTATACCAGCCCCTCCCGATTGCTTGTTGCTGCATACAACCTCCCACTTCACAAGGTGCTCTGTTTCGCACCTCTCTTGCACCGTTCCACAAGAAGCGGCGACGGATGACCTCTATTCGGTGGAGAATACCTTTGGGCAGCTTGAACAAGGACATATAGAAAATGGGGAGGTTGGTTAAGACCGCTTGTAAAAGGCAGATGCGGCCTCCGAAACTGAGAAATTTGCTAGACCATCCCTCTAAGCGTTTCTCAAAACGGCTAAGTAGAGGAAGCCATTCCGCTTTCTGAAGCCGCCCGGTATGCAGGGTAATCCCAGTAGCCTTGTGGGGAAGTGTTGGACCTCACAACCAAATATGGTTGCAAGTTGCCGTTGAGTCCTATCTTCGACATTGATCCCCAACAGTGCACATTTGTTGTAGTTGATTTTAAGGCCCGAGAGGAGTTCAAACATACGGCATGTCCAACTGTGTCATCGGCATATTGGACATGCATGATGCTTATACTGTCGGGAGCACAAGGAAGGCCTGCCACCCACCCCGCCACTGAAGCCATCTTCATCATCCTGCTGAAAACGTTAGCAACAAGGACAAAAAGCAAGGGAGAGAGAGGATCCCCCTGGCGTAAGCCATTATTGATAGGGAAGAAACCACAGGGGAGGCCATTTATGAGCACCGAGGCTTTTGCCGTAGAGATACACGTCGAGATCATACAAACCCAATTGTGCTCGAAACCATGACATCTGAGAAGATGTAACAGGAACTCCCAATTCACGTTATCGAAAGCTTTGGCAAAATCAAGCTTAATGACAACCCCTTCTCTCCGCTCTCTGTGCACTGCAGATATACATTCTTGCGCTGCCATGAAGCCATCCTGAAGGACTCTCCCTGGTATGAATGCCGATTGGGACTCGTCGACTAGGAAACCAATCACCACTTTCAGTAGGTTTGCCAAGACCCGGGATATCATTTTGTAACACCCGTTTACCAGAGCAATCGGCCTGTAGTCCCCGATCTCAATCGCCCCTTCTTTCTTCGGAATGAGAGCCAGAAAAGTGGCGTTCATCTTCCCTATCCCTCTCGAGGAGTGAAAAAACTCCCCAAACATTTCTAAGATATCCATCTTCGTGAGGTCCCAAAACTCTTGATAAAATCTGAGTATGAATCCGTCGGGGCCCGGGGCTTTGTCCTGATCAGCCCCAAAGATAGCTACTTTGATCTCTCTCTCATTGAAATCAGCCTCCAGATCGTGTAGGAGATGATCCGGGATGCGCCCGAGGTCCTCGTCAAACCACGCAGGCCTCCAGTCCCGACGCCGCCGATAGATCTCTGAAAAGTGTTTCACAATCTCCTCCTGGATGTCAGACAGATATGTATCTCACAGTTCCTCACCCGAAGCTTTTCGATCCTATTAATGTGGCGTCTCTGATTTGCATATTTGTGAAAATATTTTGTGTTGTTATCTCCCTCCTTTAGCCAAACTGCACGGGATTTCTGCCTCCACTCCGCTTCCTCCATACGGACAAAAGTGAGCCATTCATCCTTCAACCTGCCACGGACCAATCTGTCCTCGTCACTGAGGAGGCCAGCTTCTTCCAAACCATCGAGAATAGCAACCTGATCTTGAACTTCCTGCTTTCGAGATCTACGGGCTCTAGCCGCCTCTCTGGACCATCGTTTGAGCATCAGCTTCAGTCTCTTGAGTTTAAATATAAGTTTCGTGGCCCCTGTTAACTCCCCTGCCTCCTCCAGCCATGACCTTTCCACCAGCCCTCTGAAGTCTGTTCGGAGAAGCCACCAATTCTCAAATTTAAACCACGCGGGCTTCCTTGCTTGCTCACCACCCGCCAACAGAAGGGGGGAGTGGTCCGAGCAGATACGAGGGAGACCCCTCAGGCGGCATAGGGGTTAAGCGTCCTCCCATTCCGCGTCAATCAGCACCCTGTCCAGCCGTGCTAAAGCGGGATTTTCTCTCAGGCTGCTCGACGTGAAGTTCTGATTAGCAATGGGGAGATCAATGAGAGCTTCCTCCGCAATCCAATTAGAGAACTGCTCCATTTGGGCAGTCACTGGGCCTTCCCTGTTTCGGTCCTCTGTGAATCTGGTGACGTTAAAATCTCCCAGCACACACCATGGCAAGCGATGCACAGCTTTCACCTGGCTGAGCTCCTCCCATAGCCCCTGTCTTCTAGAGTCCTCACATGGGCTGTATACTGTGGAGCACATCCACCTCCATAGGGTGGACCTATTCTCAAAGACCACTGAAAGCGTGAAATCCCCTTCCTCCACAGTAACCTTCCTCCAAATGTCGTCATTCCAACAGATGAGGATACCATCGGAGGCCCCAATAGAGGCTTTGAACACATGATCAGATAGAACCCCCCTGCAAATGTCTCGGATGTCATTCTGCGTAAAAGATTCCTTCTTAGTTTCCTGAATACAACAAATAGACACCCTGTTAGCGAGAATATGCTCCTTCAAAGCTGCCTTCTTCCTTGGGTCATTTAGACCCCAGACATTCCAGATAAGGATGCCTAGCATGGACAACCGATATAGTTGCCTCCTGAAACATCGCCGAAACAGTGACCCAATCATCCTAGCATTCCTGCCATCCCGGCTTCTCCCAAGGCCACATCGAAGGGATCCTCTGAGACAAAGACCTTGATCCTCCTCCGAGAAGCCAGGTCGGTGATCTGGGCCCCTATCTTGCCTCCCTTGATGCAAGCGGGAGAGCCTCTGAACTCCTCTGAGGGATCCTGAGTCCCGAACACCCCTAGCCGATTCCCGTCAGCTTCCTGGCCCTTCTCTGAGCTGATACTATGAACGTTGGCCTCTCGTCTTTGCTCCGTAGGCCCTGAAGTCTCTTCTTGGCAGACCATGTCTGGAGGACCCGTAGATTCGGAGTCTCCCGGGTGTGATCACATAGTCGACCCCTCACTGTCCACCTCCGAAATAGACAAGGGAACACGTGAGGGGTTGAGACTCCCCACTACTATCGATGGGAGCCAGCCCGCGCGGCGTGGGACCGACTCCTGTGCTGAACTCCTCCCATCATACGAAGCCAAGTCCCTCTCCGCCGGATGAAAGTTGGATGAGCTAGCCGGGCTGCACAATCTCCGCTCCCTGAGAGCCAGCGAAGGCGACCAGCGCCAACCTATCTGTCCGTGATCATCAACAAAGTTAAGCTAGGTCCCTCCGCTGACTCGATCTGGTACTGATCCGGGGACCGGAGGACTTTCGCTCCTCGAGGGGCCGGGAGCATTGGAGTGCCCAATGTATAGAGGCCCATAGAAAACTGGTTGATGCCCGTTAAGTAGTCCATCAGGGATCTTTCTGAAATTTGCAGCTTCAAAATGGGCTTGGTGGTCCAGGTCTGGGAAAACCCCTTCATGGTGGGCCTTGTTGAAACATGCCTCAGCAATGTGAACTGGTGGGCCCATTATGGAGTTGGGTGTCCCAGTAAAGAGTGGGCCTGATTTAGACAGCCCACCTTCTACCCGGGCCACGTGTTGTCTAGGACACTCCACGTGAGGACCTACCAGGCGATTATCTTCTCCTTCAACACCTTTCCATCTGACCGCTTTGACTTGTACTTCTGGAGCAGACAGGGCAGTCCGAAAGGATATTAGACCCTCCGGACACGCCAAACTCGATCGGCGCCTTCTTCGTGATGGGTCATCCGACGCCACTGCTTTCGGCGACCTGGTCGATGTAACAGGTAGGCGTCGTGTACGACCCCTAATTTGTAGCCCCCTTTTTGCAGTGTTGCTTGAGAAGCACGACACCTTGGCTGACACTTCTACGACCTTTGTACCTTCGTCTTGGACTTTTGGTCTCCCCGGAAGCGAAGACCGCGCCTCGGACGCCGGCTTTCTTTTCTGTCTGGCACGACATGTCGCCTCGCCATCAGAGACCTTGCCCTGGGACCCGCAGGACGGATCCACTATGTCCACTGGCATCTCCTTGGACGGGCCTTGTCTCTCTCCAGAGATCACCGCGTCCCAGTATGATTGAGGTTTGTCTCCCCCGAGCGTTTCCAACTTCACCTTGACCATCCAACTGTCCAAGCAGACCGACAATTCAGCAGGAACCGCCACACCCACTCCGCACCAGATCTCCACCCTGAGAGCCCGAAATGGCTCCCCGGCTATGTCAAACTCTCTGAAACCTAACAAGTGTCCGAACCGACTCACCACTCGTCGCACTACACTTTCTGTACGCCATAGGAGTGGGAAGCCATAGATAAGAACCGTCTGCAGTCTGCCTTCCCCAGACTTCCTACCGGTTCCGCAGTCGCACGGGCGTAGAAGGATACTGCCTCTATCAGAGGAAAGGGATCCGGCACTCACCAACACCTCCTTTGCTGAGATGCTGGGAAGTCGCACCAAGAGCAAATTGGGTCCCACTACCCGCCATTCAAACGGAGGAAGCTGCTTCCATCTATCCCTAACCAGCCGTAGAGCCTCTGGCCAGATCGCTGTTTTGGGGCCTTGCCATTCCAGAATAAGGCTACGACTAAATTCCTCCTTGCGTGCGTCGAGTTCTGTGGTCCAAGGGATCTCCACCACCGCACTGGAGTCTACCGGAAAGATCTCCTCACAAATGGAGATCTGCCTTGCTGGGTGGGTAGCATTCGGCCCTCTACTTGTCTCGTAACGCGGTCTTTCATTCTGCATACAGAAAGAGCTCCTGTGTCCCAACTTTCCACATCTCCAGCACTTGAGTGGGTCTCTGCAGAACCTCGCCATATGCCCCCATCCCGAGCAACGGAAACAACGTACCGAGGCCAGTGGTCTGTAGCTTCTGCCTCCTCCCTCCCTTCTGCCGTTTGGCTGCCCTGGACGTTTTCGCTGTACTACTGTCCATCCGACAGATGCCCCGTTCGAGATCCCTCCGTTACCGTCAGCTTTTGCCTTGCCTTTTGCTCCGCCCTGATGCCCTACTTCGTTGGTGCCATCTCGGTGTATCTGGAATTTCTTGAATTCCGAATGAGCTGCGGAGACCTCCATACCTTTCGCCTCTTATCCCCATCTATCTGAAACCATACCCACCCATGAATTGGTGACATACGCTATAAGACATATCCCCCATGAATCCAAGACCATGCTCCACCATATTCCCTCCCAAGAATCTCAGATATATCATCTTGGAATCTGAGATCATGAATCCGAGACACAGAATCTGAGATTGTACTCAACCAAGAAACCAAGAGCATGAAATTGAGACACACTCCCCCCTAATTCGAAACATGCCCCTCATGAATCCGACACCGTGAATCCGATACGTACTCCGCCATGAATCGGAGACATACCCCCCATGAATCTATAACAAACACATGAATCGGAGACATACCCCCCATGAATCTATAACAAACACATGAATTAGAGACATACCCCCTTATGAATCCGAGATATACTACCTCATGAATCTGAGTCATACCCCCCATAATGCGTGACATGCCCTCCCTTGAATCCGAGGCATACCCCCTTGAATCTTAGACGACGATACCCCCCATGAATCTCAGACATACCCCCCACTGAACTCGAGATCATGAATTTGAGAACTTAAATCCAAGGCCGTACTCCTCTTGAATCTGATACCTCGAATCCGATAAATCTGCCATGAATCGGAGACATACCCCCCATGAATCTATAACATACACATGAATCAGAGACATACCCCTTATGAATCCTATACTCACTTCCTCATGAATTTGAGACATACCCCCCTTAATGCGTGACATTCTCCCATGAATCTGAGACATACACTTATGAATCCTAGACATACCCATGAATCTGTAACATACTCTCCCCTTCAATATGAGACAATCCCCTGTGAAATTGAGACCATGAATGTGAAACAACCCCCCATAAATCCGAGACGTACACCCATGAATCCTGGACTTGCCCATTATGGAGACATACTAACCCATGAATGCGAGATCAAACCTTCATGAAACTGAGCCATACTATCCCATGAATCGGAGACATACTCATCTATGAATCCGAGACCATAGTGACCCATGAATCCGAAACATATCTCCCCCTTGAATCCGAGACACCCCCAAGTGCGTGAGACATACTCCCATGAATCCGGGACATACTCCCCTCATGAATATGATACAGACCCCCCTATGAATCCGAAACGATACCCGAGACACCCCCAAGTGCGTGAGACATACTCCCACGAATCCGGGACATACTCCCCTCATGAATTTGATACAAACCCCCCTATGAATCCGAAACGATACCCCCCATGAGTCATTGTCAAACTCCCCCCCCCCCCCCCCCCCCAAATCAAAGACATACCCCATGAATCCTAGACAAACCCTCCCATGAATCCGAGACTATGAATCCTAGTCACACCGTATCCAAAACTTACCCATGAATCGGAGGCACACCCCGCATGAATCCGGGGACATACCCTACCATGAATCCAAAACATACCCAAGAATCTGAAACATGCATGCCCCATCAATATGAGACCATACCCACCCATGAATCTTAGACAATATTCTATAATGAATCCGTGACATATTCCTAATTCCTCCATGATTCCAAGACCATGCTCCACCATATTCTCTCCCAAGAATCTTGGATATATCATCTAGGAATCTGAGATCATGAATCCGAGACCCGGAATCAGAGATCGTACTCAACCAACAATCCATGAGTAAGAATTTGAGACAAACTTTCCCCTAATTCAAGACATGCCCCTCGTGAATCTGAGACAAACCTCAATGAATGTGAAACATACCCATGAATCCGACACCATACTCCTCCGTACTACCACCATGAAACCGAGACACACCCTACAATGAATTGGAAACATACTTCCACCCATGAATACGGGACACACCCCACATGAATCTCAGATATACCCCCCATTGAATCCGAGATCATGAATCCAAGAACTTGAATCCAAGACCTTACTCATGAATCTATTACATACTCCGCCATGAATTGGAGATATAATCCCCATGAATCTATAACATACACAAGAATCGGAGACATGCCCCCTATGAATCCGAGACATATTCCCTCATTAATCTGAGACATAACCCCCCCCCCCCCCCCCCATAATGCTTGATATACCCTCCTATAAATCTGATGCATACTCCCTATAAATCTGAGACATACCCCCCATGAATCTTAGAGATACCTCCAACTGAAACCGAGATCATGAATCCAAGAACTTGAATCCAAGACCGTACTCCTCTTGAATATGATACCTTGAATCCGGTACATACTCTGCCATGAATTAGAGACATACCCTCCATGAATCTATAACATACACATAAATCGGAGACATACCCTCCTTTGAATACAAGACATACTTCATCATGAATCTAAGACATACCCCCCCCCCCCCCCAATAATGCGTGGCATATCCTCCCATGAATCTAAGGCATACGCATATGAATCCGAGACATACCCATGAATCTGTGACATACTCTCCCCATCAATATGAGGCACACCCCTGTGAATCTGAGAACATGAATGTGAGACAACCCCCCATAAATAGGAAATGGGAGACAGACATCCACAATTCCTGAAACTTATCCATTATGAATCCGAGACATACTAACCCATGAATGCGAGATCAAACTACCTCATGAATCTGAGCCATACTATCCTATGAATCGGAGACATACTCATCTATGAATGCGAGACCATAGTGCCCCATGAATCCGAAATATAATTCCTCCCCGAATCCGAGACACACCCCCAAGTGCGTGAGACATACTCCTTACAAATCCGAGACATACTCCCCCCTAAATCTGATACATACCCCCCTATGAATCTGAAACGATACCCCCCCATGAGTCATTGTCATACTTCCACCCAAAAATCAGACATAATCCATGAATCCTATACAAACTCCCCCATGAATCCGAGACTATGAGGAATCTAAGACACTACCCGCCCATTAATCCGGATTCATGGGGGGTATGGCTTCCATTCATAGGGGGGTATATCTCGAATTCGAGACATACTCCCCCCTCCCAATGAATTCGAGATATGCCCCCCAGGAATCGAAGACATACCCGCCCATGAATCCGGATTCATGGGGGGGTATGGTTTGGATTCATGGGTGAGTATCTCTCGGATTCGAGACATACTCCCCCCTCTCAATGAATTCGAGATATGCCCCCCATGAATCGAAGACATACCCGCCCATGAATCCGAATTTATGGGGGGGTATGGCTTGGATTCATGGGTGAGTATCTCTCGGATTCGAGACATACACCCCATCCAAATGAATTCGAGATATACCCCCCATGAATCGAAGACATACCCCCTCATGAATCCGGATTCATGGGGGGGTATGGCTTGGATTCATGGGTGAATATCTCTCGGATTCGAGACATACACCCCGTCCCAATGAATTTGAGATATACCCCCCATGAATCGAAGACATACCCCCCCATGAATCTGGATTCATGGGGGGGTATGGCTTGGATTCATGGGTGAGTCTCTCTCATATTCGAGACATACTCCCCCTCCCAATGAATTCGAGATATACCCCCCCATGAATCGAAGACATACCCCCCCTGAATCCGGATTCATGGGGGGTATGGCTTGGATTCATGGGTGAGTATCTCTCGGATTCATTGGAGTAGTATGTCTCTTGCATTAATGGTCTCATATTCGTAAGGGAGTATGTCACGGATTCATGGGGGAGTTTGGTCCCGGATTAATGGTCTCGGAATCTTAAGGGAATATGTCTCGAATTCATGAGGGATACGCATCAAACCCAGATATACCTTATGAATCTTAGACATACTATCCATGAAATCAAGATATAATCTCTTATAAATCCGATACAACCCATGAATTCGAGACATACCCCAATGAATCTAGACATGTCACCCTATGAATCATAGACATATCCCCCAGTTTCTAAGACATACCCTAGAAGTACCATAGGCACACCCATGAATCCGAGGCATACTACCCCATGAATCTGGGACATGCATCCACAAATCCTAGACATACCTCCAATGAATCTTACACATACTACCCCATATTACCTCCCATTAATCTCAGACATACACGCCATGAATTCGAGATCTGAGATCATGGATCCAGACCTGAATATGAGCCGTACTCCCCCATGAATCCATTATCATGAATTCGAATACATACTCCCCCACCCGTAAATCAGAGACGTATTCCATCATGAATCTCTAACATACCATTAATCCTACACATACTCCTCCATGAATCCAAAATGATACTCCATGAATTTGAGACACACCACCCTCATTAATCAGAGACAAAACTCCCACATGAATCCGAGACATAACTTTCATGAATATGAAACATACTATTGAATCGGTGATATACTTCCCATGAATTGAAACATACCCAAGACATACTCCCTCCATACCCAAGTAATGGAGACATACCCCTCATGCTTCTGAAACATACTCAAGAATCCGAGACATACTTCCCCACATGAATTCTAGACATACCCTATAATGAATGAATCTGACATAATCCCGAGACATACCCCCTCATCCGAAACCTTCCTCCCATGTATCTAACATACCCCCCTTTGAATCCATACTTCGAGACCATATCATGAATCCGATGTGAATTCTCTCTCCGCTATGAATCGGAGACATTATGAATCTATAGACATACCAACTCATGAATCTCATACTCCCTCATGAGACATAATGCTGACCCCCATGAACCCAAGAACATACAATACCCCCCCATGAATCAGACATACCCCCACTAAATCCGAGACCCTGAATCCAAGAATCGAGATACCCCCTAATCTCCCTGAATCATGAATCGGAGACATACCCCCCAGACTATAACATGAATCCTTGAATCATACTCCTTCATGAATTAGATACATACCCCCCATAATACGATTTCTGAATCCGACATCCAAATATGTGACCCCCCATCATAAATCCTTCTTGAAACCACAGACTAAACCCCCAAATCCTACCCCATTTTGAATCCCATGAATAATAGAAATACCCATGAATCCATACATTGAATCCGAATCCAAAACATACTTCCCCACGAACCAAGACATAAATACATACTCCCCACGAGACCTCTCCTCATGAATACTACTCATATCCCCCCATGAATCCATACTTCCCCCATAAATCAAATATATACTACATGACACCTCCCCCATGAATCCGAATCTGACATACTCCTGTACTAGTCTGAATCTAAAACAACCCATGAATCGAGATACTCCCTATGAATCATATTCCTGATGAATCTAGACCATAACATACCCATGAATCGGAGACAATACCTCTATGAATCTGAGACAAACCTCCATGAATGTGAAACAAATCCCCCTATGAATCCGGGACATACCCTACTATGAATCCGAAACATACATGTCCCCATGAATCTGAGACCATACTCACCCTCATGAATCCGAGACAATATGCTATAATGAATCCAAGCATATTCCCCCCCTGAATTATGATTCCCTTCCAAGACAATATATCATCTCCATGAATCTTCTTGAATCCGAGATCGTAGACTATGACATACTTCCTCCTAATTCGAGACATACCCCTCATGAATATGAGACACACCTCCATGAATGTGAAACAAACCTCATGAATCTGAGACAAACCTCCATGAATGTGAAACAAATCCACGAATCCGAGACCATACTCCTTCATACTACCCCCATGAAATTGAAACACACCCTACAATGAATTTGAAACATACTTCCACCAATGAATACGAGACACACCCACCGTGAATCTTAGATATACCCCCACTGAATCCGAGATTATGAATCCGAGAACTTGAATCCAAGACCTTACTGCATGAATCTCATACCTTGAATCCGAATACATACTCCGCCATGAATCGGAGGCATACCCCCCATTAATCTATAACACGCACATGAATATGAGACATACTCCCTCATGAATATGAGACATACCCCCCATAATGCGTGACATACCCTCCCATGAATTCGAAGGCATACCCCTATGCATCCATGACATAGTATTGAATCTGTGACATACTCTCCCCATGAATATGAGACACTTCCCCCATGAATCTGAGACCATGAATGCGAAGACAATCACCCCTATGAATCCAAGACATACCCCCCACGAATCCTAGATACCCCTACCGAATCTAAGACATACTAACTCATGAATGCGAGATCTATACTCCCTCATGAATCCGAGTCATACTCACCTTTGGATTCCGAGACCATACTCCCCCATGAATCCGAAACATACTACCCTCACGAATCTGAGAAGCGCCCCCAAGTGCTTGAGACATACTTCCCATGAATCTCAGACATACTCCCCCATGAATCTGATACATAGACCCCCATGAATCCAAAATTGTACCCCACCATGAATCATTCTCAATACTTCCCCAATGAATAAAGGACACTCCCGCATGAATCCTTGTCATACTCCTCCATGAATCTTAAAACATACCCATGAATCAGATGCATACTCCCCATGAATCTGGGACATACCCGACTATGAATCTGAAACATACCCAAGAATCCGAAACATACATGCCCCATCTATCTGAGACCATACCCACCCATGAATCCAAGACATATACCCCGTGAATCCAAGACCATGCTCTGCCATATTCCCTCCCAAGAATCTTGGATATATCATCTAGGAATCTGAGATCATGAATCCGAGATCGTACTCAACCAAGAATTCAAGAGCATGAATTTGAGACACACTCTCCCCTTATTCGAGACATTCCCCTCATGAATGTGAGACAAACCCTTTTAATTCAAGATCATGAATCCAGACCTGAATCCGAGATCATCCAAGACCATGATCCGAGTCCATACTCTCCCATGAATTTGAGACATACTCTCCATAAATCTGAAACATTCCCATGAATCCGAGACATATCTCTCATGAAATAGAAACATACTCCATGAATCTGAGATATACCCCTCATGAATGTAAAACAAACCCAAGAATCTGAGACATATACCCCACCATGAAACTGAAAACATACCCATGAATCCGAAACACACTCCCCCCCATGAAAAGGTGACATATTTCCCCTTGAATCAGAGACATACCCTCAATGACTCTGATACATACCCCCCGATGAATATAAGACATACTTCCCTCCACGAATTGGAGATATACTCCCCCATTAATTCCGTGACCATACTCCCCCATAAGCAACCCCATGAATCTGAGACCACTCTTCCATACTCCCCCCATGAAACCGAAACATACCCGACAATGAATTGAAGACACACTCCCTCCCATGTATTCGAGACATACTCCCCCATGAATATTAGACATACCTTCCCATGAATTTGAGACACCCCCATGAATTTGAGACCGTACACCCCATAATCTGAGACCATAAATCCGAGACATACTACCCCACATGAATCTGAAACATACTCCCCTAAGTATTTGAGATATACCTGTGAATTTGAGACATACTCCTTCATGAATACGAGACCATACTCACAAGAATTCGGGACATATTCCCCATGAATCTGAAACATATACGCATGAATCGTAGACATACTCTCTCATGAATTCGAGTTACTCTCTTATGATTCTGAGATCATACTCCCCCATGAATCCAAGACACCCCCCAATGAATCTAAAATATATGCATGAATCAAAGACACTCATCCCACAAATCCAAGACATATTACACCATGAATCTGAAACATCCTCCCCCCTAAGAATCTGAAACATATCCAAAGAATCTGACACATACCTTCCATGAATTCGAGACTATACTCCCCCCCATGAATCCGAGAGCATACTCCCCCATACTACCCCCATGAATCTGAGACAAACCTTATAATAAATTCGATACATACTACTCCCTCATGAATCCGAAGAACATACTCTCTCATATTACCCCCCATGAATCTCAGACATAGGTACCCCATGAATATGAGATCATGAATCCAAGAACTTGAATTTGATATCGTAAATCTGATATATACTCCCCAATGAATTCGAGACATACTGCCCATGAATTCGAGACATACTGCCCATGAATCGGAGACATACTCCCTCATGAATCCGAGACGATTCCCCCCATTAATCATACACATACTCCCCCATGTATCCGTGACATACCCATAAGAAATAAGACCCTAAACATCCCATCCCGCCACTAATCCTCGTCATACTCCCCATGAATTCAAGATCATACTCTCCATCATTAATATGAGACATACCTTACCATGAATTTGAGACATACCCTACAATGAATATCAGTCCATATTCCCCCATGAAACCTTAGACCATACTCTAGATATAAACCCACATGAATCCTTGATATACTCCCTTATGAATCTGAGATCATGAATCCGTGGCCATACTCTCCCATGAATCAAACCATGAATCCGTGACATTATTCCCCCATGAATCAAACCATGAATCCGTGACATTACTCCCCTATGAATCCTAGACACCCCCCCCCCCCCCAATGAATCGGAGACTTACCCCATATGGAATTCGAAACATACTCCCCCTCCCAATGAATTCGAGATATATCTCCCATGAATTCAAGACATACCCCCCCATGAATCCGGATTCATGGGGGGGTATGGCTTGGTTTCATGGGTGAGTATCTTTCGGATTCAAGGGAGTAGTATGTCTCTCGGATTAATGGTCTCAGATTCATGAGAGGGGTATGTCGTGAATTCATGGAGGAGTATGGTCCCAGATTCATGATCTCAGATTCTTAAGGGAATATGTCTCAGGATTCATGGGGGACCTCATGAATATGAGACATACAAATCAAGATATACTACCTCATAAATGCGATACAACCCATGAATTCAAGACATACCCAAATGAATCTAGACATGTCACCCTATGAATCATAGACATATCCCCCAAGTTTCCTAGACATACCCCACAAGGTACCATAGGCAATACCCTTGATTCCGAGACATACTAACCCCCCATGAATCTCAGACCATGAATCTGAGACATGCACCCACATATCCTAGACATACCCCCAATGAATTTGTGACATGCTACCCCATATTACATCCCATTAATATCAGACACACACCCCATGAATGTGAGATCATGAATCCAGACCTGAATCTACCTGAGTCTAAGTTCTACCCCCCTAAATCCGTTATCATGAATTCGATACATACCCCCCATGAATCTCTAACATACCCATGAATCTGAGACATATTCCCTCGTGAATCCGAGACGATACCCCCTATTAATCCCTACACATACTCCCCCTTGAATCCAAAATGATACCCCACCTTGAATCTGAGACATACTCCCCCCATTAATCAGAGACAAACTCCTCCATGAATCTTAGAACCATAAATCCACGACAAACTTCCCCATGAATCCGAGACACACCTCCCAATGAATCTGAAACATACCGAATGAATTGGTGTTATACTTCTCATGAATGCAAGACACACTCCCTCGATGTAATTGAAGACATACCCCTCAAGAATCTGAAACATACCGAAAGAATCCGAGACATACTCCCCCACATGAATCTCGAGACATACCCTACAATGAATCCGAGACATATTCCCCTTTCAATCCGAGACCTTACTGCGCCATATTCCCTCTCATGAATGTCGGACATTACCGACCATGAATCCGAGACATACTACCCCATGAACCCGAAGATCATGCATACGAGACCCTGAAACCGAGATCGTACTCCCTTATGAATCTAAGACCTTGAATCCTTGACGTACTCTCCCATGATTCCGAGACATACTCCCTCATAAATCCGAAATCACACTCCCTCATCTTACCTCCCATGAATTTTAGGCATGACCCCCATTGAATCTGAGATCTTGAATCTGAGAACCTATATCCGAGACCGTACTCATAGAATCCGATACTATGAATCCAATACGTACTCTGCCATGAATCAGGAGACATAGCCCCTATGAATCATAGACATACTCCCTCATCAATCTGAGTCATACCCCCCGTAATGCGTGACATACTCTCCCATGAATCCGAGACATACCCCCCATGTATCTGATGCGATATCCCCCATGAATCTCAGACATACCTCCCCACTGAATCCGAGATCATGAATCCTTGAACTTGAATCCAAGACCGTACTCTTGAATCTGATACCTTGAATCCGATACATACTCTGCCATGAATCGGAGACATATCTCCCATGAATCTATAACATACCCATGAATCGAAGACATACCACCCTATGAATCCAAGGCATACTCCCTCATGAATCTAAGACAGATCCCCTATAATGCGTGACATACCCTCCCATGAATCCAAGGCATATCCCCTATGAATCCGAGACATACTCTCCCCATCAATAAGAGACACTCCCTCGTGAATCCGAGACCATGAATGCGAGACAATCCCCCATAAATCGAAGACATACACTCATGAATCCTGGACTTACCCATTATGAATCGGAGACATATTAACCCATAAATGCGAGATCAAACTCCCTCATGAATCTGAGCCATACTATCCCATGAATCAGAGACATACTCATCTATGAATCCGAAACATACCCCCAAGTGCGTGAGACATACTCCCCACGATTCCGAGACACACTCCCATCATGAATCTGATACATACCCCCCTATTAATTCGAAACGATACCCCCCCATGAATCATTGTCATACTTCCCCCCCAAAATCAAAGACATACTCCATGAATCCTAGACAAACTCCCCCATGAATTCTAGACATACTCCCACATGAATCCTCGTCATACCGAATCTAAAACATACCCATGAATCGGAGGCATACTCCCCATGAATCCGGGACATACCATACCATGAAACCGAAACATACATGCCCCATGAATCTGAGACCATACCCACCCATGAAATTCGAGACACTTTGCTACAATGAATCCTAGACAAACTCCCCATGAATCTAAGACCATGAAATCAAGACATATTCATACATGAATTCGAGATATATCATCCGTGAATCTGAAACATACTCATGTAATCTGAGACATACCCTACCACGAATGAGAAACATACCCAAGAATTCTAGAATATACACCTCCCATGAATCCAATGGCATACCCTACAATGAATCCAAGACATTACCCCCATGAATCTGATACCATACTCTTGCCATATTCCCTCCCATGAATCTCTGATATACCCCCCATGAATTTGAGATTATGAATCCGAGACCCTAAATCTGATATCATACTCCATGAATCCAAAACCATGAATTCTGAGACATACTCCCCCCATCATGAATTCGAAGACATGAATCCCCCATGAAACCCCGAAGACATGCCCTTCATGAATCTAAAACATACCAATGAATCCGACACAATACTCCTCCCATGAAAGTAGACATACTATCCCATGAATTGTAGACATACGCCCCATTACTCTGATACATACCCTCCATGAATCGGAGACTATACTGCCCCATAATCCACCACATGAATCCGAGATCATACTCCTCCATCCTACCCCCATGAAATCGAAACATATCCTACATACTCATCCATCCTACCCCCTGAAATCCAAGACCATGAATCGAAGACATAATCACCCCACGAATTAGATACATACTCCCCTTGGAATCTGAAACATACCAAAGAATCCGAGACATACCCCCCCCCCCCAATGAATTCGAGACCATGCTCCTCTCCCCATGAATCCGTGACCATACTCTACCCGCCCCCATGAATCCGAGACATACCCTACCATGAATCTGAGACATTACCTTACAATAAATCCGAGACGTACTCTACCATGAATCTTGAGACATACCTTACAATAAATTCGAAGACAATACTCCCCCTTGAATCTGAGACCATACTCCCTCATATTACATCCCATGAATCTCAGACCTATCCCCCATGAATCCAAACATTAATTGAAGAACCATAATCCGAGACCGTACCCCCCCATGAATCCAAGACATACCTCCTAAGAATCTGAGATACCCCTAATCCGAGACATACCTATGAATCTGTGACATACTCTCCCCATGAATCCGTAACACTCCCCATGAATCTAAGACCATGAATGCCAAACATATCCCTCATGAATCTGAGACATACACCCACGAATTTTAGATATATTATCCCAATAATTTGAGATCATACTCTCACGAATCTGAACCACTCTCCCATGAATTGGAAACATACTCTCCTATGAATCCGAAATATACTACTCTCTTTGAATTCGAGACATACCCTATAGATTCGAGACATACTGCTCTCATAAATCTGATACATACTCCCCCATGAATCCGAGACATACATAGTACCCCATGAATCTGAGACATTACCCCCCCCCCCCCCACGAATAAGAGACTTACCCCCCAAGTATTCGAGACATATAACAAATCCGAGACATACTCCCTCCTGAATATGGGACCATAGTCCCACATGAATCGGAGACATACTCACAAATCGAAATAATACTTCCCCATGAATCCGAGACATAATCGCTCATTAATACGTGTTCATACGGCCACATCAATCCTTGACATAACCCCTATGAATCTGAAATATACACATGAATCGGAGACCTACTCACCCCATGTATCAAGGGCATACTCCCTCATGAATCCGAGACATAACCCCCCCCCCCACCCACCATGATTTTGAGACATACTTAAACTATGAATCTGAAACATATTCCCCCCATGAATCCGAGACATACCCTACAATGAATTTGCGACATACTCCCCCATTTTACCTCCCATGAATCTCAGACATACTCCCACTGAATCTGTGATCATGAATTCGAGACCGTACTCATGAATCCTATGTCGTGAATCCGATATGTACTCTGCCCATGAGTTCGAGACTTATCCCCCATGAATCTATAACATACCAAAGAGTTGGAGGCATACTCCCAAATGAATTCGATGCAATACCCCCCATTAATCTACATATATATCCCCATGAATTTTGGACATACCCCCCCTGAATCCAAAACGATATCCCCCATGAATCTCAAACATACCCCCCACTGAATCCGCGATAATGAATTTGAGAACCTGAGTCCGAGATATACAACCCCCCCCCCCCCCCAATGAATCCTTAACATACTCCCCCAATGAATCCGAGACCTCCCACCATGAATCTGAGACATATTCCCCCCATTATGAGTCCGAAATGAATATGAAACATACTCCCCCCAATGAATGCGAGACATACTCCCCCATGAATCTGGATTCATGGGTATGTCTTGGATTTATGGGTTAGTATATCTCGGATTCATGGGGAAGTATGTCTCTCGGATTCATAGGGGAATTTAGTCGCGAATTTGTGGTATCGGATTCAAGAGTATGTATGTCTTGGATTCATGAGGGAGTATGGTCCCGAATTCGTGGTCTCTGATTCTCGGGGAGAGTGTCTCGGATTCATGTCCCCCGTGAATCCTAGACATACCACTACATAAATCCAAGTCCTTCAAACCAAGACTTACTCATGAATCCGAGACATATTCATAAATTGAGACTTATGCCCATGAATCTGGACATGCCCCCCAAGTTTCCTAAACATACACATGAAACCGAGCCATACTCCCTCATGTATCTAAGACACCCCCCATGAATCTGAAACATGCTAATGAATCAGAGACATACTACCCCACGAATTGGAGACCATACTCCCCAAAGAATCCGAGATATAATCCCCCATGAGTCCGAGACATACCCCCCAAGAATCTGAAAACATACCCATGAATCCGAGACATACTCCTCCCATGAAATGGAGATGTACTCCCCCATCAATTTGAGACATACCCCTCATGACTCCGATACGTATCCCCCTACCCCCACCCCATGAATAGGAGACATACTCTTCAATTAATCTAAGACCATACTCTTAAATACTCCAACCTCATGAATCTGAGACCATACTCCTTCATAATCACCCTATGAAATCGAGACATACCCCCCATGAATCTGAGACTATACTCACACATATTCCCTTCCATGAATCTCATACATATCCCTCCCCCATTAATCCGAGACCATGATCCGAGCCATACTCCCCCATGAATTCGAGACATACCTTTCATGAATCTAAAACATATCCATGAATCTGAGACATATCCCTCATTAATAGGAAATATACCCATGAATCTGAGATATACCCCTCATGAATGTAAAACAAACCCATGAATCTAAGACATATCCCCCATGAATGTCAAACATAACCGTGAATCCGAAACATACTCCCCCCATGAAAAGGAGACATACCCTCCATGACTCAGATACATACCCCTTGATGAATATGAGACATACTTCCCTCCACGAATCAGAGATATATTCCCCTATTAGTCCGAGACCATACTCCCCCATAAGCAACTCCATGAATCTGAGACCACTCTTCCATACTCCCCCCCATGAATCCGAAACATACTCGACAACGAATTGAAGACATACTCCCTCTCATGTATCCGAGACATACTCCTCCAAGAATACTAGACATACTCTCCCATGAAATCGAGACACCCCCATGAATCCGAGACCATACTCCCTATAATTTGAAACGATAAATCCGAGACATACTATCCCACATGAATCTGAAACATACCCCCCAATTATCTGATATATACTTTTGAATTCGAGACATACTCCCTCATGAATACGAGACCATACTCTCACATGAATTTGGGACATATACCCCATGAATTTGAAACAAATGCATGAATCGCCCCCCCCCCCCCCCCCCCCGAATCGGAGACATATTATCACATGAATTTAAGACACACTCTCTCATGAATCCGAGATCATACTCTCTCATGAATGTAAAATATACGCATGAATCAGAGACATACTCACCCCACAAATTCGAGACATATTACCCCAAGAATATGATATATACCCTCCATGAATTCGAGATTATACTCCCCCATGAATCTGAGACCATACTCCCCCATACAGCCCCCATGAATCTGACACATACTCCCCCATGAATCCAAGAAAATACTCCCTCATATTACCTCCCATGAATCTCAAACATGTACCCCATGAATCCAAGATCATGAATCCAATAAATTGAATCCGTGACCGTACTCCCCCATGAATCCGATGCATACTATCCAATGAATCGGAGACATACACCAACAAGAATATGAGATGATACCCCCCCTTAATCCTACACATACTCCCCCATTTATTCGTGACATACCCAAAAGAATCCGAGACCATACCCCCCCATCCCCCCCACTAATTCTCGACATACCCTTTATGAATCCAAGATGTACTCCCCCATGAATTCGAGACATACCTTACAATGAATTTGACTCCATATTCCCCCATGAAACCTAGATCATACTCTATATTTCTGCCTATGAATCCGAGATATAACCCATAGGAATCTTAACACACTCCCCTATAAATCCGAGATCATGAATCCGTGACCATACTCCCCCATGAATCAAACCATGAATTTGTGACATTACGCCCCCGTGAATCCGAGACATACTCCCCACTAATTCGTGACATACCCCTCATGAATTTGAGACAAACCTCCATAAATGTGAAACATACCCATGAATCAGAGACATAGAGGATAAGGACTTATCATGTAAGTTACACCTGATAAACCTCAAAGTGACATTCTTATATATTTCTAAGCATGGTCTTATTGTCACTTTTTACTTGGTTAAGGGTTCATATTATATGTCAATATTTAGTGTTGAATGCTGTTATGATAAGATTTTTGTTTTTATCATATAATTAATAATTAAACACGAACATGGAAATACTTTATGTTGACACAAATATAGGGCACTAAATTACTACGAAGCTTGAAACCAACTTATGAATCTTAATTATGTTTTACGTCAAGACAAAGAACCATTGTGCTTGTAAGACCAGAAACTCATGACAATTGTGTGTGAACTTCTTAATGAAATATTTCAAACCAAAATTTTGTTAGTTGCTATAAAAAATCTAAGAACAAAACAACATATAAATGACTTAATTACCATTTTAGTTTGTGTATTATCAATCACTATTCAGTGGTTGAAGTCAAATCTCAAGAATTAGAATTTTTCAAAATCTAGAGTTAGACGATGCGTATTGAAAAAAGAAGAAACTAATGAAATATTGTTATATACAATAATGGAGGTCAAAAGGTCACAATATACACAAAACCCAAGAAACATAAGAAACCAAAAAACCCATGACCAAATTTGAGCCTCCAGGTCTTCAGGAATAGGCCTATTCCTCTATAATAACTCCAATACTCTCCCTCAAGCTAGAGCGAAGATATCAATCAAGTCCAGCTTGGTAAAGCTAGAACGAAGAGCCGAGGGACAAACAGACTCGGTGAACATGTCAACAAGTTGGTCATTGGAGGAGAAAAAAACTGTGTCGATGGCACCTGACTGAACTTTCTGTTGGAGAAAGTAAACGTTAACTTCAATGTGTTTGGTCCTCTCATGAAGAACGGAGTTTGAGGCTACAGGGAATCCCAGCTCGATCAAAAGAGAGCATAGTCAAATGATCTCTAGTCTTGCAAGATCACATCAAGTGTGGGTAAAGCTGAATACACCTAGCTTTCTCATGCTATTTATTATTGTGACCACGAGTCACATTATTGATGTGTCCACGACCACGACTGTGGCCATCATCACCATGACTGCAAGTCATATCTAGAATTGGCCGCCAGTGCCATCTTATCACTAAGTGGTGGCTGAAGAGGAGATCTGACGGCAACGCTCATCACCATCAATGATAGCAAATGCCTCAAATAGAGAAGGAAGTATGGTATTCAAAATCTGAACACGAAGAGACTCGAACAATAGTCGAAGGCTCATCAGAAACCATGTCTGTTGGCGTTGTAGTCAGCTAACCACAAGCTTGACAGCCTCTGTAGACAACTCTAAGACAAACTCATAGCGGCCAAGTTCCTCCCAATGAGCCTGAAGAAATCCAAAGTAGTCGGCAATAGTTTTGTGTACCTTGGGTGGCTTGGGCAATATCCTTCTACAACTCATAAATCCATGAGTCATTCCTGACATGAGCGGGTCTTCCATCCGCGCAGCGCAACCCACAGAGTTGACTGTCTCAAGATACATGAACATATTATAGATCTAGTTCTCAATAGAGTTGAAGAGCCAACCTAGAACTGTAAAGTTGTCAATCTCCCACTGTTGAAGGCCTATCTTGCCTCAACTACCCAAATATAATGTAACCAAATAAAATGCGACCAGGACGGAAAATTGTGTCCATCAAGCAGCACATTGGTATTCCATTGGGCTTGAGAATTGTGCCCTAATGACATGGTGCCTTGGTCTCCATAGCAATAATAAACCACAAATCTTGACTCAAGAGAGGAAAAGAAGGTGGTCACCACAACCCGTGATGAATCGACACCAAAAAGGTAACAAGAAAAAAATTGTGAAACCCTAGGGTTTCTCTCTAGCTCTCATACCAAGAATAAAATCGTGAAACCCTAGGGTTTCTCTCTCGCTCTCATACCCATAAATATGAGACATACTTCCTCATGAGTCCGAGGCATACCCCACATGAATCTAAAATATACCCATATATCACACTCCACCCAAGAATTGGAGACATACTCCATCATGAATCCGAGACCTAACTACCCATAGTCCCTCCCATGAATCGGAAACATTCCCTACCATGAATTAGAGGCATACTTCCCCACGAAACCGAGACATACTCACATGAATCTTAGATCATGAATCGGAGATATACACCCCCATGAATCCGAAACATACTCCCCGTGAATGTAAGACAATACTCTCCTATGAATCTGAGACATTCTCCCCATGAATCCAAGACAATACTCCCTTTGAATGCGAGACATAATTCCCAATCTATCCGAGACATACTCCCCATGAATCTAAGACCAAACTCCCCCATGAATCCGAGATATACCCCCTTATGAATTAGAAATATACGCATGAATCGGAGACATACTCCCCCATGAATCGGAGACATACTCCCCCATGAATCGGAGACATACCCCTACCCCCCATAGATCTGAAATATATGCATGAATCAGAGACATACTCCCCCATGAATCCGAGACATACTCCCCCATGAATCTGAAACGTACCCAAGAATCTGAGACGTACTCCCCCATGAATTGGAAACCATACCCCCCCCCCCCCAACAATGAATCCGAGACCATACTCCCCATTGAATCCGATACATACCCTACCATGAATCTGAGACACTTGACAATGAATTTGAGACATACTCCCCATATTACCTCCCATGAATCTCAGACATACCCTTCGAATATGAGATCATGAATCCAAACCTAAATCCGAGATCGTACTCGCCCTCGCCCATGAATCCAAGACCATGATCCGAGCCATACTCCCCCATAAATTCAAGACATACCCTCCATTAATCTGAAATATACCCATGAATCCGAGACATATTCCTCATGAATCTGAGATATACCCCTTATGAATGTAAAACAAACCCATGAATCTCAAACATACCCGTGAATCCGAAACATACCCCCCCCCCCCAATGAAAAGGAGACATACTTCCCCACGAATCGGAGACATACCCTCCATGAATTCGAGATTATACTCCCCCCATGAATCTGAGACCATACTTCCCCATACTACCCCATGAATCTGAGACCTTACAATAAATCTGACACATACTCCCCCATAAATTCGAGAAAATACTCCCTCATATTACCTCGCATGAATCTCAGACACGTACCCCATGAATCCAATAACTTGAATCCCTGACCGTACTCCCCCATGAATCCGATACCATGAATCTGATACATACTATCCAATGAATCAGAGACATACACCAACAAGAATCTAAGATGATAACCCCCCCCCCCCCCCTAATCCTACACATAATCCCCCATTTATTCGTGACATTACCCCAAGAATCTGAGACCATACCCCCCATCCCCCCACTAATCCTCGACATACCCCTTATGAATCCGAGACATACTCCCCCATGAATTCGAGACATACCTTACAATGAATCTGATTCTATATTCCCCCATGAAACCTAGATCATACTCTATATTTTTGCCTATGAATTCGAGATATAACCCACATGAATCCTTAACACACTCCCCTATAAATTCGAGATCATGACTCTATGACCATACTTCCCCATGAATCAAACCATGAATTCGTGACATTACTCCCCCGTGAATCCGAGACATCCCCCCATGAATCGGAGACTTACCCATACGGAATCCGAAACATACTCCCTCTCCCAATGAATTCGAGACATACCCCCCCATGAATCCGGATTCATGGGGAGGTATGGCTTGGATTCATGGGTGGGTATCTCTCGGATTCATGGGAGTAGTATGTCTCTCGGATTCATGGTCTCGGATTCTTAAGAGTGTGTGTCTCGGATTCATGGGAGACACCCATGAGTCACATATATTCCTCATGAATCTCAGAGATACTACCCATGAAATCAAGATATACTCCCTCATAAATCTGATACATCCCTATGAATTCAAAACATACCCCAATGAATTGTAGAGATATCCCCCAAGTTTCCTAGACATATCCCACCTAGGCATACCCATGAGTCCAAGACATACACACCCACAAATCCTAGACATACCCCTAATGAATCCAAGACATGCTACCCCATATTACCTCCCATTAATCTTAGACATATCCCCCATGAATCCGAGATCATGAATCTAGACCTAAATCCGAGACCATACTCTCCAATTAATCCGATATCATGAATTCAATACATACTCCCCCATGAATCTCTAACATACCCATGAATCGGAGACATACTCCCTCGTGAATCCGAGAGAATACCCCCCATTAATCCAAAATGATACCCACCATGAATCTGAGACAAACTCCCCCATGAATCTTTAACCATGATCCGAGCCATACTCCCTCATGACTCTCCATGAATCTGAAACATACCCATGAATCCGAGAGATATCACTCATGAATCGGAAACATACCCATAAATCTGAGATATACCCCTCATGAATGTAAAACAAACCCATGAATCTGAGACATACCTCCCATGAATCTGAATCATACCCCCCCCCCCCCCCCACAATGAAAACGAGACATACTTCGCCATGAATCGGAAACATGCCCTCCATGACTCCGATTCATACCCCCCCCCCCCCCGATGAATATGAGATATACTTCCCTCCACGAATCGGAGATATACTACCCCATTAATCCGAGACCATACTCCCCCATACTGCATTAATCCGAGACCATACTCCTCCATACTTCCCCCATGAATCCAAAGCATACCCGACAATGAATTGAAGACATACTCCCTCCCATGTGTTTGAGACATACTCCCCCATGAATACGAGACATACGCTCCCATGAAATCGAGACCTTTCCCCATAATCTGAGACCATAAATCCAAGAGATACTACCCCACATGAATCCGAAACATACCCCCAAGTATCCGAGATAGACCCGTGAATTTGAGACATACTCCCTCATGAATACGAGACCATACTCCCACATGAATTTGGGACATATCACCCATGAATTTGAAATATACGCATGAATCGGTGACATACCCCCCCCCCCCCCAAATCGAAGACATACTCTTTTAGGAATCCGAGTCATATTCTCTCATGAAATCCGAGGAATCCGAAACATACCCCCAAGTCATAGACTGAATTTGAGACCCCCATGAATCTAAAATATACACCCATGAATTTGAAATATACATGAATCGGTGAGAGACATGGAATCTCACCCATGAAATCACATACTCCCCCATGAATCGCATGACATTAACAAATTCGAGACATGAATCCGAAACATACTCCCCCTAAGAATTTGATATATACCCTCCATGAATTCGAGACTATACTCCCCCCATGAATCTAAGACCATACTCCCTCATACTGCCCCCATCAATCTAAGACAAACCATACATACTCCCCTACGAATCCGAGAACATACTCCCTCATATTACCTCCCATGAATCTCAGACAGTTACCCCATGAATCCGAGATCATGAATCCAAGAATCTGAATTTGAGACCGTACTTCCAAGAATTTGATACATACTCCCCAATGAATCCGAGACATACTCCCTCAAGAATCCGAGACGATACCCCCCATTAATCCTACACATACTCCCCCATGAAACCGTGACATACCCCCAAGAATCCGAGACCATACCCTCCCATCCCCCCACTAATCCTCGACATACCCCCTATGAATCCAAGACGTACTCCCCCATGAATTCGAGATCATATTCAAGACAAACCTTATCATGAATTCGAGACATACCCTACAATGAACCTGAGTCCATATTCCCCCCACGAAACCTAGACCATACTCTATATTTCTGCCCATGAATATGAGATATAACCCACATGAATCCTTGACATACTACCCTATGAATCCGAGATCATGAATCCAGGACCATACTCCCCCATGAATCAAACCATGAATCCGTGGCATTACTCCCCCGTGAATCCGAGACACCCCCCCCCCCCCCCCGGCCCCCCATGAATCGGAATACCCCATATGAAATCCTTAACATACTCCCCCTCCCAATGAATTCTTGACATACCCCCCCATGAATCCGGATTCATGGGAGATATGGCTTGGATTCATGGGTGAGTATCTCTCGGATTCATGGGAGTAATATGTCAATCTGATTAATGGTCTCTGATTCATGAGGGAGTATGGTCCCAGATTCACGGTCTTGGATTCTTAGGAGAGTATGTCATAGATTCATGGGGGACACCCATGAATCCTAGATATACCTCATGAATCGAACCATGAATCCGTGACATTACTCCTTCGTGAATCCGAGATATCCCCCCCATGAATCAGAGACTTACCCCATATGGAATCCGAAACATACTTCCCCTCCCCATGAATCCAAGCCATACCACCCCCCCCCCCCCATGAATCCAGATTCATGAGGGGGTACGTCTTGGATTCATGGGTGAGTATCTCTCAGATTCATGGGAGTAGTATGTCTCTCGGATTAATGGTCTCTGATTCATGAGGGAGTATGTCATGGATTTATGAGGGAGTATGGTCCCAGATTCACAGTCTCGGATTCTTAGGGGAGTATGTCACAGATTCATGGGGGACACCCATGAATCCTAGATATACCTCATGAATCGAACCATGAATCCGTGACATTACTCCCCCGTGAATCCGAGACATCCCCCCATGAATCAGAGACTTACCCCGTATGGAATCCGAAACATACTCCCCCTCCCAATAAATTCTAGACATACTCCCCCATGAATCCAGATTCATGGGGGGGGGGGGGGGTATGTCATGGATTCATGGGTGAGTATCTCTCGGATTTATGAGAGTAATATGTCTATTGGATTAATGGTCTCTGATTCATCAGGGAGTATGTTGTGGATTCATGGGGGAGCATGGTCCTAGATTCACGATCTCGGATTCTTAGGGGAGTATGTCACGGATTCATTAGGGACACCTATGAATCCTAGATATACCTCATGAATCGAACCATGAATCCGTGATATTACTCCCCCATGAATCTGAGACATCCCCCTCATGAATGAGATACTTACCCCATATGGAATCTGAAACATACTCCCCCTCCCAATGAATTTGAGACATACCCCCTACGAATCCGGATTCATGGAGGGGTATGTCTCAGATTCATGGGTGAGTATCTCTCAGATTTATAGGAGTAATATGTCTCTCGGATTAATGGAATCTGATTCATAAGGGAGTATGTCGTGGATTCATGGGGTAGTATGGATCCGAGACATGTGCCCCATGAATTCGAGACATACTCCCCCTTGTTCTTACGGGACTTCCCACCCTTTTGACACGATCGATGATGTTCGCTAAATATATCAACTTTTCTCTTAAATGTTATTCATCTTTGTAGAGTCAATGAATTTTATGATTACTCGTTTCTTTGGCATGGTTTAACGGCTGACGGTTTGGATGCATTATTTAATGTTACCTCATAAAATACAACTCATTATGTGAGATCATGCATGTATATACCATATAGGAGTGCTATCTTCTTCGGCAATATTCATTGACATTTGGAATATAGGAGTGCTATCTTCTTCGGCAATATTCATTGACATTTGGAATCCATATTGGCTAATGTGGCAATGAGTACAAGAAACTTGTATGATATATATAATCCCGAGCTACAAAATAAAAAGGAGTAATAAAAATCATGCCATTCTTCTTTCGATAAAAGGTCATCCTTGTATTTTTTTTTTTGCTTTTAGAAGATAGGGGTAGGATGTTGTCCTGTTGTAGGGTTTATTGGGATTAAAGAGATGACTGAGATTCCTTATTAATCGCAAAGTCAACAATGCAAGGGAAAGAAGTGTCAAGAAAGAAAAATTTGGAAATCAACTTGGCCATGGTAAGAATAAGCCAGTGGACTGAATAATCTCGATACCGAGGCAAGCAGAGAACCTGGTAGACAACTACTCTCTGGTGGCTTGTGTTGAAAGCTCTCAAACAACTCAACCAATTCTTTATCCTAATTCCTACCATTAAGAGTTTCATAGTTTACTCAAGTTCACTATTTCCTTGTCCTTCCGTTGCAATACACTCATGTCACCATCTTTGTTTCAGTTTTGGATTGCCTTTTATACAATGTGATGGACATCCCGCCTTCTTTCTCCCAAAAAAAAAAAAGGTGTTACCTTTCTAGCTGCTGGGCTCAACGGCTTGCACAACATGATCAACTTATCTTCTTAGGGAAGTCTAACTGATATGTAGTGTTCACGCTACATTATTGAGTGTTGGCCTCTTCATTCGCCAATCCTGAACCTTATGCCTCTCGAATTATGAAAGACAGTGTAAAGAAATCTATTTTGGAAGCAAATATTCATTGTCAATTCTTGTTTCTCTATTACCCCACGCCACTTCCACATGAACATTTTTTATATTCTTGTTTGACCTTTGAGCATATAGAATGAAAAGGAATTCCTCATGTTTTTTATAAGAATTTATAGTAATTATCCCAAAAACAGTGATCACTTACATTATTCCTCATGTTTTTTGTTTTCTTATATATGAAAATGCATAGATGTAAGCGTATAGGTTACATATCAAACTCATTCAACACAACAGACTTTCTATACACTTCTCAACCAAATCCCTTCCTAACAAAACAGAGTTGACAGGATTACCATACTTCCTCCATTCCTCTGCCTTGTATCAATTTTCCTCTTCACAACTAGTTTACAAGAAAACAATACATGAAAAGTTAAATCCGCACCTATAAGTCTCATACTAGATATTAGGGCTGAGTTATCACTTGATGAAAGAAGAACTTGACTAGATATTAGAAATGTTATCTCTTTGGTGTATGAGCATAAAATGTTGAGATATTGCTTATGAAACTGATCCTCTCCCACTAATTCATGATTTGAGGGGACGATCTAACTGATAAAACATCTATGTGAGGTAATATATAATAATTATTGGAATTACTATGTGCTTTCCATCTAGGATAAGTGTTAATCAAATTTATTCTTCCATGTCGTTTATTTATCTTGATGGTGATACAACCAATGAAATCTCTGCTTCAGTCTAGTAGTTTTAGCCAAAAAATTATTATTGTAAAAGTTCTCACATTTTTTCTAAGAAATGGAAAGATTTTTGAGCTTATGCAGGCATGTGGCCGTTTATTTGATTTTGCAGAATGTGATACTCTTGTTTTGACCATGAGAAAGTTAGGCCAGGGTATTATTCTTGTGGTCCAATTTTTTGTTTATGCTATTCATTTGGCTATTGACTTGTTTATTTCTCTTTTTAACCATGCATATGGAGGGTTTTTTTTTTTTTTTTTTTGGGGGGGGGGGGGGGGGGGGATTTTTTTTTCTCTATATGTAACTTAAGAAAATCATAACCTATATTTGTTAATTTTAAAATATCAAGGCTTCTCAAATGCTAACCCCTTATAATCAAACACTATTTTTTGGGGGTTCAACTGAACTATGGCACTTCAGGGAGGAGGGGAGAGAGGGAGGTCTTATTTTCTTGTCTACGTAATTACTTGGTAACGTTATGGCCTAAATCTATTAATTTTAAAATATCAAGCTTGCTTTGGGGTTCAGCTGAACTCTATGGATCATGGAATCCTCTCCACGCATCACCCTAGGTTGGAGGGGGAATATTATAATCCCTGACTTTTAGATTTACATAGGTGTTTTCAAGAAGCTATATAGACTTCAGACAAAGTCAGGGATTATATGGATTTCGGACATTTTACAGGGGTTTATTTGAATATTTCCCTTTAATTAATGAAGGTAGATTCATTCCTAAACTCATTTCATCCAATGAATATATATTTAATGAATGAATCTCACATATTTTAATTTTTCTATCACTAAATATTGATGAAAATCTCATTAGAAAATATTTGGACGGATGGATGACACACGTGCTCACAAATAAAAAAATTCTTTGATACTCATGTATCAAGGTGTCATGCATCTATTCAAGTATATACTTATAAGAATCCCAACATTACGTATTTATGAAAACTATGATATATAGGATGCGATTGCTAAGCTTTCGGTGGACAAGGAGGTGATGGGAGGATGCGGAGAGGGTCACTGGAGCCGAGCTGAGGAACAAGCCAGAGATGATGATGTACCCCGGCAGGGTGGCCGCGTCGCTTACGGGCGGCGGTGAGGCTCAACTAGAGCAACCAACTGTGATAAAATTTTGATATCTGTATATATGGGTTTTTGGTGTTTGGATAAGGTTTTGAGGATAAATTGTACTAAGTTTAGGAGATAAAAAGTCCATCAATTTTGTTCATATTTACATTTGTCAAAATTGAGATAAAAAGTGGGGATAAATATTATCTCAGCTTTTAGGTCTAGTTTAGTAAATGGATAAATTTTTGTGATAAGTTAACATAATTTATGAGGATAAAAAAATCATTATTTTTATCCAGATTTTACATTTAGTAATGCTTTTATTATCCTTATTTTTTTGTGTTCTTATCCTTAATCTTACATTTGGATCAAATATGAGATAACTTTTAATTTATTTAAAAAAATACTAAATATGTCCTTCCCTATTAATGAGGTATTAATATTGTTTGATGGAACAAATTCTTTTTTCTTTTCTTTTTTTGTTTTTTTTTTGTTGGGAAGGGTAGTCATAAATGTTATTCTAATTTTACAAAATAGGGATAAAAATGAGACAAATATATTTCACATTTTACCTAGAACAAATTATCCTCATTTTTTATCTCAAAATGTGGATAATTGTCCATGTTTTATCCCAATTTTTTTTAATGCCATATGGGATAACAAGTGATTTAACCCAATTTTTTCCTTATCCCAACCTCTTATCCCCATGCCAAACTAGGCTTAGGTGGAACAAAATATCCCTATTTTTATTTTAAAATCGGAAAAACTGTCCGCGGTTTATCCCATTTATTTTTTATTTTTTATACCATATGGGGATAAGTTGTCCCCTTGTTTACTCATCCTCATAATTATTCCTTATCACAACACGTATCCCCTTGTCAAACCAGCTCTTAATTAGGGTTTTGTTCATGCTTTGTTTTTATTCTTTTGGGTGGTTGGTGGTGTTTTTTTTTTTTTTCAAACTTGTGTGTTATTTTGTGGGACTGTGTATGTAAATAGACGAATAACACTTCGGTTTGTATCTCAACGTTCATCAATTATCCCTGTTTGATAGCATAATAGAGCTGATACGAGTGGTACTGGTACAAAGGGGGTTTTTATATGTATTTTTCTATGGAATGGTAGGCATTAGCCCTGAATTCTATTCAAAAGATGGTTGGATTTATATGTTAATTTATTTTTTCACATCTTATAAAATAATAGGGATTCAAATATCAAATCATTTTTTTATTCAAGCTTTAATTCACATTTATTCATCTTTTGTTCACAGTTTATCTATGTTAATCAAACAATAATAAAAATCTTAACAATAACTAAAAATATATTTAAACAGAAAATATAGGTAAACTCTTATAATCGACACTTTATGATTACTAGTCTAAATTGAAGATGATATGGTAATCCATCTTGAATAACATTATTCCTCTTTTTCTAAATAAAGATTTTTTAAAAAGTGGGTTGGGATAAAAAAAAATATTAAATTTTTTTAAAAAAAATAAAAGGACTGAGTAAATGCTCTTTAGTTGTGAATCATTGCAACTGTGACAGGGACCTCAGTGGATATGCCTAGCAATTGGGTTTGAAAGAGCAGAGGTTAGGGATGGATTTAATCCCTTTCACATTTTCAAATGGATTATATCACGTTCAACCTAGGGTTGGTCATAGACCGGGCCGGGCTGGAACATGGTTCAACCCCATATACACGGGGATAATATTTGGGAAATGGTCAAGAGCTTTCTTTGTGATTAGGGGATGTTTAGTATGGGGGCCGGAGGTGTTTCTTTTTGATAGGATAGACTTGTTCTCTGTCATAGGTTGTGGATGTGTCGTATTTGAGCTCGGTAGATCTCTCTTCTATTAAAATTATGTATACTGCGTTTCATTCTTCATATGTTGAGGCGTTCACCTATCGGATACATAAAATAAAACCTCATATACTATGTTACACGATTTCACACACTACAAATTAACACTACAAATTAACGGTAGCGGCTACCGTGATGATTGTGGTGATACAAGTTGATTGATGCACTTAAAATTGAAAATTATGGTACAATTTCAAACTCACCAAATTGAAACATCAAAATCATTTTTTATTAAAAATATATATATATTATTTTAACGACATATATTTCTTTCGTTAATAACAGGTATATTATATATTTTTATTTGATATATTTCATTACCGTGTTAGAATATATGTACACATGATTACCAATCAATATATATTCAGTTTAATATCATGTTCATACCAATTATTCAGGTTTATATACACAAAACCGTGCATGCTGTGTTTGGAGGGAGTCACTATTGTAGTCCTAGAAGGGTAAAATCTGAGTATATAATTTGTCTAATATAATCTGATATAATCATGCATATCAACTAAAAAAATACAAAAGTACGTATTTAATTTTCAAATGTGTACTTTATTTCTTGTGAAATGTATATACTTTAATAAACAAGTATATACCTTCATGGGTTGGAGTCTCATGCAGTAGTTGACAGAGAATTTACAAACAAGAGATAAAAGTTCATATAAATTTTAATTTTTAATATATAAAAATCCAGAGTAGATACAGATGTTTTTCAGAGCATAGACAGGCTTATACAATATTCTCAGCATTGCACCCTCAACTAAAACAAATGTGGACCCACACCTGATAATAGTAAATCTATGAAAAACTACACACACATGCTAAAAATCTTACCTGCACATCAACTATGGATTTCACAAAGATACTTTCTACTTCCGACCACTCGTTCCCGCCCGGGGCTTCCCTTTGACTTCCTGTTCCTGCTCGATCGAATAAATTAAGAGGAAAATCAAAGCAAAGAAAATTAGATTAAGTTCTGCTCGACCTTAAATGATTGTATGGGTAAAATTAAGAAAAAGAGTAGTGTGTGTTCACATAATCATACCGATGGCATGTGCATATAGATGTGTGTCTTCGCTGTTGCTGGATTATGATTCTCGGCACCTTTACTCCAGTCATAACAAACCTTGAATTGATTTTACAGAAACACTTCTGAGGTCAGCCAAGTTTGCGTAGATAAAAAAAATTGAGCAGAAGTTTTAGTATAATATTATTTAATTCAGTCTCCATTTGAAACCAGTTACCAAGTTGATTCAGCTTTTGCAAAATCAGGTATCTTTTAACTAGTTTTTTGGTTTTGTATATTGATTTTTCGTTTTCATGTGTTAAAAGTCAACAAAAACAGCTATTATGGAAAAAGATTGGTTGAGAGTATCTTATATTCAAAAAACTGTTTTTGAAAATTGGTTCAAAGGGAACCTTAGAATGGTGGAAGAAGAAGCAAAACTCATGTCAGAAGGAAAATGCTGCATGTTGCCCAACAAATATCTACTACCTTGCAGAAAGTGTACATACACTCCCCCAAGAATGTAAAAGCACTCGATGTGCACCACTAAGGGAGTGTATATACACTGCGAGGACAACAAAACCGATTGTATGTAGCTTTGTTTAAACTATGCATCTTTCAAAACATATATTTCTCATATCAAGGATCCCATATTGCTATCTCAAAAGTAGACAGGAAAGCATGAGCGGTTTTTTCTGAGAAATAAGAGCCTGAGTGTTGCATGTTTAATCCATCAATACTAACAAAGCATACCGCATATGCAAAGATTGAACCATCATGGTTAAAACTGCTGCAGGGAATAGGTTGATTGCATCTGCTCATAGCCTGCAGAATAAGATTGGAAGGAATTTTAGCGCAATTGGACACTGTTCTGTAAATTGCAGTAACTGATGCCTTAGAAAAGAAATATTGCAAGTAGCTGAACCAAATAATATATGCACGGTAAACAGTTCATTGGTACTTGTGTGTCTTGAATAAAAAAGGAGTACGTCTCATTTTAAAGAACAAGCTAATAGGAGAACTAGATGCTAATGCACAAAAAAAAAATCAGAAGGTTTCTGAAACCAACACACTAAACAAAAAAAATAACCTTTCCTTTTGCAAACGCAACCGATAAAGTCAATTGTTGAGAACACAGCAAGTTGTAGTACCACTGCAACTTCAACATCTACTAACTTTTTATTACTTGTTCATCTTTTATGTGCATTTCACATATATAAGCTAATGCATATTTTTTAATAAAACTTTGACCACTACTGGAAAAAAATATACAGACAGAAAAGAAAATCTTTGATACATGCAACATTGTACATGCAAGTATGCGCTATAGAACCTTCCATTGTAAATCATACCTTAAGTCTTTGTTTGCTGTCCTTGTCCCAAAAGTTAAAAGCCCCATCAGACCCTGCTGTGGCAAATGTATGGTGTACCTGCAAAAACCGCATACTGAAGTAAGATTCCAAGAAAAGGAGAGAATGACGTGTGCATCAAACTAATATATGGTATCATAAGCCCCTTCCCCAACTGACTAGGTTTTAAGAACCCTTAACACGCCATAGATTCCGGATGAATTTTCCTCTGTGAGAATATTCAACCAAGTGAGTCACCTTAATTCTCCTTTTCCACTTATTACCATCAACTATGACATACATCATACAATTTCATAACCTGAGCACCATTCATGTAAAATGAGACACTAAAATGAAAGTGGTGTAAAATAACTTAGTTGCTTCTCATTTTCTTTTTACGACACTTGAATCAGCCTAATCTACACATCAAAGAAGTAGCAAAACTAGTAAAATTGGAAAAGGACACAGCCAAAAATTATTTTTAATTATATGAACGAAATTAATCATGCATTTCCCTTTTCCATCAATCAATTGAATATTTATAGTTCGATAATTATGGTAGTTCAACTCTTCACAAACATTGTTCGGGGCAGAAACATGATCCTGAATTCCAGTATCAAACAGATATTTAACTACATGAACATGCACTTCATTATTTAAAAACACCCTTCATTTTTCATGTTTATTAAATAAAACCTTCATTTTACTGACAACAATAATGGCTCGACCGGCTAACTTAAATTTACTTAAAGAGGATGACTGCAATGTACGCAGCATCAAGTGAAACACCATAATAATTAGAGATGAGCAAATAGAAGATGAGTGGAAGAGTACCCTAAAAAAATGAAATCTTCCAAAAAGAGGTGCACATATAGAAAATGAAAAATAGAGAGTAAAAAATCATCTGTAATTGAATTGTTGTAATCTTACAGGATGAAAGTTCAACGAATTGACAGAGTATATGTCATTCCCCTCCCTATGGCATTTGAATGTAAAATTTTTACTTTGCTGTGCATCATCCAAATGGTGCACACCCACTCTCCCTTCTATTGAACCCACCTAAAACACAACAGTAAAGATCAATTTAGATATAGATCAATCATGCTGATTATAACAATCGAAGTCTACTCTATATAGCTCTAAAAAAAACTGTAACTGACAATATTATTAGTGATCCTTCATAACTAGGCATATTCTTTTCAAAAATAAAAAAGGAACTAATGGTTGAGAAAAATAGAGTGCCAAGAAACTACAGAGAATGTCAGAAATTTACCAAAAATCCTTGCTGATCAGGAAATGCAGCAATGCATCTAGTCTGATACTTGAGAGGAGACATGATTCTCTTGAATTCGGTCTATTGATTATTCAAGCAAATATTACACCATCAGAATATATGTGCAAAAATTGGAGAGGGAAAACAACTATACAAGGACCATCTGAATAATTATCAATGTAGATAAACTCAAGTAATAGAAACTGTGTAGGACGGAACTACTAGATAGTAGGCCTGCCTGTCTAATTAGTATTAAAAAAAATCAGGACAGGCAATATATCTCAACCAAGAAAACATACAAAATTATGGGAAGATATATTCCAAACTACAATTTTAAAAACCTCCAAATTTAAGCTCTCAAAGGAAATCAAAGCCGAGTTCATCTCTTGTAGTCAACCAATATTTCGATGCCACAAAAGAGAGATCTAAAAAATATTCCAGAGATATAGTACACTGGAAGTCATGATCACATCATGAAAACAAAACATTAAACTACCAAGAGGGGTTTACATCAACCTGAAACGCTCACCTGCGGATTTTGCAAGTTATACACTATAAGATTTCTATCAGCCGTTCCAACAACCATTAGCGGATGCTGAACAGTCAACGCATAGCACCGATCTGGTAGCTGCTGCGTATGAACCGGATTTGATTGTCTTGTATCCCAGTATCTATGAAATATAGCTGAACAAATCAAATTTATGGAAATAGATGTTGTACCATAACATTCAACATCAATAGTGAACTGAACAGATACGAGAAGAAATATAATATCCACAACTAGATAATATAAAGAAAAAAAAAATACAAATGCATTTCAAACAGGAGCATGGAATAAAGAGGTACCCAGATACAACAAGCTTGAAATACAATTTCTAAACCTGTATTGGAAGATATTCATTAATATTCTTGAACAGAAATTACAGTATGACGCAGGATGGAGATTACGGATGAAAAAAGAGAAAAGAAAGAGAGAAGAATATAGGCAAGAGAAATCAATATTCTATAATTTCTATTATAATTTCTCAATATGTGACTTTGACAATGACATAAATCCACTTTAAATGTAGAACCAACATAAACTAAAAATGACAAGAATTTCCCTAAGCAATTACAAAATCTTAATTCAAAATTATAAATCTTAAGTTTATGATTGCATCTAACATACATCAAAAAATATATCCTAATCCCAACAACTAAAAAAATCATAATATGTATGAAGTTTTCATATTAATGAGTGCTACTAAGGAAGCATTTTCTGAGAAACAAGGGTAAGAGGAAAAAGGTAGATGAGTGCTTGAGTAAGCTAAGAACCTGAAAAAACAGATAAAAGATAGGAGGAGTTCAAGCGAAAATCTTATTTGCATTCTCATCTAAAATCAGTCACCTAAGCCACATTTTTCAAAGTAAATCAATTAGTCTGAACTCGGATATAATGGGAAGCAACACCAACAAAGTTCGTGTGACATGAAATTGTTTAGTCTAATATGTGAAAAGGTAGATATGATATGAGCGTGCCTCAGAGTCTTGTCCCAGCTTCCTGTAACAAGCAGATTCATCTGTTGGATCCAAGCTACTTCTTTGACGGGTGCATCATGCATAGCTACTGTTACAGGTTGCCCTCCAGACAACAGGGGCCACATCTTGACTTGCTTATCACACCCTCCTGAGAACACAGTTGTTCCATCATCCTTCCAAGCAGAACATAGAACCTGGGGGGGGGGGGGGGGGGGGGGGGGGGGGGGGGGAGAGAACCCAGACAATTATATAGCAGTTGGGTGGTAAATTATCAAGAACGGATGGAAATAGTCCATACCGGTTGGTCATGTGACATTGATGCCTTAGGCATACTGCTTCCTGCTAATGAAACCTCCCAGCATCTAACCTGTGGTTATTTGGTTATAGAAAGAGTTGTGCATACTTAAGAAACATATTAGACAAAACAGATAATCAAGTTGTCAAGATCATCCAATAGAAAATATGTTTTAGGAAATTATGAGAGACTAACCTGATTATCCCAAGAAGTTCCCACAAGATAATTGCCCTTAGGACTAAAACACAGGCTAGACACAGAATCAGTAGGGGGCTGAACGACCTGCAAAGAAGAAGCAAGTACATGAGAAACTCAATGTGAAAGAAGCAAAGCCCTTCCTGCGTCTTTGCCAGGGCAAAACCATATCAAAATGCCCAAGATGCTATTGCAATAAAAGGAAGGGAAATAGCATTTTCTTCCTCGCCATCAAAGAATATTTGCACAATTGTAGACTCATGTGCACCAGCATTAGTTTAAAACTACTTATATGTACAGAGGCACCAACTACTGCCATGTCAGATAATACATGTGCATGATTTAAATTATTTCAGTAGGCAATTCTGTATCCATCATCACTCACTTAGGCATAAAATGTGTTAATAAAATCCACAGAAACAATCAAATACATTTGATGCATTCATGCAATTATGTGAACTGAGCAATCACGCATGTCTTAGAATTGATCCCATGTGGTACAGAATGAATATACACAAATCAGTAGGAATGGGGTCTGGTAGGCGACATCCCCAAAATATGTAGGAATGGGCTCCTCCTCCAAAGTCTTGAATTAATTCTCACTTTCCTTTCATTTTCCTTTAAAATTTTGTAATAGGATCCCCCGTCTCCTTACTTCGGGCGCATTTTTTCCTATTAATATAATTTCTCCCATCTTTTCTCAAAAAAATAAACAATCATAATACATCTACAAAACAATTTAATTATCTTTGCACTTTTACAGTATTTATCCCACACTTACTATCCCATATCTTTACGAATGTACACTTACCCTATCCACTTGAGGATATTTCCCACACATGAACTTCATGACTATGCATATAAGAAATATTTGTAAAAAAAAAAAAAAAATTACTGCATCTATTCATACTGTAAAACCGCAAAAACTGCATCTATGCACATGTTATCAGAAAATCAAACCCCGGATATTCAAAACATTAAGAATCTCAAGATTTGAAGTTTATTAACAATAACAGGATCCAATAATCAACAAGTGCTGCATCCAATCAAAGGTTATGAAACGTAGACAACAAACACTACTTTGAGAGAGAGAGCGAGAGAGAGACCTCGTGAGACTTGTTAGGGTTTACATTCGCGCCGGCTCCCGCGCTCAGCCCGGTGAGAGCCATTGATGAGGCAAAAAACAAACCCTTAAAAAAACAGACTTCCAAGAGAGCAACAAATATAAAATTAAAATTAAAATTAAAATAACGCCATTGAAGGCTCTAAAAGGCAAGAATCGAAAATCTTACCTGTAAAAAAAACAAATCGAGACTTGTCGGAGCCAAAGAAATCGAGTCGGCGATTCGATCAAAGCAATCAATGGACGGGTTCACTCTACGGGCTTGTTCATCAGCACCGTCCTATTGGTGGATTTTGATTACAGTGAAAATGCCTAAAAAGTACCTGCGATTGTGATTATGAGAATGGTGTCCCTCCTTTAGGTGTACAATTTGCAATAATTAATCTTGTCATTATGAATATTTTATATTAGGGGTTCGGATTCTAACAGACCTAGCTCCGTTTGGATTAGATGTGATATTTGAAGCGTTTGGAAAAAGCCGCGTTTCGATGCCTTCCATAACAGTAGCCAGTGTCCGATGTGCATTAATTAAACTCGTCTCGCTTGTTTGGTTCAATGACCCGCATTCCCAACACCCCTCATTACCTCTCCTTCACCCCTCGGCCCTAATAGCCCTAAAATAGCCAGAGCATCACCAAAAAAATCAAAAAGCCCCAAAAATTCCTTCAACAAACCCATTTAGAGCATAGCAGATTAATATGCAATGATTTCAAGGAAACAATGAGAGGGGAATAGCAGGTTCGAATCACCATCATGTATCAAAGCTTGTTTGGAAGATCTCTGTTCTCTCACCCTACAAAATGGGCGGTGTTGACAGAGTTTCTGTATTAAGTTGTATTAAGTTTTTGTATTAAGAAGTTCAGTTTATATGTTCATACATGTGCATTTTGATTTTACGTTATAGTTTGATTAATCTATTATACAATTTAAGACATAGTTGTATAATTTAATTTATAAGTGATACAATTTGATTCTGATGTTGTGTAACTTAATTCTTATGTTTTGCAAAGTGTTTTGTCATTTAATGTGGTTTAGAAACAAGTTTTTTAAAGAATCAGTTAAAACGGTTTTTCAAAATAGTTTTGCAATAAACATACTTACATATAATTCCTAATATCTTTTATAATTAAAACTTTGTTTTCACTTTCTTCAAAAGTTGAAACTAATCGAAGCATTTGAAAACAAGTTTTAATTAAACATAATTATTATATAAAAAAAAAACCGAATTTCCAAAGCTGTACAAACTAATTTCCCGATACAGCCCAAAATACAAATTATATAAACTATCTTCAATTCAATAAAACATTTTTTTCTACAATTGTAAAAAAATTTACACATCCAATAACAACATAAGCACATATGAAAATAATTTTATTTTCACATGAATTGTCCAAGGGAAAGTGATGTTCCTATATAGCATTATACTGTATAATGAGTACAAACATATCATAAAATAGTGCATCATTTCAATTCAACTAAGCATCCAATTCATTTATTCATTCTTTTTGGTAAGTTCCAATTCATTTATCATTGCATGGTGCACATC
Source organism: Acorus calamus (assembly GCA_030737845.1). Lineage (NCBI taxonomy): Eukaryota > Viridiplantae > Streptophyta > Magnoliopsida > Acorales > Acoraceae > Acorus > Acorus calamus. The sequence goes on from CM060876.1 coordinate 18,315,862, forward strand.
AAAATCTAATAAACATATTTGCTGTTCCGACTAACTTCCCAATCTCTCAAACCGTCTGTGTCACATGCATCTCTGGAATATCTAACTGTCCATATTATCTGATAATGGTCTCCCTTTTGATACCTAAAGAAGCAGCAGAAATGGATGGATTAGTTAATCTACAAATACCAAATGATGAAGTATTCAAACAAGAATTGAATTCATGAATTGAAACCTGAAACAAGATTTTCAGAAGTCAAGGTTGAACAGACTAATATAATATATATTTTAAAAGAATGTGATGCATAACTTTAAATAAAAGGTGAAAGAATATTGTTTTTCAAGTTTACGAGTGTCACCAGCAAATAAATGGATGCAGATGAGAGAGTATTGTAGAATATGGAACCTAAACTATACCGCATTAACACAAACACAACATCATACTGATTACATACATAATGACACGACAAATCCTGAAAACAAGGAACGGGAGTTGCAACAGACAAATATATAATTTTCATATTAAGATTATTTGATAAAAAATGAATGCTCATGCATAAACTATAAATAGTTGATAAATCTACAATGATTGTTGACAATCAATTCAATTAAGATTTTAACGTCATTTGAGTCCTGTTAGTATATACATTACTATAGTGATTAAGAAAATTCCAATATTATCCCACATAAGTGTCACATGTTCCAATGCGTGTATGAAATTCAGAAAATTATTTTAGGATTATGAAACATATAGGATGTAGGACGTGTCCAACAAGCCATGTGTGTGAGATTCGTGTCTGACATTAACAGACATGTTCATTGAAGTGTCCATACTTCCTAGAGCCTAAACCATGTGAGGTCTGATAATGTTGAGGGAGAGGAACGTAGTTTATTCTATTTGCAGCTAGTCTTCATATGGAAGAGGTCTCTGAAAATTTTCAGTGATGAAAAACCAAAACAACTGCAATTTATGAAGCTAGAGTATCTCCAAAAGATTTATGTACAGAAACAATCATCATCTACTTTGCATCCTTTTCAGTATTCTTCTGTATATTTTACAGTAAGGGATGTGTTTTCAGGACAATTAGTGAGTATCTAATTTCCTACCTCCTCAGAATCCCACTAAGAATTGGTTATAATCATCCTTAGTTTATAACTTTAATCACTCCAAGGATTGACAGCATAAGGTAATCATACTACTTTGGTTTATTGTCATTCAAATGTTCATGTAAATTAAGCCCCACTGGAACCAATTCCTAAAAATCACTTTAAGCTCTAAATTTATTAATAAAAATGGAAAATATTAAGGACAGTCACTCCGTGTAACCCCCACAAGCAGGACTCACATGCTTTGATTTTTTTAAACGCGCATACTTCATGTAACGAAGCATATACTTTCATAAAAATGAAGTACAAACTCCAATGAGTTATAAGAATCCACTTATAGAAGAAGTATATACCTCACTAAATGAAACATATAATTTTCACTTCTGTGGGTCCATACAATTCATTAGTTTATAACTTTATATACCTCATAAAAGTTGTTCCCTTGGCTTTTAACTCATAAAAAACAAAGTCCAAAATAAAAAAAAACTAATTAAAATAAGTGTTTAGAACCAATTATCTGAAAAACTAATGTCGTAAAAATTTGAATTAGTTTGATTCCAAACAAAGGCTGCAAGCTTGATTCCAGAAAAGCAAAACCACAGAATTTACAATTTGCATGAGAGAATCCAAAAGAAACACATGAAGAAGAAAAATTTCTTAAGTGCACTTCAGAAATATATAAACAGTATAAGACAAGTTCAAGATATATGCACACTAAATTGACGTGATTATATTAAATGTGCTTATAAAAACAATGAAAGAGCACAGGGACAAAGTCTTGATTCCTCTACAAACAAATTCATATGGACAGCTAAGCCAATTACATTGACTATTATGTATTGGCTTTGACTTTCCAATCATGCATAACTTCATATGGTGACTGTGGTAGGCTACACCACTAATGCTGTTTTTTCAGTAATATATCATGATCTAATCATTGAATTCATCGAATAACCTTAAAGTCAGTTTACGTTAACTATGAATTCTGACACAAACTAAATCAATAAAAGTATGCTTCAGGAACTAGAAATAGATGTGAAAGGTTTACCTTTGCCGTCAGACTTTGCTTGATCTTCACCTTGACATCAATCCCATTATCGATGATGGACTCCAGCACTATCCAAAGCTTCCCCTCGAGCTTTTCGCCTTTCCTTGGGGAATAAACCACATTGTGAATGTCATCAGCAATTGCACGTCGGGCCAAAACCTCTCCCACGGCTACACAGGCCTTAGCATCTCTTGTCGAAGTCAATTCACGCTTCATGTCCTTGGAAATCGAATGCGCAACAACAACAACATTGCTTGTGACTCTATGAATTACACAAGCACGAACTGAACCTTTCGTGACATGAATATCAAGGCAAAATGGCAGGTGATAAGGGTCAGTGAGTTGATTGTATGTCGGTGTCCTCACTTTCTTAAACTTTGGCATCTCTTCATCCATTTTTTCAGCACTAATAAATTCCATTTTAGCACTCTGTCTTCCCTTCTCATCATTTGCTTGCTTTTTATTATTCCTATTTGAAGAATTTTTACGACCCAATCTGACATTGTACTCCTCAGCCTCTCTGGACCACCTATCCAACTTATATGTAAGGTTTCCACATAGCCTAAGATCCTCTATCTCATCGAGATCAGGATGGTCATCTACTGTCAATGAATCAGTCCGATCAATAAGTTCTTCAGTTGAACATGACATGTTTTTTGTCCTCTCGGGATCTAAACCAGTGGAAATTCGCCAAATATCAGTATCTACAACTTCGATATCAAAACCTTCCAAACAATCTCTCCCAGAGGGAAGCAATTGAGGAAAACGCGTTCGACCAGAATGAATGCAGCTTGATTTTTCAGATAATGGTGATGATCGAGGTTCAATGTTCTCTTTATCGAGTTCTATGAAGGCCTTTGAATACAAGTTACATGCCCTCAAAAGAAGTGGAACATTTACTGAGTACATGGAGGTAATACATCTTCTCAAACAAGACATTGCTCCTTTTACCTGCCCTGAACAAAGAATTTTACTCATTATTTAGTGCGCATAAATAAAATTAACAGTAATCAAAAAAATATATCAAGTGCCATGAATCTATAAGCTCACCATTTCCTTTGTGGTTGTGTGTGCCACCACCCAAAGAGATTTCCATTGCATATAATTTATTGTAACCAACATAAAGTACATATAGCAAATACACTCAACCAGTCCCTAAAGAATGATGCGATATTACGCATGAAAACATTTTATTGTGAACTCTTTCATGGGATAATCAACAAATCGCTAGAGAATGTGAAACTTAATGATTTTTTCATTGAAGAAGAACTATCGCACAAATCATACCTAATTCATATTTGGTTGCTACAAGTTCCAAAATATCATAGAATATAAAACAAATGCAAACAAAGTGTTTTCTATAACATGGTCAAAGAAACACAAAAATGGGTGCACAATGTGCACATACATATCCAGAATTGAGTGCCACCATGAATCTATAATAGCTCACCATTTTCTTCACATGTGTGTGCGCCACTAGGAAGCACAAACACTTTAATTAACATGTAGTGTATCTATGTTCAACATGCATTGGACAAGGGATAAAACACGTCAAGCATTGGCCACATGTCAGACACGTTCCATATGCGTCCAATTATTTTTTCTTTTTTAATATTAGGCATGCGTTGGATGCGGGATGGGCATGGCATGGACACATGACAATAGTAAACATTGTAATTTTTTTAATAACCACAAGGAGCCAAATGAGGTTAAAATTTATCATAATTATGCGAGCCATGCTTTTCAAATAATCATAATATAATAATTTATTTATTAATTTATGAGTGTGTCTTTGTATATTCGTGTCACCGTGCCCATGTCCTGTGTCCGTGTCCATGCTGCATAGGTGTCACATCACACAAAGAGCTCGACTTAAATTTTCAATTCATTTCATATAATTGTTTCCAGCATGAAAGTACATATAGCAAAGACACTCAAACATGTTTGACTAACTTTTTTTTATTTTTTATTTACTTCTCATGGGAATATCAACAAACAGCTATGGCACAAACCATATCAAATGCAAATTTGGGTCGGTATAGGTTCCAAGACATACATAAACATTAAAACAAATCATGTGAATAATAATGTATTTCGGCATGATGATTGATCTAAATAAATGCATGTTATGTTCGTCATGACTAGCGACAAAGAAAAACCTAAGCCTGTCAATCAGACGGATACAGAGTGGATCTACCCATATCCATATCATTATCCTAACTAAATATCCGAGATATTATCCGTATCTGATATCTACCCGATATCCTCCGGATATTCAAAATATCCGAAATATCCTAAACACAAATATAAAATAAAAATGATCACAAGCATACATGCTTCCATATCATATTCGCAAAATCTCTGATAACCAACAAGAAAATCTAGAGAAGAAGAAGAGGTGGCGCTGGTGAAATGCTTAAACAATGTTGGGCAGAGGAGGCGGCACCGGTTAAATAATGTTGGGCAGGGGAGACGGCGCCGGTGAAAGGCTTTAAGTAATGTTCGGTGGAGGAAGAGGCGCCGGTGAAAGCGGCCTCGGAGGAAGAGATGGCGATGTTGGGACTTGCCGCTGAAGAAGAGACGACGACGCCAGCCGTGAAGAAGAAGAGGAGACGAAGAGGAACAGAGAGACCCGCAGAGAGAGTCCGCGAAGATGAAGAAGAGAAGAAGCTGTGTGTATTGGGATTGCCGGCTGTGGAACCAGTGTGTCGTGTGTGTGTGTTTTTTGGAAACCTAACACAAACGTGTGTGTTGTTACTCTAGAATTTGGAATTTCATCCGGGTTGGAAATCATCTTAATATATATTAATAAGTACCCACATAAAATGTGTGTGTGTGTGGTTGTCCTCCTACCATCTAAACTTTTATTAGATTTTCATCTACCGGTTGAAAACAATCTTAATATATTAATAAATAACTAATCAGATACAAATATTTTTTAGATCGAATGCATGCATATCCGTATCTAATATGAAAATTTTTAGATATAAATTATTTTTTCAGATAGAGATACGAAATTTTTCAGATATCAAATATTTTTTGTATTTTTTAATACGGATTTGGATCGATGTTTTTTCAGATAATTGACAATTGGGTGGAGAGATTTGGATACTCACCTTCATATCATAACTGTTTGATCAAATGAAGTCAACCACTTGTACTGTCACAAATCCCCTGATGGACTTCACTAATAAGGCTCTGCAACACTTACATTCTTGCAAGTTTTGGGTGAAAGGTATCACTGAACTCGGGCCTGATGGAGCTGATTCGGGCTGTGTGCCCGGCCCGAGTTAAGTTTTCCATTTCATTTCATTTTTCTTTTTTTTGGTCGGAGGGCTGTTCCACATAAGATTCATAAATATTCATGGAAGGAAAAAATGAAGAGCCGGTCTAATCCCATGAAACCTATTGCTCTCCCCCCCCCCCCCCCTAACCCAATGGAAAGTTAAAACATTTTATTTTAGACATTCATCACATCAACCCCACTTGACACAAACTCAGTCATACTAGAATGTCTAATGTAACTCAATGTCACGCCCCAGGGTGGCCATCCCCGAGACGTGGCAATATGTAAAGTATCAGCTATCAAGTACAAGAGGTCAACAATGACTCCAATAAATAACACATGGCAAAACAATGATAACTGATAACTCAACTGAAAAGTGGAAGCATAAAATATCAACAATGTCTGTAACTCAAAATATTTTTATAGACCCGAATACACAATAATTGTCCTATGAGAGCCAAATCTAGTCCAAATAAAATATCTCATGTGCAACACGCATGATTTACAAATACATGACTCTAGGACTATTGACAGCCTCTCACTTGACACCCGCTGAACAGAACGCTCCACGCACGCAAGACCACGCCACATGGAAGCTACAACTCCACGCCCAATATCGCCTATGTAAAAGAAACAGTACGTGAGAAGTGAGCTACAAGCTCAGTGAGTGGTTGGAAACCAAACGCTATAACAACAATTCAATATTTAGGCAATTTCCTTTCAAGAAAAAATATGGGTAGAAACCCAAAGAATAACAGGGTCACGCGTCGGCGCGACCATACCTCGCCCTCGCCCTCACTTCCGGAGGGAGGCTCGTGGGACACTCGAGAAAGAACAACTGCTAACCATAACACTTTGTGGTACTAGATAACAAGATATGACGAGTTCATCCGCTACGAGGTAGAGATATACTACGATATCTCAAGCGTTAGGAGCAACATACCCAAAGTATACTCGATGGGTATAAGAGTCACATGACGACGTGACTTTAACTCATCCTCACCCTAGCCCCCGGAAGGGTGACCCTGGGGACTTTTGGGATAAATCCATTTTCTCTACACCCCTCTCCCAAGTAGCCTCTACCTAGTATACTCCCCATATTCAGTACTTTTTACCGCATGCATCGATAGTACCTATAGGTGGGGGACCTCTGTTAGGACAGCTACAACACGGGACAACATCGACAAGGATTTGACGAAGGGAAGAACGATTCCACACTCACAATATCACTCGTTAGCCCTCTCCTGGGTAGCCTCTACCTGGTATACCCCCATGATCAGTACATCTTGCCGCATGCATCGATAGTACCTATAGATGGGAGCCCTCTGTCAGGACAGCTACAACCGGGGGCGCTTTAACATGGACGATATTGGGAGAAAACATTCCATGTTCACAATGCAAACCCAATGAAAAAACAACTACTCTCAGTAATCACCTACCGAAGCTATCGAATACCCTTGAACTCCCACGCAGATGCGCCGCTCGGACGCGAGGAGTTAACTCTACATTTGAGCAGAAATAAGCCAAGGGCATAACTCAACAGGTGGTTCATAAACACGCCTAGCACGGGTAGGCCTAGCTTAATGTCATAACCACTGGTTTAACAAAACCGATATTACAATGAATTCTCCTGAATTCCATCGAGTGCATCACTCCGATGCAAGGGGACGATTTCATCGCTCGCGTTTTAACTAATAAGGTACAACCCGATAGCAGGTCATACTCACGTCTATTACAGATAGACCCAATTATTCTAACATGTGCATAATTATTATAGACGAATCCTATCACAGTTAAATACATAATTCATATGCAAAATAACATATGATTAACTATAGGGGTTCTCTCTAACATGAATAAAAGCATAAACAACATATTATGCATAAAAGGTAAGGCCTAATTAAACATACAAGTATACAAGTATATCCTAACATGCGTTGGATAACACCAACTTAAAAAATGAAGGGTCAAGCGCGATCTCGCGCACTAACAGGTGCACACCAATATTCCCAAGCGAACCTGAGTCAAGTAGGAACCACATTTACTTACTCAGTTCGCACGAAGAGAGAGAGCGAGAGAGAGTTCATCATCTCTAGAAGCTGGTTGTAGTTTTTCCCCAACAATATGGGTACAACAACTATATCACGCCCTCAAGTCTTATGACTAGGGAATATTAAGTATTTATCATGTTATTAACCCAGGGTTAATCATGCTAGATATTACTAATATAGGAGTAGTGTTTCAAACAATGACTATCTAAGTCATGCCATATTCTATACATTCATATAAACACACATAACACATGCCCATACAAAAAGGGCACATGCAAACATAATCATTCACACATGAGTATGATACATAGACAAGTATATGGTAGCATAAGGAAATTCTACGCAATATACGAGCTATACTAATCTAGCATGAAAATATCTACCATATTAAGGGTTAGACATGACCGTACTACTTATCTAAACTAGTATAGTCAGGGTGCCCAACGGATGCGCGACGCACGACTACGTGCATCCAACGCTTCTCGAAGGGTTGGATCGAACCACTCACCGATGCCCGGGTCATCGCGCATCCAATCAACGAGATCTGCAAGACAAGGGTATCAAAATGGGTGAGTACTTCGAACAAAGACAATCTAACTCTTGATAGTTTTCACAACATGCATAACAACTCATTGACACACAATCGAGCAAAACTGCTAAACCTGCTGCAACCAGCCATACTATTTGATATCCACAGCACCAAATACACATCCTAAAATTATGAAATAAATCATACACGTTCTCTGATATGTTAGGATCATAATCTAGGAAGACATCATATTTAATTTTGCCTCTACAAGCCCGAAATAAAATATTTCTAAAAGCAGATCAATTCCCTCGTGAATCTGAACAGTCCATGCAATTCAGGTCATAACTTACAACACAGATAATATTATGACACCAAATTTCATATATAGCATCTAGACATATGAAGGATCATATTACATGAAGAGATAATGCTCAGAATATGCCTTAAAATACTAGTTCCACAAAGATCTTAAGGAGACAGAAAATCTGCCTTACTACAACACAAAGTCACCACCATTCATGCATAAACATAAACACCTCATGTGCAGCAATTACATATAATAATACTCCCCCAACAGCACCCACATGCATGCCCTCTACAACATCCTAGTAAGCATAAAAGAAGGAGAAGAAAATTACTAAGAGAGGGGGAGGAGAAGGGAAAGTGTTGGGGCTCACAATGACACCACACACACACCACCACCACTTCACCACCTTCACCACCATCTCTTTCACAGCACACCTTCTACTTGGCTGGACCAAAAGGGGAGGGAAAACAGGGGATCTAATGAGGGGAAGCTAGAGGAGGAAGGGAAAGAAGAGGCAACAACACAAGCATACACACAAACTCATCTTCACTTGATCTTCCCTTCATGCACTATTTATCTTCTCTTATAGCTTCTCCTTCTCCTCTCCTTTGCAAAACCATCAAAAGGGGGAGCACAAGAAGAGGAGCTCGGATGCTTTTGAAAGAGGGAGAGAGAGTGAGAGATTTTCAACAAGAAGGGGGCTTTAAATGGGATTCAAGTGGGAGTGTTAGAGGAGGAGGAGAGGGAAGAGACAACAACAATGGCACACACCTTTTCTTCTTTGCTCCTCCAAGCACTTCTCTATCATCTTCTGCACCAAAATATACACACAAAGGGCTGGACCAGAGAGAAAGAGAGGTGATTTGGGGCATTATATAGCCTAAAGAGGGGTCCAAACGACCAAAACGTTCCTGACCCGAAATTCTAGACATGATTCACTAGAACAGTCATAACTTCCGTAATATAGCTCTGAATTGCACAATTCAAAAACCATTGAAAATCCAAGAATATGATCTACAACTTTCATGTTTATGCTCAGATTAAATAACCCCTCTAGCTATTTCAAAATGTGAGTTAACCATTGAACAGGGATGCACCAAGATTTTCTCATCCTCGGGGTATACTTGGAAAAATAACCATAACTTTTATTACATGAATCCAGTTGACCCAATTCTACTTTTCTATGAAAATTAACTTAAAACTGAACATCTCATGATAAAATCATATTTAAACCTCTTCATCTTGGATATTAACAAAATTAAATCCAAATACCAAATCGGAATTAAATAACTTCTAGGAGAAAAATTATACAGTTAAATTTTCAATTAGAGCACTCCAACTCCTGCAGATAGTTAAAATCCAAAAATTTTAGCCACTCCGATAGAAAAATAAGGCTCCAAATAACACAAGCCTAACACCCAAGGTGTGTCACCCAGAATTTTTCAACTGCAATATTTTAAAAGTGACGCGACACATATTGGGTCATCATAAGTTATTTGATTTGACGTACTCTGAGTCAAACTATGGTGTTTACTATGACCTAAGGTGTGTCACCTAGAAATTTTCAAATACGATATTTTAGAAGTGATGTGACACATTTTGTTTGAGTCATCGTAAGTTGTTAGGTTTGACATACTCCAAGTCAAATTGGGATGTCTACTATGACTCAATGTGTGTCACCCAACACTATCAATTGACAATTATTTAATTTTCTTATCCATCATAAATACACAACAAATAAAATATCACAAATAAACAACATTCGTATACATAGTCATATAAGTTAATTCAACATTCAATATCCAACCTGCACATTCATAAATCCAATACATTATTTTTTTCACAAATGAAAACCTACTATTAATATAATAGTCTTCCCTGTTAAACATGCATACATCCAAATTCAACCAACCAACACATCCACATTATAATTTGGATATGTGAATGTTGAACAAAGAAAATTGTTATGTCAATAGTATGTTTTTATTTACGACAAAAGAATTATTAGATTTGTGAATGTGCATGATAGATCGAATATGTTAATGTTGAATTAACTTATATGACTATGTACGCGAATGTTGTTTATTTATGGTTTTTTTGTTGTGTATTTATGATATTTATGATGAACAAAAAAAATTAAATTATTGTCAATTGTATAGTATGACACACCTTGGGTCATAGTAGACATTATAGTTCGACTCAGAGTGTGTCAAACTGAACAATTTACTTTGACTCAAGGTGTATCGCGTTACTTTTAATATATTGTACTTGAAAATTTTTGAAGGGGGGGGGGGGGGGGGGGGGGGGGGGGGGAGCATGTGGGTTGGTGGTGATAGACGGTCACAAAAATGATACGTTCAACATTGGTAGTAGCCCACTATACACGATTTGCAGACAACTTACGTCAATGATGTTGTGAGAATGATACATTATACTTAATACGTGACCCCACGTGCAATCTCCTATCTCCAGCGAAGGCACATCTTTATTACACACAATACATAAGTTTTCCCCTTTTCATTAGAATATATAACCAAAAAATTGGAGGTAAATGTCCCTAAAATTATCCTCAAGTTGTACTGACATTGTTAAGTTGATAAAAGACCACCCGAGTTTAAACCCATCCTTATTCAGGGACACATAAGTGGTGGCTTTTTTTAGGCTACGAGGACACGTTGTACATCATGGTTATACATTTTATCATGATAGAAACCCCTTCAAAATAAAGGAGATTTTTTAGAACACAAGTGCTTACAAATATGATACTTCAAACTTAATAACGAAAATTTAAGACATTAACCACAACACTCCCACCACTCAACAGAATAATTATATGAAATGATACATTTGCCGAATTTAAATCATTTAAGCCGTCTCCTAATCTATCATTGCAAAACAAAATTTCTTTGAATTCATAGGATCACAAAAAGAATGCAGGCGGCGTAACATCTCCTCTAATGCCTGACGATCTGAGTGTTGTTGTCTGTGCTTCTGTTTCTTCCATATGGATTGCTCGCGTTTATCCCGTGACGGGCACCTTCAATTTTACGACTCTTCTTCCTGAACTTGGACGCACTGCTGTCTATACCAAGGTTTATCTTTGGAAATGATTTCAAGCAGAACGACTTCGCAACCGCCTGAATCAAACACACACAACACAAAGCTCTCCTCCAGTTAGCATGGGAGATGGAAGATTGTTACCCATGAAAAAAAACCATATTTGGTCAAAATAATCCCATTGAAACATCGTTCATAGCAGTACCCTTCTAAAAGGGTCTAAGTTGTGCATGACTGTCCAATCCATGCATAACTTGAAAATATTTGAGGGGTGTCGTTGGAAATAAGGTTTCAATATGAGTATTTTGACAAGATACAGTGCTTTAGGGGTTTTTTGCAAATAACCATATCTTTTATGAGATACTATAAAAACATTGGCACCTCGAGATTGAGATTGTGCACTTTAAAGATGTCCTTCATGGAATGTGAATTGTAGGCCAGCACGTAAGAACGGTACGCCTCTTTGGCCGACTTATTGAGGTAATAATTATTATCTATCATCTTTTCCTGCATCATGAAAGATTATTAAAACATTTCCCGAAAACCAGTCTACCACATTTGGAATCAATTTTCAAAAACAGCATTCCAGACTTGTAAGTAACTTTTGGAAATGGGTTTGGATGCTCAGGGAGATTTTACTTTTGTAGGGATCATATAATCCAAACTCATTTCCAAATGAATCCAACAGTCCCAACATTTGAAGAAAGTGCAAAATGGCTTTAGTTATAAATAAAACAACTTTTCAGGAATCTAGCTTAAGTATATTGCTAAAGTTGTTTTCAAAAGCAGCTGCTTTAAGTGAGAAGATCTTCAAAACGCTACCTTAATGCGTTAAAAACCAAAAGCTAAAGTTTTAACATAAACCATTTGGAGAAGTTTTGATTTTGCAGATGCAGAATCAGTTTGACAATTGATTCCAAATGGGGCCTCAGCTTGAGGAATAAGTTTTCATCAATCCAAACTAAAAATACCAGTAGAGATTGCACATTCGCCAGCTTCTTTCTGTCAAAATCGTATTCTTTTAAAGGCACCTTCGCAGCCTGCCAGTGTTAAGAAGGTCAGATTGATGGAGAGATGGAAAATGAAGCAACATAAGTAACAGATGACTATCATTTAATAGAATTATTATTCACCTTGAGATATCTAAGAAATGTCATCTCTTCTGGTATCAGGAACAGCAATGCATGTCCTTTCCCACCTTCTCCACGGGCGGTTCGTCCAACCCTGTGGAACGTACTCCTGAAGGGAATACAAAGATTGAAAAGAATAACTTTATCATTCTAGAAAACCCAAAGCCCCTGTTTGTTTTGAGAATAAACACATGGAAAAGGGAAGAATAGGCTTAATCCAAAAGAATATTTGTTTAGCATGAATAAACAGTAATACTTTTTTAGAGAAAGGAGTGGAGAGAATAAATTGTAACAGTTATGCATTGATAGGTCAGAACAAACCCTGATAACTATATCTGAGGGAGATTGGTATAGCTTATATCTATTTATCCACTCAAAATTATAACTATATTCAAATAAGACACACAAAAGACAAAAATTTACCCAAACGGAGATGGAAAAACAAACAGTAAATCAACTAATTATCCTCCATTCTCATATAACCATTTACGCCCCAATAAGTTATCCGCAAACCAAACACGGAGAAACAAGGCTGAATAAATTTTCACATTTACATAGCTGAAATAAGGAAAGTAGTAACAAAAAGACACACCTTTGGGTCGTCTGGAGGATCATATTGCACAATCCAATCCTACAAAGAATAAAGAACAGTGACATGTCAATCTCATTAGCAAGTGAGATGAAAATCTAAAAAAAAATAGCACCCAAAATGAATTGGAGACCAACCACTGCAGGAATATCAAGCCCACGTGCAGCAACATCAGTGCATAATAGTATACCCTTCTCAGCCTTACAGAAGTCAAAAAATGTGGTTGTTCGTTTTGACTGCTTTTGCTTCCCATGTATGTCAAAGCATGTAATGCGAACATAGTTGAGAAGCTCCGAATGATATTTGACCGAATTACAGGAAGAGAAGAAGACCATCACTTTCTTTGACATGTTTCTTTTTAGAAAAGAATACAAAAGAATGAATCTTTCTTCACTGGGAACAACACAGTATCCTTGCTGCAGGCCTTCGACAGTGACCTGACATTCAACACCTTGTCAATGCCTCCTAAGCTCGATGAAGACAAATATCAGATAGCAACTATCGCATAGAATAAATATGTGAACATACCCTCTTCCTTCCGTCATCGACTCCAATATATAACGGTGTAGTTTGGAATGACAAGCGAGCAAGATCTTCAACCTGAGATATGGAAGTCTCTGTAAAACTGATGGCAAGATAACTGATTAACTGGAGGAAGATTTGAATAAACACATACCTTCTTAGTCTGAGTAGCAGAAAAAAGGGCTGTTTGCCTTTCCTGCACATAGTTAAAATTCAGTAAGCCACAAACCACAGTAAGCTAGGAATGATTCAGTAGCTCTCAACAAGTTCAAATTAAATGTCAAGCCATACTAGTCAGTCTGCCCACGGAAGAAGACATGCCATACATATAGAAGAAATGTACATAAAGCAACATGATATGCCATTTCAAACAACAGATGCAAACAAGTGACCAAAATTAACAACAATGACATCAAGTTTACACTCTATAACTGAATACCTTTTTTAATGAAAATACATATTGTTTCTTTTAAGGAAAGATTATATTTTAATATTACTACCCCTCGAATAAAGAAGATGAGGGATTTCCAAAAGAAAGAAACTACAAAACAAAAATACAAGGGGAAAAAAGGGAACTCCTCTTCAAACAATAGCAACCCCTGCCAATAAACCCCACACCATAGGAAAACTAGGATCATCTCCAATTAGAATGGATACCCAAACGCATGGGATCCCCACAATGGTACCCAAAATGTTCTCAATGTTGACTTTTTTACGTTGAAAAACACTCTCGTTTGGAGCAAGCCGTGGATTCCAATACACGGCATGGAGAATGACCCAAAAAAATTTGCCTTTTTGCTTCAGTCTCCTTTCTTGAATCTCCTACAAAAGCACTCCTGCATATCTTCAACACTTGAAGTCACACCTCAAGCCAAGGGCAATGCCCACCATAGATCAAATTTTACAACTAAGAAGCAATGATAGAAGAGATGGTCCTGGGACTCCTCTTTGACCTCACAAAATTCACAGATAATATTTCCATCACTCTCCTGCTTTGAGCGATCAACCTTTCCGAGAAGTTTGTTGAGGGAGAGAAGCCACATGAAGCAATGTACTTTCAATGGTGAGGACGAAACCCACATTTGAAGCGACATACTTTCAATAGTGAAGAGGCAACCTGATACCTATTGTTAACATGACGAATTATATAGCCCAATCCTTTATGGCTAAGTAGGAATGAAGTTTTTTTTTAAAAAAAAAAGGAATGAGTGGTTTTTAAAAATAGTATCTACCGTTTCAAAAATATATGGGATAGTTTGTAAAATTTATAACAATTGGGCTGTTTATCGTTGGGGGGGGGGGGGGGAGTGTATGTATTGATGAGGGAAAGTTGGAGATTGCTGGGCAGATGCAGTGTAAGGGCACTTGTGGGGGTTTTATTTAGTAGATCTCTCAACTACTTTTTTTTCTTCCCAGATTCCTCAATAAAATTTGGTGGTAGGAGTCCTACCAATTTATTCAAAATGGTCAATCATATTTTTACTATCAACAAAATCCTTCAAACCTTTCATACTTATTAGTATAGACTTGTACTGAATGAGCCCATGATATATGTTCTTCAAATCTCACATGATGCCAACTTCTACCCAATGCATATATCTTAATCAGGTTTAGAAGATATGCTACATGGTTTTTCTCGGAGATGCAATAAATAAAATTCCATATGAGCTGCAGTAAGAAATTTAAAGTTTTTCCCCATGCAAGGTGTTCCTCCCATTGCAGAGTTGGCGCATTCACGCGTTCAAATTAATATTAGTAACCAAAATTACACAGTTTTAATCTTCAAAAAACAAAATTTCCCATTTCACCAATAAACTATTAAATTCTGGCAAAAACAGGGGGGAGATCATCATCAACCTTAGGTAGAAGCTTGATAATCTGCTTCATTTCTTCCTCAAAGTTGGCTTCGAGTATTCGATCAGCTTCATCAATGATGAGGCACTGCACATTGAAAAAAAAATTTTAACGTTTTTCTTTTGAAATTTTTTTTTTAAAAAAAAAAAAAAAACAATTTAATGTTAAACCATAGTAAGTGGAACCATGTGTAAAAGTTGGTAATTCCACTAGGAATAACACACACATATTATATGTCAAAAAAAATATCACATTAAAGTAAAGACACAAATTACACATAAGATCACACCATATATAGTACAGCCAAAGTAAAAAAAAAATATAACAAGACAACTGACAGCTGAACTCAGAAACATGGAAAAACTAAAGATCTAATAAGTTTAATGCTTAAGGTGTCAATGGAATACCTTTAAATTTTTATATATGAATCCCTTGGTAGATTGAAGATGGTCTAGAAGCCTGCCAGGCGTAGCTACTAAAATATTGACCCCTTTCACAAGGCGTTCCGCTTCACCTCTTCGGGCCGCTCCACCAATAACCAGTCCCAAAGTCTGTGAGTGATGACTGAGAAGGTCTTTTGCCACGGCATGCGTCTGTAATTATATACAAAATAAAAAGTTCCAAATTCTAAACAATCCACCACAACAACATAGTAAAACATATAATGCATGTGGTTTTAAGCAAAACTTAATCAGTAGAACGTCTATCATCCATTAATGATTATTGCATTGTTTTCAAGCCCAATGAAATATAAGAAAAATACCTGAGCAACTACATTTCCATATGCCAAATCTATCAACTCTATTCAAAAGATAACAGAAAACAAACAGGATGCTGAATCAAGTAAAATTCATGTTTGGATCAAGAAACAAGGATGACACTTCTTTGGGTAAGAACCAGATAACTAAATCAGCTCGTTGAAGATATTTTATGCTGTTTATATTTAACTTTTGAAAAACCTTGCTAGTGACATAACTGAAAAGGAAAGAAAACAAGCATCCAAAACCTGTACAGGATGTATGAAGGAAAAAAAAACTAAATTACATGGGTCTAGATACATACTTGACAGAAAAGAGAGGGATATCATTCATGATGGCAGGAAAACTATTCAAAATTTAAATTTTGCAACATCAACTAAAATGTAAGAAGCCTTACTTGTATAGCAAGTTCCCTAGTCGGGCAAATGATAACAACCCCAGTACCATTTCGAGGGGTGAAATGGATATTGCGCAACAATTCCACAGCCGGAACCAAGAAGGCAAGAGTCTTCCCAGAACCCGTCCTCGCAGCTCCCAAGACATCTTTGCCTTCCAAAAGCGGTAAAATGGCCCTAGCTTGGATCTGCATGTGCATTTAAAAAAAGGCAATCCAGACATGAGTCCTCTCCATAAGCTCTACGAGAAGAATCATAATGAAACTTTTACAAAGACCATACAACTCACAACTCTTCTGATATATACAGCATTTCACTTTTACAGGCAGCAATAATTTCAGCCAATGATCACAAGCTTAATATATGAAATTGATCAACAAAATGAACAAACATTCTTGCCAACCATTCAACTTACGGGTCTAAACCCCACAATTAGTGGTTGACATAAATGTTTGCAATTAAGAGGTCCTTGCATTGAATTCAACTTACCAATTGGAAAAAGAGGACAAACATATAAAATCACAATGTCAATTCTACGAATTAGCAGAGCAAATTATTAAACATCAACTCAATTTAACCATCTATCTTATTCATGGTGACACAATCGATAACACGACATAAGCCCCAAAATAAATTCATGGGTCCATCAAAGCAAACCCAATCAATAGATTCTCAAACAAAAAATGCATGCATTTCCAACCCTTGCAACCAACAGGTCTTTGTTTTGAGTCCAACTTACCAATCAGAAAAAAAGGGCAAGCATACAAAATCACTCACCATACCAATCATACATACCAACAAGTAATTACCAAACATCAACTCACTGTGACTGTTTATTTATTCACAATGCCACAATGGATAACAGGACATAAAACCCATAACAAGTCCATGTGATCCTTAAAACAAAAACGATAAACAAATTTTTGAACGAAACGCAATGCGGGCATTTGCAACACTCAAAACTCCAGAATTATCAAACGTGGATACTCCAGAACAGAAACCAAATCAACACAGACTACTGTTTATTTTATGCATGGTGCACCATAAACCCCAAAACGGTTTCATGCGACCATCAAAACAAACCCCACGAACAAATTTTGTAATGCACGCATTTTCCAACCCCTGAAGACCCCATATTGATTAGACATAGCCAAAACAAAACACAGCTATCTAAAATCTTCAAAAAAAAAAAAAACACACTTCACAAGCTTGTTAAAACCCCATGCTAAAGAAGAAACAAAACAGGTCCACCCAAAAAAAAAATCAAAACCCTAAAACCCCACCAAAACCCTAAAAAAAGGAGACACCTTTCTCACGCACCTGCGTCATATTCACAAAACCCATCTCCCCGATCGCCTTCAGAGTCTGCTCCGACACACCCAGACTCGAAAACGGGGCCGAGCTCATGATTCCCGACTCCCCCGTCCCGGCCTTCGCCTTCTTCGCCTCCCGGACCTCCTCCGCCCCTTCGTCCTCGCCCTCACCGTCCGCTTCATCCTTCTCCACCGCCTCCGCCTCCACCTCCGCCTCCGCCTCGTGCACCTCTCTGTTCTTCCTTTTCTTCATCTTCTTCTTCTTCGTCTCGCTCCGGTCTTCCACCACCGCCACCGCTTCTTCGGTCCCTTCCGCGGGAGCAACGCAAGCGTTATCTTGCTCCGTGTCTGAGTGCTTGCTCTTCTTGCTTTTCTTCTTCGCTTTCCCTGAATCCATTGTTTTCGCGGAGGAATGCTGTTGGGGCGACTCCCCCGTTTGAGCTAGGGTTTTGTGGTTGGTGATAATGGGCTGGGTTTCAATTATGGTCTCACTCACTGGGTTGGGCCAGGTTATGAAGCCCGAAAGAACACGGTCTTATGGAACTGAGCCCTATAACACTCAGTTTTTTTTATTAATTCAAAACACAGTCTTATATATTACGTTAGTTTATAAATCATGTGAAACATACAGCACGTTAGATATTATTCTAATTGATTTTAAAAATTAAATGTACAAACTATTCAAAATAAAATAAAATAGTGGGCCAGATACTTCTTTGCATTGAGAAAAGAAAAGGTATACGTCATAGAAAAAGAGATGGCAAAAAAATACAGAAAAAGCAATAAGGAAAGAAAAGAAAATACAAAAGAATGTAATTTAGTTAAGATGCTTAGCCACTTGAACATGCTACCTTAAAATCACGATAGAGTCCCTCCACAACCTTACTGATAAGGCCCCGACGCAAATACACCCCAGGCTAAAATGAACCATTTGGCATTCTCTCAAATCCCCTCTGTCGAGATGTAAGAACCGCAAAATAAGGCATAGTTGCATCTAAGCCAAAATGGTTCACAAAGTCGCCAGAAAAAAGGAGTTGCAAGAATTTGCAGCAGGCATTTCTCTCTCGCTCACACAATAACTTGCGACCAATCTCCGAAAGCTAATGAAGGGACCAAAGATCCCAACTGCCTCCCGTAGTCAACATGAGATAGCCCAAACCTCTTTCGCCACCGAGCAATCACAAAAAAGATGGATTGTTGTCTCTACTACCCCTCTACACATAACACAACGTGTGGAATCCGCCAAGCACCATAGCGCCTAATATGCCTTTATCAAGAGCCTCTCTTTGTAGAAGAGTCACAAAAACACTTCACCTTTAATGGGGATTTATTACCCCAAATAGCACAAACCTTCCTTACTACCCCAATGTTGAAAGACTTGGTCTCCCTCTCATCACCCATAAGTCGCCTTGACAGAGAAGCCCGCAGATGGTTTTGGAGAGCAAATCGGCCAATCCACTACATTGTCAATGATCCTGAAAATAGTCAAAACACAAAATAATCGAATGTATTGGAAACTCATCCTTTAATAATCACCTTCTCAACCGCAGGCATCAACTGACACCATTTATTGTTGCTATTTGGAACCCTTTGGCTAACCCTGACTATTTTGAGCCACAACAAACAACTCTGGTACACATCCTTGAGGGTTAATTCCACACTAGCGAAAATTTAAAACCAAATATGTTCGCCACCACTTAATTGTTACCTGATCGCTCCCTAAAGCTGCTCCCCCAAGTGAGAGATAAACCTTCAAACCCTCGATGAGCCTCGACAATGCCTAGAAATAGGAAGGCATCACTGTCTCCCTTCCCTACAAGCAACTTGAAACCATCTTCCTCTATAGTGAAGAACTCTCAACTACAAACTTCCCTAACCACTTGGACAATAATACCCTATTTAGAGCAGCCAGTTTATAACCCCCAATCCTCCTCTGCTCTTGCTTTCACAAACAATGTCCAGCCGACCAAGTGCACTCTTGATTGATCATTGACTACGCCCACTCCACAAAAATATGAGACAATGGTACCTAACCTAATAAGAATGGTTCTCAAAATCTAGAATAATGAGAGGAGATACTGATGGGTTGTTCAAAATTGCATGAAGCAGCACCATACAATAGATTCAAATCACACATGCATGATTAGAAAGTTGTCATTAGATTATTAAAAAGTGAATTAACGCTAAATTACTAATTAATAACTTTCTTATCTTCCAACACAAAATAAAAATAAAAAATCATAACAATTTATTGTGATACATTGCATGTTTATAAACTTCACAAAAACAATTCCATTAGGGATTGAGGGTGTCCAGAGTGCGCCATTTGTTTAGCAAATGAGAAGTTAGATAAAGAAAGAAAATACATTAAACTTGTTTGACGCAAATAAAATATAATAATTATATCATGATAAAATATACCAAAAATGCACATATATAATTTATTATTGTTCATCCATCAATCAAACATATAAATGAATATCAGTAAAACAAAAATTCACCTGATTCACATATGTTTCCCTATATCTATTTTAATATCATCTGTGTACCAAAAAGAAAATCATATACATGCGCAAAAAAGTTAAACCAACATTTATTGCAGCTTATTCAGCTTTCTGCGCAATCACCATTAACAATTACCCTAGTTTTTGTAATTTAAATTAGGCATGTTCGGTTAAATTTATAAAATTTGACGCATGTTTACCTTTTCATTTAAAAAAGTAAAACATAAAATTACACCACTTTTAAAATCAAATCATGCATGATTCCATGACATCCTATTCTTGTACCTAATTCTACCTCATCAAAGATGCCTAATTCTTCCTCATAAATAAATACTAGCCATGAAAATGAAATATTAAGCAAATCTTTCTCTAACTACCAAACACACCTGTGTGTGCAATGCTTTACAGTTTCTCAGCTGTCGCAGTACATATACCTACCAAGCATATTATATATACTGTTATTCTGCTTTGGATAATGTTATACTATGCCATGATTTATTATAATCCAAAAAAAGGACCTTAAAAAACCAATTCCTACGATTAATCTCACAATCTCTCTCTCTCTCTCTGCGCATCCAAAAGGAAAAAATATTTTGACGATCGGATTCGATTTTCAGAGGTTTTTTTTTTTTTTTTTGTCAAAGGTAAATCCGTTTTTTCGATTTCGGTTATTTGAATCCATGAATGCTGAATTCGTCTTTTTATTTTTATTGGATCATTGAATTCGTAAGTTTCGCTGTTGAGGAAAGTTTTTTTTTTTAATTTGTGATCTAGGGTTTCGGTATCCCAATTTACGGTTTCGTTGCACTCGAATTGATCGTGTAGGATTGGCTGATCCGCCATTGATGGAGGACGAGACGGAGAAGCCATTGAAGGTTCTTAAAATCTCGCTGAAGGAGAAGAAGAGGCGGTTGGTGCTGGAGAAGTCTGATTCCGAATCGGACGGCGGAGGGAAGGGCTTCGTCCTCCGCCCTAAGAGTCCCCCAGTGAAAAAAGAAGCTAACTTTGATGGGAGGAGAGGCAAAGGTCCGGTCTTTGATAAGAAGAGAAGCAGAGAAGGGGATGCAATGAAAACGATGAAGAAGGGAAAGAAACTGAGGTCGCAAGACGAAGAGGACGTGATTGATGTGAAGGAATTGAGAGGGATAATAAAGGAGAGGATCGCTATGAAGCAAGTGAGGGCTTTGAGGGTGCAGGGCAAAGGTGGTGTTTTGAAGATCTTGCCGAAAGCGAATGGGGCGCAAAGTGTTCCGGAGAAAACATACTCCCGAAGAGGAGCTAGTGAGGTTAGGAGGAACTCTGCACGTTCTTCAAATGTGTTGGGTGAGGATGACTTAGAGCACTCTAAATCCCAAGAAAAAAGAGGTCTTCCTTATCAGGATGTTTTGAGGAGGAAGTCCTCGAATGTGTTGAGTGGGGATGACTTGGAGCACTCTAAATGCCAAGTAAAAAGAGGAATTTCTGATCAGGATGGTTTGAGGAGGAACCCTGTGCGTTCTTTGAATGTGTTGAGCGGGGATGACTTGAGGCACTCTAAATCCAAAGAAAAAAGAGGAATTGCTGATCAGGATGGTTTGAGGAGGAAGTCGGTGCGTTCTTCAAATGTGTTGGGTGGGGATGAGATAGAGCACCATAAATCCAAAGAAAAAAGAGGATTTTCTGATCAGGATGTTTTGAGGAGGAACCCTGTGCGTTCTTCGAATGTATTGAGTGGGGATGATTTGGAGCACTCTAAATCCAAAGAAAAAAGAGGAATTTCTGATCAGAATTGTTTGAGGAGGAAGTCGGTACTTTCTTCAAATGTGTTGGGCGGGGATGAATCAGAGCACCATAAATCCAAAGAAAAAAGGGGACTTTCTGATCAGGATGTTTTGAGGAGGAACCCGGCTTGTTCTTCAAATGTGTTGAGTGGGGATGACTCAGAGCATACTGAATCCCAAGAAAAAAGAGGACTGTCTGATCAGGATGTTTTGAATCCCCGGAAAACCCAAGAAAAGAGTGTTAGGAAGCAGCGTGTAGAGAATAATGGAATTCGGGAGCCGGAGATGGATAGGGGGCAGGTGGATGTTCCTACTCCTAAAGGGACAGAGAAATGTCGGATGACAGAGAAGCAGAACGTGCGGGAGAGGTTGAAAGGGATACTTTTGGATGTGGGGTGGAAAATTGATCTGAGGCCGAGGAATGGTAGAGATTATGAGGACCAGGTGTATATATCCCCACCCCCACTGAATAGGGGCTACTGGTCAATAGTCAAGGCTTATGATGCACTTCTTGCAGAATATGGTTGCAAGGCTGAGAACGTCGAGGAACAGGTTCTTAATGGGAAAGTTTTGCCGTTCCCAATCGTGCCTCTGGAGGAGATTGCTTTATTGAAGCGGATTCAGGTTAGTAAAAGAGTCGGCAAGAAAAGGCAGGAAGAGACAGAGAAGAAGGGCAAGGGTGGTAGGAAGCATAAAAGGGAAGTAAAATCCGAGGAGAGCAGGAAAGGCACAAAACGAAGGAAAGTTAAAGAGAATAGCGCCACTGCTTATGACAGCGATATGGATTACTCAATTGGATCCTCAGAGAAAGAGACTTTAAGGGCAGGCAAGGCCAAGAGGGTTTCTGGTGACAAAGGCCGTTTGGTACAGGGGAGGAGAACAGAACAACAGCGAGGCTGCCGTTGTTGGTTCGTCGGTCTAGTCAAAATGAGGATGCAGGTTCGGATGATTATGTGTTGTATGATGGGAAACGGACGGTCCTCTCATGGATGATTGACTTGAGGGTCATTCCTGAGAACGGGAAGGTGAAGTACATGAACAGAAGGCGCACCCGGGTGGTGCATGAGGGTTCGATCACGAGGGATGGCATACGCTGCAAGTGCTGCAGTAAGATTGTGACAGTCCCAAAATTTGAGGTCCATGCAGGAAGCAAGCTTTGTCAGCCCTATGAGAACATTTTCGTGGAGGGAGTGGAGCTTTCTCTTCTGCAGTGTCAGTTGGATGCATGGAACAAACAGGAAGAATCTGAGCGGTGTGGTTTCTATACGATCGACACCAGTGGGGATGACCCCAATGATGATACTTGCATCATATGTGGAGATGGTGGGGACTTGATCTGCTGTGACACTTGCCCTTCAACTTTCCATCAAAGTTGCTTAGGCATCAAGGTGTGCGAGAGTACCCATGGCCCATTGGAGTGATTTTGTTTTTTTCAAAAAAAAAAAAGCTCATCCATTTGCGCCTTTAGATCGAGAAGCTTGTAGTGTATTGTAAACTATGAGCAGCTTTCATGGTCCATTTTTTCAAATGAACCACAGATGTCTAAAAGCAGTTCACTTTTATATAACCCCGATGAACATGGGTTATGAAGATTTGAGAATTTACCATCCCCTATACCACCATATTATTTTTTCAGACCGCATGTTTTCCCAGTGTGGATTTAACTTCAAGTAACTAAGACCAATCTGCATTTAATGTTTGTATATCTGCATTGCAGGTCCTCCCTTCAGGCGATTGGCACTGTCCAAACTGTTCATGCAGATTTTGTGGTAAACCTGGCAGCTCCTACAATGGCAATTGTTCGACTGCTTTGCCATTGATCTCATGTGGTCAATGTCAAGAAAAATGTACACACCATCCTCCTTGTTCCACTATTCATTTTTTTCCTGTAGCATCGCAAGCTTTCCTTCACATGTGCTTCAGAGATATGGCCGCTGAAAAATTACTGGAACCTTGTCCTTTTCAGTTCACCAAGAGTGCATCCCAGAAGCTGATGGGTTTCCTAATGATTCCTGTAGTTTAACCCTATCTTTTTGCGGGGAGAACTGCAGAAAGGTAATACTGTCTTTTCATGTTCTGTTTCATCCATTATCTTCCAAATCATACTTAAGGTTTGTCTCATTGATTTGCTTGGTTGGATAATCTGATCTGAAAGCAATGGACATTTTAGAGATAATTTCTCTGGTGACGCCATTGTAATGACTGAATTGCTGGATTCTAGTTCCTTGATCATGAGGATGGTTTGAGAATATGGGTTCTTGGATTTTGATTCAGGTGTATTCTAATTGCATTGATTTTTTGTTTTATGTTACCAATGGAGAAATGCACAGATTAAATGAATTCCTAGATTACCTTTGCAGTACTTGCACCTTAACCACCTCCCATCTTAACATTTTTCTGTTGCACAAATCTGTGTTCGTTGAAAGAATAGATGGTTGGCATGTCTCCTGACATGCGAGAACAGCTTTTGGGTTTTCCTGTTAATCCTCTGTCCAAATCCATGTATAGCTGCTATTGTGGGGCATCCCACATACAAATACCTTTTTGTTTCAGAAGAACCTTAGATTTCCTCAAGAATAAGAGACTGATAATATATATTGACCTAGAATATTTTTTTTGAATTTTTTAAAATATATTCACCGTAAGGCTAATGGAATATCAATTTTTTTATGCATCTATCATTTCTTTTAAGCATCTATCATTTTTTTTTTGAATTTTCTGTCATCATAGACCAGGTACCTTTCATCTCTTCTACCAAATTCATATCATTGAAAAGAACATTTATGTCATCTTAAAGAGTTTCCTATGGTTCATCTTCTTGTAACATTGTAAAACACTATGATGGTATACTTTTTAATAATTATGGCAAAATCTCTGATACAAGGCTGCTTTGACTTGTTTGTTTTGTTTGTTGTATGCCTAATCAGGAGGTAAGGGCAATTTTTTACTACATTGGATGCGAATGGATGATATGCTTACTAGTCTTTCATTTCTATCAATTGCTATATTTCAGTGGAAATACACAATTATCAATATATCGTAGAATTGGTATTTCTTCCTTGATTGAGATATATGTATAAGAAAAAAAAAGTCAAATATATACATGCTAGTTTCAAAATATAAAAATAAATTGATTTTGGCATATGGCGGAAGGGGAGTTATATACCCACCCCATACAATTAGAAAACCACCCCGTGATTAATCATTTTTATACACCCGAAACCAAAGGAAAACTACCCCTACCAATCACACCCCATTTTGAACCAACCCCCCCTGTATTGTTCGACAAACGTAGTGTCGACCGTTGCTACATACATCGACACTTCTAGTGTCGAACGGAAGGGTTACACAAACATTTTTTTGTTATAATATCAACACATGTATTGTCGATATGTGTTAAATATGTTGCCAAGCGGAATGTCGATATCAGTAGATTATTGAAAAATAAAAAAATAAGTATCGATCGACATATAAGATAAAAAATAAAAGTTATGCTTTTCAAACTAACATCAATCACATATTTGAATAAAATGAGTCATTGTTAGTTTATATTGCTAGCCTGGTTTGAATATAGATAAAAAATAAATTATATCAAACTAATAATTAAGAAATGAATCAAAATCATTGATCAACGAGGATTTCAAAGGACAAAATATGACACAAAAAAAACAAGAAGAAGATGTTAGTTTGAAATGCACAACTCTTTTTATTTTTCAATAATCTGCTAGTATCGACACTTCGCTTGGCAACATATTTAACACATATCGACAATACATGTGTCGATATTATAACAAAAAATAAGTTTGTGTAACCCTTTAGTTCGACACTAGAAATGTCGACGTATGTAGCATTGGTCTACAGGGGGTGGGCTTGGTTCAAAATGGGGTGTGGTCGGTAGGGGTGGTTTTACGCAATAGTATTTAGTCGGGGTGGTTTTATAGGTTCTAAAAAATTGGTTGGGTGGCTTTCCAATTGGGGTGGTTTTCCACTAAACAGGGGTTTAATTGTTTAAGTAACCGTCCCCTATGGCGGAACTCTGTGCAGCAATGCTTTTAATTCATGATTATATGAGATACATGTATATAAACTTGTCATAACTTCTTAATAGTTCTGTGTGTTATCTAAAATCTATACTGTGAGACCCCTGCAATTGATGGAATTTTTGCATTGTGATCGAGGGTCCTCTCCACCATTCCGTTGTGCTGGTGGCATGGCAGAAGTTTGAGTTATTTAATGTGCAACTTGAAATAGTTTGTTCAAAAAACTAAATTTAGTTTAATTTTGTCTGGAATATTTCCATGATGCATGTGCAGGGAAATCTTAGTTTCTTGTGACCCCCCACTTTCCAATTAAATAATTGAGCCCAAACTGATATATTTGGCTTTCATAAGTTACGTCTTCATACTTTTTCATTTACCTGCGACTATTAGTTAAATTTTTTTTGTGCATTGCTATAAATTTGTTGTATTTCTTCCCCGTCGCTCTTGATTCATTCTAATGTTTATAGTGGAGCTTAGATTTCATTTCAATATGCCTGCAGCTGTTTGAGCAACTGCAGAAGCTCCTTGGGGTTCGAAATCCTATGGAAGTAGGATTCTCGTGGACGTTAATTAAACGATTTGATGAAAATTCGAAGGAATCAGTTCCTGGAAATGCACTGAGGGCAGATTGCAACTCCAAGCTTGCAGTTGCACTAACAGTAATGGATGAATGCTTCCTGCCCACAATTGACCAGAGAAGTGGCATCGACTTGATACATAATGTTCTTTATAACTGTGGGTAAGCACTTCTGAGTTCTGCCCCCCACGGCCTGGTGAACTCCGTTTTGTCTTTTTGATGTTGGATACAGATTGATATCTGTGGATTATACATTAAAATAATATGCTTTATATGCTGATGCTTATTTTCTTGTATGTTATAACTGCTTAGCAAAAATAAATAAAGATGCTTTCAAATTTTGAATCATTATTCAAATTTTTTTTTAGAACTTGAAAATAACTAGCTGTTAATGTGCACATCAGCGTACTTTAGGTATACATTAAAGTTGTATATCTGATTAGTCTAACTTTGTCAGCCATCCAGCTGAACATCAGTGGTTGATGCAGTTAGAAATCTGGGAGAATGGATGCTAATTTTTGTCGTCTCAACTCACAATGGTTTGAACATTGACAAATCTTCCATTTGGCTTCCACAAATTTTGAACTGTTTTTCAGTTGTTGAGCTACCCTCTTAACACAAGAATTTAGAATATACATATAAATATAATTTCTCAAGAGCTTTATGATTTATTTTTTATTGTAACTCTCATTGTGCAATCTGTAATTGCTTATCTATTTAATGGTAGGTTTGAAGTCAACCATTGTAAATTGTGTGGCATGTGAAATGTGTTTGTCTTATTCCCATTTAGGCTTGTTACTACATGTTTTCATTCCCCCTTTTCCTTGTCAATTTCCATGATATGTATTCAGTGCACTCTATTTTGTGAATATGTAAATATGGAAGAAGGCTAGAGCATGGGTCTAGGATCCACATTGGTGACATCTAGCTCTGGATTTATATTTGATACATGCTTTACTTTGTTTGCATTATCATAATAGGTAATCCATTCTTTATTCAGTGGTTATCTGTTATCTTTGTCATAATGTCTGTGGACTTGATTTGAATCCCATCATAGGGATTGCTTGATTGTGTGTTGTAATGAGTAGCTACTCGCCACTGCCTGTTACCCTTTGTCTTATTGTAAGCCTAAATTTATATTTTATTTTTCACTTCTTAGAAAAGTGCAGTAGGAGAGCAAAGTTTTCTTTTCATTGTGGGACATGGATTGAGTTTTAATCTTCTGTAAGTGCGTCATATAAGAACATTAAAAGTTTGTACTATTTGTTTGTTTTATGTGTAGGTCGAATTTCAATCGGCTTGATTATAGTGGCTTTTACACCCTTGTTTTGGAGAGGGAGGATGAGATTATCTCTGTGGCAACCATTAGGTACATTTCCTCTATGCCACTATTTCTTGTTTATTTGTAAATCTTCTCTTCTTTTTAAACTTACAAAAGTTTAGAACACAGTGGGCACCTCAATATATTCATTGCATAAAGACATTGATTGGATCTCAAATTCTTGGTAGTTTTTTTTAGAAGGGTATTATATTTTGCTCAATCTCATATTTTGCCTGAGGACCTATTGCTGTTTGATAATTCTTGGGAAAATAACATGTGCAATACAAGTCAATCATGAAATTAGGCTGCTTTCTTGTGCCTGAAACCCACTAATGGATCTTGGTGAATAGTCTCATTTACCTTCTCTGAAATTCACTTCTTTATGTGTTCCTTTTCTAAGGATATCAATTGAAAAATGATCAAATGCTGCTTAATTTACTGTTAAGCAAGAACCTAAGAATTGCAAAACCCATTTTATAGAAAGTTCCAGTTGACAGAAGGTTTCTGGTTTAGTCATCTGCAGTATTTCTTTTCTTCTTTAGCAGAGTTCTTATGATTGCCTAAGTCTTTCTTCTAACATGCCCACTCTTTTTCCTGGTCAAACAGGATTCATGGAATTAGGCTAGCAGAGATGCCATTCATCGGTACTCGCAATAAGTATAGACGTCAAGGGATGTGCAGACGACTTCTGAGTGCAATTGAATCAGTATGCAATATATATTTACATTTTGGTTTTGCCCTTAGCCGCTGTTATAGGTGAACACATATAAGCAATTGCTTTTGATAGATTCGAAATTTAAAAGTTCCTGTTACTATCTTTGTCAGAATTGGAAAGGCCTGCCCTGTGCATTACATCATGCTAACACTTTTTTTTTGTTTGACCCTTAATCAATTGGCTTTTTATTTACTGACATTATGTTTGTCTTCCACATAGGGCATGGACCTGTAGCTGTGGTTGACAAGAGAATTTGTAACCATAAGTCATGGGTTTGGGTCCAGCATCACCTATAAAAAAAATTGTTTTCCACCTTTATTATTTTATGGTGACATTTTACCATCTTTGCAAGGTCCCAAAAGTTCATGTTGTTTTTGTACTTTTAATCATGATTTTCTTTTTTTCTGTTTCTTTACCTGATATTTTAGTATTATCTCTGGTTGCTTTTGATAAATGCTTGTTTCTTGGTAGTTTCATTACCTACAGTTGGTTTGAAGCCTGCCATTGCTCATAAGTTGCATTATTTTGCATTCCAGGTTCTGTGCTCTCTAAATGTGGAAAAATTGGTCATACCTGCCATACCTGAACTCTTTCATACCTGGACTCTGATGTTTGGTTTCAAGCCACTCGAGGAGGCACACAGACAAGAGATGAAGTCAATAAGCATGTTGGTATTCCCCTTCACGGACATGTTACATAAACCACTTCTGAAGCAAGATTTATATGAAGAAAAGGCAGCCTCTATTGAAGGTAATAATCTATAAAGTTATAAAGAGAATCCCAGGTTGAGGCACGCCAGTGTCCCAGGGAAATCTCAACCATTGATTGAAGCGATTTATTTTGTTTTTTGATATAAAAATCTCACTCAAGTAATTGTGGAATGTATCAAACTATTTATTGTGTGGGATTCAAAATCATATCTCCTCAATTAATTGTGTGAGGAGTTGTTTCATATCCCTTACCAAAATAATATGCATTTTAATTGAGCAGTTGGTCTATATTCCAAAAAATATCATTATCTTCTCACTGAAATTCCCTTTTACAGACCAGGGTTAGTTGTGTACCCATCTCATAGAAGAATAAGTGATAATCAGAAAAAAAATCAGTAACTAATGCCTCCTCATAGAAGATTCCAAGTCCTCCTCACCATGTTTCACTTTTTTTTCCCAATGCAAGTGGTAATCAGAAACAAATCCGTGATTGATGCCTAGTCATAGAAGATTCCAAGTCCCCCTCACCATGTTTCACTGTATTTTCCCCCTTTTATGGGTGTGCATTTTGCACATGCTTACACTGGCATGCTTTAATGAATACCATGTCATTGTCTTTAATCATCAGTCATTTGTTGTTTAACCACTGAATTTGTAGATGGGAGGACCATTGAAGTTGAAAGCGGCACTCAACTCAAACCTGAGATGGAAAGCAACTCAGTCGTGCTTCCCCTCTCTGTCAATAATTCCCATTCACCAGACAAAGTCTGCGAGTCACATCAACCTGAAGTTGGAATTATGGTCGAAGGAGCTATATTGCACGATCAGAAAGTTTTTAATCATTCTGGGATGGAAACTGGTCCCCACATTATTTCAGTTGATTCACATCTCCAGACGCCTCGCTGTAGTACTTTGCACCACAGTTATGAAGTGAAGATTGCAAATGATGGTGTCCAGACCACCAATGAATCTGGGGAGGCCAATATTTCTGGTGGAAAACCTGTATACAATAATGACGAACATCCAGATGAGGTCCTGGAGGCCAATCCTCATGCAGCAGCTCATCTTAATAGCTCCGAGTTTTTGACATCTGGTCCCATGTCTAACTGCCAGTCATCCGAAGAGGGCTTTCATGCAGTAACAGTTGAATCTGCTGAGACTGAACTTGAATATTGTGCATCTAAAGAGGCATCTGGACATCATACTTCTGAGGCTATCTCTGATTCTTCTGTTCTTGTGGCAAGTGACTCTCTCCCTGCTTCTCATGGTGATCTTGAAGCATCAATGGTAAAAAATTCTGGACGCTCTGCCATTGAGGACTCATCATGCCAAATTGACAGTCCTGGAGTAAAAGACGAAGTCATCTCTCATTCTTCTGTTGCGGTGGCTAATGATTCTCGTGCAGGATGTCCTGATGAACTTGAAACTACAGATGGCTTAAACTCTGGGCATTATGATGATAAGACTTCGTCTGAGAAAATTGATGATACTAGTGTAGAAAATGAAGTTCTCTCTCATTGTCATGTTGCAGTGGAGAATGAATTTCATACGGTTTGTCCTGATGAGCTAAATGTTGCAATCTGTGAAGACTCTGGATGCATTGTTACTGAATATAAGTCAGAGTTAATCAACATGCCAAAAGTAAAAGATGAAGTTTCTGTTGAGGACTCTGGAAACAAGACTTTTGTGACTTCAAGGGGCACTGAATCTTCTGCAGTTGTTTCAGACAGGCTTAATACTTATTCAAGCAATGAGTATATGGCTGATGGCATGCATGAGAACAAAGTCCTTGCTGCTGCTGCTGAACCGGCAGTCGATGCTGCCACATCATCGGATCCTTCTGATAAAAAGGCTCAGGTTTCTCCTGGCAATTCCCCGTGCCTTGCTCCCCAAATTGAAACTCGAGTCTCTAATACTGTTCAAAATGTTCAAGACTGTGATGGGAAGGTTGCTCACAGTATCTCCAAATTGCTGGATGAATCAAAGCATACAAATTGTACTTCTGAGATGTATTCTGATGATAAGCCCATTTTGACAAATGGTTATGTTGAATCTTTGGACCGAAAGGTTGGCATCGGTCTGTCTGGTGGGGACACTGACCATTGGAAAACAGACAATCATGGAATTGCGCTTGAGCAGGATTCTTGTACGCTGGTTGTGAATCATGTTGAAAATCATGTGGAATCAAAATCTGCCGCAACTGATGCAGAGCACGGTATTGATGGGGGTGAAGATGTGCATGATGTCCCACCAGAAATTGAACCTGTAATGATTAATCATGTTGATTCAACTCATGGTTGTGATGAGTATGTACATGATATCAATGGGCTGAAAGATGACGAGGTTTCTATGGAATCTGATGTCTGTGCTTCTGTGGGGGATGAAGTACATGGTCATGGGGCAATTAAGCAAATTGTTGATATACCGTGTCCAAGTCATGAGCCCATTTCCCAAGCATCTGATATGAGTACTACATGACCATACATTTTCTTGTCTCTTGTAGAGTGGTTGTGAATACTCAGGTGGTCCTCTGATCTGACAAACTTTTGTGGTTTCAGATCCTGGATAGCATGGCAATCCTGCCGTTTGTACCTTATCAAAGTATCCATTTCTGTGAAATAGTCGAATCCTCCATATGACACATACATCAAATTTCAGCGCAGTATAGCATGTGCTATGGCACATCCATTTTGGCTTGATCATCAGGTTTTTGTTGGACATATTTTGGCTTGACCATGGATTTACAGACAGGTCCTGATCCTATCTTAGCTGAATAAGATGTATCAATATCCACAGTGCAGTATCCAGAGGTAAGAACATTATATTTTTCCAATATGCATGCAGTTCCTTTGCCTGGAAATCTACCAGTGCACATGACTTTTTTATTGGTGTGAGAGCTCATTTCTTTGCTCACATGCTAGTCTTTATATCTGTATTCGCAAAAGATTCTTTTGATCCAGTTCTAGTAAACTAGGTGTTTGTCATTTGTATTTAGTTCTTTAGTAGGCATTGATCTGCATCAGAGCAAAGAATTTTTGTATCTTAATAATTTGACCCAAATCACTTTTTGTGAAAATTTCTGTATTGGTTACTTTCTGCCTCCTCCATTACCCAGGTGTTTTTCTCTTGATGATATATTTTGTCCTTTCAGACAAGTCAGCCCTAGCGTGGATCAATTTGTAATGCTTTGACAAACAATGGATATCTGTTCTTATTACTGATAGTTGAGGCTAACTTGTTCCCGTTATCGTTGATAACGACTAGTGTTTCTTACGAGGAATGGTCATAATTTAAACTACCAGCCTTTTCTTTCAGAAAATTGGTACGATAGTCGAAGGAGCAAGATTCAAATGGAAACTAGTTCGGATCGAATCTTGGGTGAAACTGATCGAGCTGTGAATATTGAGACAGTTTTGGAATTGGAGGAGAGATCCACCTGGATTTGAGTTTCAATGAGCGATTTGTGTAGTCGTCGGTGATGAATCAGGTGGATTCAATCTTGACAAGTGTATTTCCATAGACAAATGTATTCCAATAATATCCGGTGATGAATCATGGGGGACTTATGTGACCAATCTCAACACCGGTATGATGCTCTGCTAAGAGGAAACTAACGATCAAGTTAGATCATGAGGATTCTCCAAAGAATCTTTGCAACTCTCTCTTTTCTCTCCTCTCTGAACAGAAATACTAGGGTGTGTTTGTGCGAAAGGGAAAGTAATGGAAAATGAGGAAAAGTTAATACGTTCCCTTTGACCATTTAAAAGGATGGTGTGTGTGCTAATAAGAAAGGAGAGAGAACTTTCCCTCATTTTGTCTTTCATCTTTTACTATTAGAAGAGGGGGGATTTTTTTTCCGCATCCTACAGGAGGGAAAGTGACCTCACTCTTCTCAGCATAATAATCATTCCTCTGCAATCATGACCCACATACACCCACATACGAACCTATTTACAGAACTCAATTCTTGCAGGTATTTCTCTCTTGTACACCCATCACACCCTATGTTCAAGGTTTTGGGTTTCTATGATGTAGTATGATGTGGGTTTTGAAGTAATTTTGAGTGTGCATTTATATTATAGTTAAATTAGTATATGAAAATTTTGTAGGTTTCCATCATAGACAAACAACACAAAAACTGGCGAGAGGAAAATTATTTCCTTTCCCTCAGTTTCCCTTTGAGCCAAATTTCTTCACTTTTCTTCCATTTTCATTACCAGCTCAAACACACCTTAAGGGCTTAAAGTGGACACATTTTTTGGAACTACGAATTTCATACCTGATTTGATGGAATGCTGCCTCTCATAGGTATTCTTTGGTTACGTGTCAGACCACCATGTCTATTCTTCACATTAGAATCACATAGGTCTCTTGACTGTCAACCTTGACTGGGTGAAAAGTATAGGTGTTTCCAGTTTGTTGCCACGTATTCTGAATTCGCCCTCCAGAACTGTCTGCTTGTAGGGTACTTGCTAGCACAAGAGTTAGATGTCCAAATTCAGGGGTTTGAGCGTTGTGATCCTAAGGAGAGTTCAGATGTTCCATTGACCCGAAGCTCAACCTAAACCCTTGGAACCATGGCTTTGTTTTTTTCCTTGTCATTCGATCCTTGGTGGTTTGGGTAAGGGCAGTAGTTGACAGAGAGAGTATACTTTGGACTCAGACGAAGTCTTCACATTGTCTGGTTGAGATGGCTTGGTTCAGTCAGAATTGAGTTTGAGCTTCATAATATACAGGCATGTGTTAAGAGTCTAGTGGCTTGCTGGTGGCTTGATCCACTCCAATAGGATTGGGTTGCATTCAACCTAATGGTTCGGGTATGTCACGCCTGACTCGTTGGGGTGGGTTGGGATAGCCAAGAGACCCAAAAGTCCCATGGATGGGTTGAAGGTGAGGGAGATGTGAGTTCTCACACCATGAGTTTAATCTCACATCGTCTAGTGAGGGAGGATAAGAATAGTTTGTGTATATATGTGAGCATATCTCTTAAACACCAAAACACATTTTAAAACCATGAGCCTATTAAGGAGCGAAGCAAACAATATCTTGATGTATAAGCGTGGGGTGTTTCAAGGTTAATCCCCCAACCTTTACTCTAACCTGATCCATAAATGTGCCCCAGACCCGGAGTTCATTCGATTGTATTGGTTATTGTGGATACATGTCAACCTTCCAGAAAATAGTTTTTTCCACTATAATATTAATTAGCAATATGTGAAGCTTAAGTGATCGTCTTTTGATTAAAATCTGAGAATCCATATATTGGATGAAGGTTGAAATATATAAAATGAATTATTTGAAACTGGATAATGTTAGGAACAGTGCCACATGCAGGCCCAAGTGCAGATCTCACGTGTTTTAAATTTTTTTAAAGGTGTATACTTCCGGTAATGAAGCATATAAGTTCATAAAAATGAATTATACTGTCCAATGATTTGTATGTACCTATTTATAGAAAAAGTGAGAAATTTCATGCTTTGTTCAACAAGGTACACACCTTGTTGGACAAACGATCGAGGTATATGGGATTGGGTAACAGCGCCACCGCCCAAATTTTGAAATATATGATGTGTGATGATTAAAGATATATCTCAACATGCACCTAATAAAGAGTGTGGTTGAATGACATGCAGGTGGAGTTCAATTGCACTGGTGCAGGCGGTGAAAAGAAGTAGGGGGGTTGAAGAAGCTGAAGTGGTCAGGCAACTTTTTGGCATTCATGTTGCTCAAGCAGTTGTGTGTATATAGAAACAACAACAACGACAACATCATCACCATCATCATCATCATCATCATTATCAACAACAACAACAACAACTTGCACATATAGCAACTCATCCAAAATGAGTATAGAAGCTCATCCCACAATATGTATGTGGAGATCATGTTTTCATCCTTTTCTCCCTGTTTCCGCTCAATCAACTTAACTTCAAAGCTTCTTGGTTTTGATGCATGTGTAGGGGAAACACTAACTTTCAAAACTATTCAGGATCTTCCCCTCCTTTTTTTTGTTCAATTTTTGACATGCTAGGTTTTTATACATTGTAATTCTTTGTGCCTGGTAGTAACATATAACTCATTCGTTTAGATGATGAAGATCCTTGTTGTAGAGGAAATGAATCCATATTTGAACTTGGAGGTTCTTTTTTACTGAACCACTTACATTTATCCTTCATGAAAGGGTCCTGGATCTGAGTCTTACTCTCGAGAGGAGAAAAGTTAACTTGATTTTTTTTTTCTTCCTGAAAGTGTTGCTCACTTTGTGCATGATTAGATGTAGAAATGTTGTTTATAGTTGTGAGACCGGATGCATTTCTATCACCACCCATCTTCAATACGTGTGTTTTTTAGGTTTGTAATGGAGTTGAATCACAAATCACATGGTTACATACAAAACACATCTTGCGCTAGGCATCCTTTTTTTTTAGATACAAGTCAACTTTTTTAGAGTTGTTTTAAAAAAAATTTTTTTTTTAGAGATTTGTTACATAATATTTTTTTTAGCTCTAATTTCAAGCCCATATATCTCGATAGCAGTATACACTTGTAATTTTTTCACATTTTCTTATAAATTGATTCATGTAATTTATTAAAATATATATTTTATTTTTAAATTTATAAAAGACCTTGTTAGATGAGGTTATTATTTTTTAAAAAAATTATATGAGATTGAAATTGAGACTTGGAAAGGACCACATTAATTTTTTTAGGGTTGAATTTGAGTGCATCTTTTCTTTTCATATTTGAGTTACATATTGGTGCACAAATACAATTCATAATTATTCAAAAGTTGAAATAACAGGACTAAAAAGCAGGATGTTTACATGCATTCGTTTATGCAATTGTGCAAGTGTTTATATATTTTATGGACGTAAATGAACTAATGAAGTATGCATATTTATTACTCAAAAATAAAACATGTGACTGCATGTGTGTCTAACATTTTCTTTAACAAATATATATATATAATATATATATAATATATATATATATATATTATATATATATATATATATATATATATATATATACACACACACGACCGCGATGAGGTGTGGCGGCCGCACCGTGCGACAGCCGTCCGGCGACGGTCCGTGGTCGACGCCGCACGGTGCGGCCGCCGCACCTAATCGGTGCTCTATATATATAATATATATATATATATATAGGGCGGGGATAGTCCCACTACCCCACTACCTATAATTACGAAATGCCATTATTTTTTTAATTTTTTTCTCCCTTTTCCACTACCCAGTTCGACAGCATTCAGTCAAAGTGTTCTTCACTGGGACGACAGAGGTCCGTCGAACTGTCTGAATAAGTGTCGACAAAGGGCCAGTCGAAGTGTGTTTCACTAGGATAACAGAGACCCGTCGATCTATCTGAGCAAATGTCGACATTGATGTGTCGAACCCTTTAAAATAACTTTCTTCTAAGAATCAATCAATTATACAATCATTTAAGTCATTATACAATCATTTAAGTCGACAAAGGCCCAGTCGAAGTGTGTTTCACTAGGATAACAGAGACCCGTCGATCTATCTGAGCAAATGTCGACATTGATGTGTCGAACCCTTTAAAACAACAACTTTCTTCTAAGAATCAATCAATTATACAATCATTTAAGTCATTATGAAAAATAAAAATGTCATTTAAGTTATTTAAGTCTTTTTGAAAATCATTCATATAATATATATATATATATATTATATATTATATATATAAGTGTATAAAAAACAAAAATATCAAACAAATAGTTATTTGAATCAAATAAACAGTAAACATTTCATATAGACAAAAAATATTATTTTCTTTTCTAAACAAGTAGAGTATTTTCTAAACAAAGTCCACTTGTTTAGAAAAGAAAATAATGTTTTTTTTTCTATATGAAATGTTTACTGTTTATTTGATTCAAATAACTCTTTGTTTGATATTTTTGTTTCTTATACTTAAATAAATATATATGTGAATGATTTTCAAAAAGACTTAATAACTTAAATGACATTTTTATTTTTCATAAGGACTTAAATGATTGTATAATTGATTGATTCTTAGAAAAGTTGTTGTTTTAAAGGGTTCGACACATCCATGTTGACACTTGCTCAGACAGATCGACGGGTCTCTGTCGTCCTAGTGAAACACACTTCGACTGGACCTCTATCGACACTTATTCATACAGTTCGACAGACCTCTGTCGTCCCAGTGAAGAACACTTCGACTGGATGCTGTCGAACTGGGTAATGGGAAAGGGAGATGAAAAAATAAAATAAATAATGACATTTTCGTAATTTTAGGTAGTGAGAAATAGTAAGTGGGGTAGTGGGAATAGCTATGCCCATATATATATATATATATATATATATAATATATATATATATATATAGTCGTGATTACGTGCGGTGTGCGGTCAGTGCGGTTTACGACGTGGGCCGTTCGATCGCGGGTCCATCGCATCCAACGGTCGACGTGAATCGCACCCGACCGTCCGATGCGATGGACCCGTGATCGACGGCCCGTGATCGCGTATATATATATAGGGATCCGATTACGTGCGGTGGCGGTCGGTGCGTGTGCGCGATCACGGGCCGTCGATCACGGGTCCATCGCATCGGACGGTCGGGTGCGATTCACGTCGACCGTTGGATGCGATGGACCCGCGATCGAACGGCCCACGTCGTAAACCGCACACCGCACACCACGTCGTAATCACGACCATATATATATATATTATATATATATATATATATAATGTTGCCATATTTTACACAAATGTTGCTTCTTGGCTACATTTTTCATTTTTTCCCATCTGTTCAATCTCTACATTTTTATTCATACATTGCTGTGTAACTTTTGGTGAGTGAAGGAAAAAAGTGAAATTAATTTTCTCTTTATTTTTATTACACCGAATCTAAAATTTTAAATTTTTGTATATAGATGGTTGGTCAACACCTTTGAAATCTTTCCTTGCATACATAAAAAAAAATTACAACCACAAATCATTGTTGCCAAGCTATTAGGCCTATGATCCTCTTAATTGCATATATAGGACATAGCAAACTTGCAGGTAATATTGTCCACTAAAAATAACAATCATCAAATAATTAACTTCAGTTATGTTTTAAAAATTGTGGTAAAAACTACAAATTTATGTAAAAAAATATCTAAAATATGAGTTTTTTAAAAATTATGAAAAGACATCTTCATGTAAAATTAAGTTTAAATCTAAACTTTTAGGTAAAATCAGGCAATGCAACCAAACGCATCCTTAAAAAAGGGAAATTTGCATGGTATACATGTAATTACGGTAAACTGTGGATATCGATAAATCAGGAGCGTCCAGACTAAACTGAAACCAGTGGACGGCTGAGATGAGATCCTCCACTTCACACCCCCGTCAAAACCTCCCCTCACTTTAGGGTTTCATCTCCTCTCCGTTGCAAGCCGCCATTTTTTTTCCTCTTCAGAGAGAGAGAGAGAGAGCAGCCATGGTAGGTCTTCGAATCAACACTTCGAACTTTCTCGATTTGTGTTTCTGATCCAATCATGTTCTCACGATCTCTCGTTCGATCTGTCTTTGCAGTCGCTCATAGCGAACGAGGACTTCCAGCACATACTTCGTGTCTTGAACACGAACGTCGATGGGAAACAGAAGATCATGTTCGCTCTGACCTCCATCAAGGGTATCGGCAGGCGATTTGCCAACATCGTCTGCAAGAAAGCCGACGTCGACATGAACAAGAGGTCTGTGAGAAAAAAATTACTTGAAAAGCCCATGTTTTAGTGTTCGTGTTTCAGATCGAAAGAAATGATTGTTTTTTTGTGTGAAACGTGTAGGATTTTTTTTAGGGGGGGGGGGGGGGGGGGGTTCTGTCTGATGTTGATTTTATATAAATTATATAAATTTTGATTTTATATGTATTATATTCAGTTTTATCTGTAATTTGATTTGCTAGTGTTGATTCATATGTTAGGGTTTTTGTTTCAGATCGATCGGAGAGAATGCCCGTTTGGTGAGATTTTGTATGTTTATATGGTTCCATGTGCGAAATGTGGAATCTTTAATTTATTATGGGGTTTTGGGGTTTGTGAATGGTGTTTCTATTGCTGGTTAAGTTGAGTTGCTGGTGTTGATTCAAAATGTTAGGGGTCTTTTTTTAGATCGGTAGAAGAGATTGTTTGATTTGTGGGTTTGTATGTCTGGTGCATTTTGTGTGAAATGTGGGGTCATTAAATGGTTCTAATTTTTTGTCTGATTTTTTTTTCAAGTTGTTTTATTTCTGGTGAATTTAGTTGCTGGTATTGAGTCAAGTTTTGTTATGCAAGGTTTTTTTTTCTTCTGCAGTACCTGGTGTTTCTGATCTGTAGTTTTGGTGGTACAAGTTCTTTTCTGTTTGTTGTTTTTGGGGCTTCTTTTATTTGTATATATTCCAAAAACCCTATACTAATCTGTATACCTCTAAAAAACACTAGTTGAGCTTGTATGTACCCTTGACAACTCAAATATGTTGTGAGTATTCTATTGCAGTAATCTGATAGGCGTGGGGAAGAATTATTTCTTTTTTTTTTATGTAGATATGCATGTAATATTGAGTTGTTAAGTACATATGGACTCAAATATTTTAGATGTGTATGCACATAACATAGGGATTGTAGATGTCATATGAGCAACATAACTGTTTTGTTTTCTAAGAGAAAGGATTGGTCATACAAAATTAGAATGCACATCCAGGGAATCAAACCCTGGTCACTGGGGTTTTGGGATGGCATATGAACAAAGACAGGGTTTTGGATGGCCTATGCACATAAACCTAGAATTTTTTGGATGGTTTATGAGCAAAAAGCTGTTATGTAGTGATTAAACAGTTATTATGATGATCGTATTTTGACAATGGATTTTAGATGGGAGATACTTCTACTTTTTGCTTTCATATGTTGTGCCTTGGAGTTTATAATGATTTTTGTTTTTGCAGTTCTTGTTTATATCTCCCATCTTTAATATGAAGGATCTGAGTCTGATAGTGAAGTTTCTAATTATTTATATATAAATATTTTGTAAGTTAATTATGTGGTATAAGCACTGGAAGGTTTTGTTTGTGGTTAATCAAGTCATGGCTAATGGAGTTTTGACTGTTGCAAGGGTTATTGTATACAGTTGATGTTGTATTTGTTGTGATGTTCTTTTTTCAGAGCTGGTGAGCTATCCTCGGC
Organism: Acorus calamus; assembly: GCA_030737845.1. Lineage (NCBI taxonomy): Eukaryota > Viridiplantae > Streptophyta > Magnoliopsida > Acorales > Acoraceae > Acorus > Acorus calamus. The sequence continues at coordinate 18,356,622 of CM060876.1, forward strand.
TGAGATAGATAACCTCATGACCATCGTGGCAAACCCTCGCCAGTTCAAGATCCCCGATTGGTTTCTGAACAGGAAAAAGGATTACAAGGATGGGAGGTACTCTCAGGTTGTTTCTAATGCGTTGGACATGAAACTGAGGGATGACCTTGAGCGGCTGAAGAAGATCAGGTTATCTTATTCTGTTTAAGTGATCTTTACGTGTTCTGCTTCTTCATTTAGTTCCAGATCTTTTTGCTTTTTGTGTTGCATTTGTCCCCTTGCTGCTATGTTGTTTATGCATCATCATGGGAAATCCTCTCCAATTTAAACAACTTTTTGAAGTTGCTTACTCATGCCAAGTTATATTGTGTATGAAATATTTGATAAAATCTAAATTTGCTTGTTTTTTTTCCATCCATGGGATCAGTTAATTTTCTGTGTACAGTTTGCCTTTTCAACTTCAGTTTATGGGTTGATTATGATTTCATGTCCCAATGTGAGTTATGATTCTGAAAACTTGTTGGCTGGAGTTAGTCCTCAATTTCTTTCAATCTTTAGATTTTAATAGTTGTCAGGAAGCTGCCTCTTAGAATAATTTTTATTTTGTCTCTTGTTCTTTTGCTTCTCTTATTGCATGTTTAAGCTTTTGGGTTGTCCTGTGCACAATAAGCCGATGCTCTGGAATGTATGATAAATGAAGGAAGCATGGTAATGTGCACAGAAAGAAAAGGGAAGGGTCACCATGTCTGCCTGCTTTGATGTCTTCGGGCCATGAATCCGTGGGCCTGGGTTCGACCCACATCTCTCTCTCTCTCTCCCCCCCCCCCCCCCCCCCCCCCCCCCCCCCCCCACCCCCCCCCCCCCCCCCCCCCCCCCCCCCCCCCCCCCCCCCCCCCCCCCCCCCCCCCCCCCCCCCCCCCTCCCCCCCCCCCCCCCCCCCCCCCCCCCCCCCCCCCCCC